>CAUYUJ010014114.1:123769-178769 GCA_963575745.1 Prorocentrum cordatum
GTGTGTGTGTGTGTGTGTGTGTGTGTGTGTGTGTGTGTGTGTGTGTGTGTGTGTGGGGAGTGTGTGTGTGTGGGGGAGTGAGGGTGAGCTGGGTGAGAGGGAGGGGGAGGAGGCAGAGGTGGACGGTAAGGTTGCTGCAGCATTTGTCTTGCTGGGCGCCACCAGTTCTGAACTCGTCCATCTCTGAACGAGCTCTCGACTGGAGGAGAGATCAGCTTCTGTCCCCCTGCAGGAGTATATGCGCTATACACCTCGGCTCACTGCAAGTATTGTCTCTTCGCGTGCCCCCACCAGCCCATCCAGACACGATGCCCAGGCGAGTTGTCTTGATCAGGGAAGTGTAGCAGCCAGAAGTGGACCAATCGGGGGGTCGCCGCTGTTCTGAAGCTCGGGATCAGCCTGAGCAGACCGAGGAGTCAACCAGGAATGCCTTCGTGGACCTTTCGATCTGAGGGCATACTGGAAGCTTGTGTGTACCATTTTGTAGCCTTCCTTGGGCCATATTGCGGGCCTTAGGGGTTATTTTGGGGCCCTCTTGGGCGCCTTCGGGGCCCTCCTGGACCCAACAGTAGCGTCGCCCCGTCGGCGCCCCAAACATCACCTCTTGACGTGGGACAATCTCGGGCGCCCTGGGGGCCGTCTGGGAGCTCTTCTGGGTGGCTTGTGGCCGTCTGGGAGCTCTTCTGGGCGGGAGGTACCCGGTGTAGGATGCAAGACGCACCACGGAAAGCACCCAGAGTGCAGCGCGTGTTCGCACGTGGACGAAGTCTTGCACACGCACGCCTTGAGACGCTTGGAGCTTACCTTGGGAAGGAGAGAGTCCGCGAGCAGGCTGGGCACCCAGCGCAGAATTCAGAGTTGTCATGCTGTCGTCGTTGTCTGTCGGCTGGCTGGCCGGTCGGTCGGTCGTCGTCGTCGTCGGTCCTCACAGCCGCGCAGATCAGCCCAAATAGCCCAAAGAAAAGCAATCCGCGAGGCAATCTGCAGACACCCGGTGGCAATCTGCGGCAATCCGCCCTAAAAACATGGTCCCCAGTCCCTACCTTTTGCCCTCGGCCTGGAGTATGGAAAACACAATCCGTCCGGCATGCAGAAAAATTGAACCTATAAACCAGGATTGTATATATATATATATATATATGTATACATAACGGCACACCAGGCTCGGGGGCCGAGGGCCGGAACCTCGACCGCAAATGTGGCTACTGGGGCGCGGGCCCGCCTCTGGGAGGCCTACAATCGCCCTGGGGAGCCCTTAGACAGCAATCCCGGCGGCCCCAGACGGTCTCGAGACACCCCCATGACGCCGTCCAGGGGTCTTTGACTACGCACGGTGCGTTCTAAACTGCCCCGGGGGCCCCCGAGACGCCCCAAGAGGCCTTCAAGATGCCGGCCGAGAGCGCCCCGAGAGGGCGACATCGTTGATTTCCATTGTTTTTTTCAATGTTTGTTTGCATTCTCGCTGTTTCGTGTTCCCAGCGCTAAAGCACCGCCCAAGAGGTGCCCAAAACCATTCCAAGACGGACCAAGAGGCTCCCAAGAGGGCACGGCCCAAGAGAGCCCCGAGACGGCCCCAGAGCCGCCCAAGACTGCGCAAGAGGGTCTCAAGAAGGCCTCAAGAGGGGCCCAAGAGAGGGAAAGCGAACTGAATAATCAAGCTCTCCGCCCCAAGATGCCCCCAAGAGGCCCCAAGAGGCCCCCAGGAGGCCCCAAGAGGCCCCCAAAGGCCCCCAAGAGGCCCCAAGAGGTCCCCAAGAAGTCCAAAAGAGGCTTCAAGAGGCCCCAAGACGGCACCCAAAAAGCTTCAACATTCTTTCTAAGAGGCCCCCGAATATATATATATATATATATATATATATCGAGAGGGAGAGAGATACAGATGTATATGAATACTCGTTTATACATAGTTTCACATATATATATATATATAGAGAGAGAGATGTATGTATATGTATATGAATATGTACATATATATATATATATATATCGAGAGAGAGAGGATTTATCCAGTACCAGCGTAATCAGGCATTTGCCGTGTTCTCTTCTTCCTCTCCTCCCTCTGTCTCTCGCTCCTCAATTTTTGGTTTCGGCCCGCGCTGCTGCTTCCCTTGTGGGTGTGTGTGGGGGGGGGCCCTCCCCCCCCTCATCCCAAACCTGATGATCGTGATCGGCGGCATTTTGGCGGTCACCTTGGAGGCGGTGGTGGCCGCTTGGGTTACCTCTGCCCGCCCCGCGAAATGGCCTGAGGGTGTCGGCCGCTCTACCCCGCCCAGTGGCGTGTGTGGGCGCGGGCGTCGACCCCAGGGACGACTATGCCCTTGGGGTGCCAGACCGGTACCCCGGGGGGAGGCGGGTATCCCACGCCAGTGTGCCCTGTGGAAGACGAGAGCGACAGGAACGACTGGGGAACCGGCCCCGGATCGGCGCCGCCCCGGGGGGGAAGAACCAGCGGGCGGAGGCGCCCAGGGCGGGCCTGCCTGCGCCCCCGCGGACGGTGGAAACCCTGCCCCCGCAGGAAAAGTCCGCGGGGCAGGGAGGCACAGCGGAGAGGCGAGGTGCCCTTCCCCCGGAGGCCCCGGCCCGGGGATCGGTTGTCCCAGAAATTCGGGAGGTTTCTGCGCGGGCCAGAGCCGTTGTGAGCCGCCTCCAGGTGGACGGCGGAGGTAGGCCTGGCGCGGCCACGCCGCCAACGAAGAGGAATCCCACGCCCACGCCCCGAACTGGGAGCCAAGGCGAGAGCAGGGGCTTCCCTGATTTAACGTGGGTGGTGTCGTTTTCACCGGTCGCGATTTTGGGCCCCAACAATTTTCGCCGGCGGTGTGTTACGAGTGATATTTCCCGCCGGCCCTCGAGACATATAAGCGCAATTTTCGCCGGCGCTGAGCGGCGCATCATGATCACACGGTTGATGGCCATTACTGCGTACATTAGTAACGCGTTCGTCCATTCTACATCAACCGCGCTCGCGCATTTGAGGATTATAGGAGGACTGACGACGGTGATCACCATCACCATCATCAGCGTCGTCATCGCCACTATCACAACCGACTTCATAATACTAGCAACCACCCTCGCGATCTGCATGCTTATCCTTCTCCCTGCGCCATCGTCACCAACGCAACATCCTCCTGTTCACCATCCCCACACCGTGGTCTTCGCTGGTATCACAGTCACCGTGGTTGGTTTTGACCTTGAAGCGCGGCATAAGTTTCGCCGGCTTTTGGGCATCGTAATTTTCGCTGGCCCTAGAATCTGGCCGTTGGATAATTTTCGCCGGCGCAGCACTCCCCACGACGTTTGCCCCCCCACGTTGAGTCAGGGAAGCAGAGAAGCCTCGACGGGAGCCAAGGAGTCCGGCCGCCAGGTGGGGCCACCAGGAGGCTCCGCCGCAGGGCCCGTCCCAAGGAAGGGAGACGGCGGCGTCGATCCTCGAGCCAGGGGAACCCAAGGGGGGGGGGCCCCTCCCTTCGACGCCGGCCTCCAGAGGCACCCCGTCGGGAGAGGACGGGTGGCGCAGGCTGATGCATTGGCTCGCTGGCCGCGCCCCCGAACCTCCGAGGCGCCGGGCCCCCGCCAGGGTCGAAGCCCGGGTGGTCCTGGCGCAGCAGACTCGACGACTTGAGAATGCAAGCCTGGGCAACCCTCGGCCGGAACGGGGCCCCGGGGGAGGGCGATCCGGAAGGAGGAGGCGCGGGGTGCGCCGGCGGCTTGGGGTGGGACGGGTTCTGGAGTTCGCGCCCGAGGAGGATGGTCCTCATGGGGGTGCGGGAAGGAAGGCTGCCCAGGTGGGTTTTCTGGGCGAGTCTCTGCCGCCATCTTGGGGCCCCAAGGTCACATCAAAAGTCAAGCGGCCAGACCGACCACATGAAACAGCCATGTGTGTTTGAGTGAATTTGACATGTCGGGGGTCTCCGTGGCTCCGTGCCCACACTTGGGGCCGTTTTGTGGCGGTTTGGGGGCCTCTCGGGGGCATGCTGGCAGCTGGCACGAACAATGTTGAGTCATATGGTATATTGTGCCATTTCGGACGCCATTCTGGGTTATCTGGCTCCTCTTCCTCCTCCCCCCCGCCGCGATACCGTCCAGACCGTTATGGCGGACACCCCAGACCCAAGGAAGGAAGTAGAAGGAGGCGTATTTTTCCGACGGGGAATACTGGGGGTTGCATATCGAAGTTGCGAAACCACCTTGCATTGGGGCCCGCCCCTGTCGAGAGCGGCAGGCGTTGTTTTGTAGGTGGAAGCCTCCATTGTGTCTGTATCCTAGAGTGCCAGGGCGAGCGTTTTGTTTGGCGGGCGGTCATTATGAGATCATTGTGCCCCAGATGGGCAGGACAGTCACAACGATAGCAACACTCGCGGGAGTGAGCAGCTGAGTGACGGCGGCGGCAATGCGGCAGGTAGCTGATGTTTGATGGCCATGTATTTTGCCCATCGTGGGTTGAGCTGCTCTGTGCCCGTTCGAAGCGACGCCGAGGAGTGCGCTATTTGGCGGTGGGGTAGCTCTGTCGAGCTTTCTTTCTCCAGCACATGTGCCGCTCCGGCCAACGAGTCTGTCGAGGGAACACACAAACGCATCTTCCAGACCAATGCTGCGCTCCTTCTGCAGCTTTGCTCCGTCCACCACGCATGGTGGCGATCCCCGCTCAACTTGGGCAGCAGATCGTTCATCGTGCGTGCATTGAGGTGGGCGCCAGCGCCGAATCTTATCAGGAGTTTGTTGATTCTCAATGATACTGTGGAGCGCGATCCAACTAGTTCAATGTACCCACTGAGCTGTTGGAGGTCCACGCCAATCGGCTGGCCAAGCTGGTTCTGCTGCCGAACGCGTCCCTCAACAGGCTGCCCAGCTGCAATATCACCCGCTTCTGCTCCAATGTGTAATTCTATTTGCGTGGTAGCGAGATTCTTCACGCAACCGATCGCGTTGTCGAAGCATTCGTTGGACGTACCATTACTTGAAATGCTCGGAACGCATTCATGTTGCCGTTGTTTTCGCCCCACTCGTTGTGCAGTGAGTCCCATGTGGCCCGCGCCCGTTCGTTCAAAAGCCGTTGTTGGCCAGCAGTGGCGTCATCGTACCTTCGGTTGAGCAGGCTGGGGCGGCGGCTGGAAAGTTCCATATCAAGAGCCTTCATGCTGTGATGATATCCGCCAGTGACCTCCTGGCAGTGTTTCATGATGTGGCGCCGCAGCGCAAGGTTGCGCTAAATGTTCCAGCGGTGTTTCGAGGAAAAGCGCCGCAGCCTCGGCGCGGGGCCGCGGGGCCGCCTGCGGGAGCCGCCACGAGCTTGCACCTGGGTGCGTCACAGATCGCAGCGGCAGGTTGCGGTGACCCGCCGCAGCATTTGACGAACCCCCTCGCGGAGAGCCACGCCAGCCAATCGTTGTTCGCTGGCTGCGAGCGCGGAACCTTTTCCTTCAATGCGCAACAATCCGGAGGCCCTCAAGGTGGAGCACGCGGCGAAGCGAGGGGCATGGGGAGTATTCTGGATCTCCCGCGTTCGCCAACCAAAACGCCATGGCCGTGCCCATTGCTCCGATCGCCACGGGTCGGTCTGAGCCCGATCGGCGTCACCTCCGCGAGTTTTCTCAGGTCATGCCGTCGCCATGCGAAGCCAAGCGGAGCGCGATTTCGAAGGGGCAGTTTTTGTCGTGACTGATCAGCGAGAGCGCTCGCGCGGCTGCGCCTAGGGATACAGTTCTTTGTGGCACAAATCCCTCCATTCTCTATTGCGGGTTCGCGGCACTTCTATTGCCGTTGCCTGATTACGACGCGGCGTGCCGATTAGAGTGCACCGCTAGCAGATGTAAGGGCCATCGCGTTTGACTGAACGGTACATGCATACATTTTCATCTATTGACTCGGTAGCTGGCCAGTTCCAGAACATCTGGGCGACTTGATGAGGGATCACATGCCGCTCATCAGCAATGTGCGGTATATTTGTTTGAAATGGGCATTGCGAGCGGGGTAGCCAGTGACGTTTCACCACAGAGGTGTGCACGGTACGGGGCCATCTGGGCATCTAGTTTGATGTTGTGACAACGTGTATGCCCATATCTCCCAGATGTGGCATGCAATGCTGTATTGTGCTGGCTCTGCATAGCCCACAGCGGTGGGTCCCCTGCTCCTTGCCAGGGCCCTGGCCCTGGCCTTCTTTCTGCCTCCTCTTTGGTTGCGGGCCTGGGGCTGCGGTTGCTGTCATGGCTGCGCAACTGCGCGGAGCCACCCAGCCGCTCGGGGCCCCGATCCTTGCCCCCCCCATGGCCCCAGACCCGTCGATGCTTCCAGCACGTGGGGCTCCCAGGCACGCCATGCCGAGGCAGGGCCCTGGGACGCTGCCTGTGCCGCCGGCTCGCCAGCCCCGGCAGCCGGGCGCGCGCTCGCTCGGCCCGCGAGCTTCGGAGGCGACGGCAGCCCCGGGGCGGGCACGGCACGCACTCGTCGGGGGCCCTCGCCGAAGACAGGCGCCCTCGGATGCGTGCGCTGCCCCCCCCCCCGGCAGAGGCGTGGGCCGCCCCCAGGGGTTCGCTTGCATTCCGTGCAGCGCGACCACCGCGGCCCCGCGCGCGCCCGCTCCCTAGTCGCGGCCGCAGCCCGACCGTGACCGCCTGCCGCTGGCGCTTCCGCCTGCGGCTGTAAAAAAAAAACAGCGCGACCAGGGCGCGCTCGTGCGGCGCGGGGGCGCCGTGTAGCACGGTGCGTCCGCGTCCGCGGCGCGGCTCTTGCGCGGGTCGCTGGGCACCTCTCGGGGGCGCCTCGGGGCGACGCTTGGCCTGGATGCTGTCCACCTCGGAGCGGGAAGGTGGTTGAGGATGTGGGAGGAGGAGGAGGAGGAGGAGGAGGAGGAGGAGGAGGAGGAGGAGGAGGACCAGTGTGAACCCAAGACGCATCCACGATGCGGCAGTAAACCCTTCCTCCAATTCCCTCTTCACGGGTCCCTACAAGTGGTCAGTGCTGGAGGTGACCCATTAGAAGGCCACCGTCTGAGAATTCTCAGTCGTGCCACATGACAACAGCTCTTGGGAATTCAACGCCCCATATTCACATGATTCTGGTGCCCTGGCAAACCTAATAGTGCGAGAGATCCGTTCCTTGGACTTCCAGCACCGCGAATCAACATGTCTGTTAGACCGTGCCAGAAAACAGCTCCTTAGACTTCAACCACTCGAATCTTGGAAGCCGCAGCAGATGTTCAAGTCGAATGGGCGCGGCGCCGCATGTTAATCAGGAGGGGGAAAAACACACAGACACAATGAATCGGCGATTCCCAGAAAATATGGGAAAATATTGGCAGTGGGGGGGAAGACAAGAACTCAGAACATGTAGGCAACTGTGGGGAATCTTTTTATTTGTGTGTATTTATTTGTGTGCTCCAATTCCCCTTCAGTTAATGAGGAGAGCTCGCTTCGCGGAGGCGAGAGAGTCGCATTCTGAAGACGGCCCTCCCCTCCACCCGTGAAGCTGCTGCGCAGTTTTTCCGATCGAGTGCTCGCCTCGCGGAGGCGATATCGCCACATTTTGAGAGCGGCCCGCCCTCCATCAGCGTTACTGCCATAAATCAGAGCGTGAATTGCCTCCCCCGCTTTCGCTTCCAGGCAAAACCAAGCCATACCACGCGCCTCCTCGTCAAGCGGCCTGACCAGTACAGGCCGCAATTTGGCATCGCTTGGTATCTCTTGGAAGCGAGGGTGGTCAAAAGCGAGGTAGGTTTGTTTGCCCCCTAATAAAGTTCAAGCTTCAGGGTTGTAAATGGTAAGGAATTCTTCTGGAGGACGCGCCTGGCCCGCCCTACCGACACGTCGGGGGGGGGGGCGGCAGGGAGAGTACATTTGTAGGGGACAGGGATGGAGAAGGACGATGAGGAGGAGGAGGAGGGCTGGCTGGTGGCCTCTGTGAGCTATGAGTGAGGGCGGCAGGGACAGCCTCGGGAGTGCAGCTGTGAGAGGGGAGTAGCCTCAGCATGAATTCGCTTGCCTCCAACACCCGCCCCCTCTCAGAGGCAGCGCACGTGAGGGAGGAGAAGGAGCAAGAGCAACGGCCAGGAGGCGTGGCAGCAGGAGAAGCAGCAAGAAGAGGGTGGGGAGGAGTGAACGGATATATACGTACGACGGGGATGATCAAGCGGAGGGGGAGGAAAGCGAAGAGGAGGAGGAGGAGGCTCAGCAGAAGCAGAATCCGTACAAGCCTGCCCCCTGTGGAGTAGTTTGGTTCCGGCTTGGCCTGCTTTTGCCGGCGACGGAGAAGTGACACCGTTGTTGTCAGGTGGCTGGCAAGAGAAGCCTCTTACTGTGTGGTTGGAAGCCGAACCCGCTTTTCGAGCGCGGTATCAGCTGCTCTGGTAGTTGCTGCACCACTCGGCATTTAGATGACCTCTGATAGCCCTTGAATGGCTTGGATAGCGTCAGACGGCTTCAGGTAGCCTCGGATATCCTCGGATCGTTTCGGAGTGCTGGAGCGTGGAACGGGTCCCTAGAACTCCTAAGTTCGCTTAGGGCCCCTTTGAAATTCCTCAAATCTTCTCCGCCACTCCTTCTCCTCATGTAGTGTGAGAGCGCCCAGACCCGCAGGACTGACGATGAGAAGCAGCTCCTGAAGAAAATTGAGAGGCAGCAGAAAGATGCGGATGTCACGGTGCCGCCGATGCCTGAGGAGGGAGGAAGATGAAGAGGAACAGAGTGAACCCAGGTTGTATCAACGGCGCTGCAGTGCACCCTCCCGCCCCAAGTCCCTTGGCATCTCCCTCGTTGCTCGAATCACCTCCCTTCAAAGATGAGCGCCCGATGGGCCCTCCATTCACATGGGATGCCTCCGTGCGACCAGATGGGGCTGCAAAGTTCAAGGGGGTGCCCAGCGACATCCTCTCTCTGGAAAGGGATCGCCCTCCATCCGTGCACCTGGTCGGGTACAACCTCGACGGAAGCCTCAAGCGCGAGCCCCATTCTGGAAGGATTCGCCCTACAGCACAGAGATCCTCCTCCTCCTCCTCCTCCTCCTTTTAAACGAGCCGCCGCGTGCATGGCGCCAAAGCGAGACGAGGGCCACATTTTGAGCACGGTGTGCGTTTCTTCTTTCAACGAAGCGAGTGTGCGCATCATCAGGGTAAGGGACCAATCAAAAATAGCCAGCCGCCATCCATATGTGCAGCTCTTAGAAAGTCTGAGATGTGTGCGCGCGGCGCCAAGGCGAATTCCTTGTCCTGAAAAAACAATTCGGCCTACAGCGGTGTAACTGGCTGCTGGATGTTTTAAGGTGAGTTTTCGCGGCGTCACGACAAGAGCCCCATTTTGCCAATCACCCGCCCTCCGTCTGTGTGGCTGCCAGGGAGTTTCAGGCTCAAGGTCGTAAGAAGTGAGACAGTCCCAGGCGAAACGCCAGGCCCGACCTAGCGACACGCCTGGTGGTGCCACAAAGGGACGGGGCGGAGCTATGTACCAGGAAAGGTGATGTAGGAAAGACGGGAGGAGTAGGACCAGGAGGCTCTACCAAGTCAGCGCTTGTTCAACGTAAAAAGGAGAAGGAGGAATTGGAGGGACGGCTGCGCACGCTCATAGTTTTGATGCTGTTAGCCGCCAGGAGGAGATGAGGAATATGAGGAGGCGGCGGCGGAGGTGCAGCAATTTTTTCCGCACTCTGGCCACTGATGGGTGACATTGTTCACAAGGCCGTGACTGCTTGATTACCCGAGCGGTCGACTGGGGAGTCTCCGTGGGCACCGACTGCTAGCTCCCCGCTACCGTACCTGTGAGGATAACAGCTCGGAGTTCATGGCTGCGGAGTGTGAGTGGATCATATGGTGCATATGATATTTGACGACACCTCGTTCAGACCCGTCGCTCTGAAACCCCGTGGGGAGCACCCTGTGCACCTACTAGTGTGGAATGGGACTGAGTACGCTCGCGCAGGTCAGCGGAGTTGATACAATTGATAAACAGCATTTGTTCCAACCCCAGCTCCACAATCTTGCCCCGTTGCGCGTCTCCAGGCGGTCCGTCGGCAGGCAATCCGCGCAGGCCGACAGAGCCGTGTGTAAGCATCCTTTTAGTAAGGATATTGTATCAAGGATTCAGCTAGGTAGGATTCCGCAGTAACCATACAATGAATACGGCGATCGGAGATGTTCAAAGCAGGGCTGTTCCAGGAAAGGTTTTATGGTAAGGAACCCGACCGCAAAAAAACCGAATAAGGGGGTGTGATTGGGACATCCTCTGCACAGATCGTTGTCACGCAGTCTTTCTGCCACTTAAATACGAATTCAGCAGTCCGGATGCATGTAGTTCGGGTCCTTTACTAAGGGTGGTTTAGGTGCGGGTGCTTACAGCAAAGATTGTGTATGATTGACTTTGTGTGATGACCTTTCAGTTCGGAATCAGCTGTATGAGTTGTTATTAGAATGGTCCGTTGACTTAAGTTTATCTGGCCATGACTCCTGTTGTGAGGATACTTCTGCGATTGCCACTTGATCAGGGGATCTTTTGCCCAAGGCCCCGCTATGGATCATTATTTGAGTCGAGGTTTCTAGCGTACCGTCAGTGAGGGGTCCATGTGTGCGGGCGTACGGGTTCCCAAGTACGGTTTTCGTAATGCCGATTCCTTCTCAAGGTGTTTCATACACTAGCTATTCGGGATTCCCTTGGGTGTGGATTTCGGAATATTGTTTTTGTTCTAGCACTGGTTCTTCAGTACGGACACCTACAGTGAGGACTCCATGGTGAGGATGCCTTCCCCAAGGTCCGATGGGCCACCACGCTGTGAGGCGGAATCCATACGGGTGGCAGCTTCTGTTGGGAATCCTTTCAGGACAACAAAGATAATCCAACGCGCTGGCTGCTGAAACTGTGGGAACACCCTCCAGGAAAGCAACCAACAAGAAGCGACCCTTGAACAGATAATGCGGGCCGCCCTTTGGACGTTCGGGCTGTCGCTGGGATGTGTTTGGGTTTGCAAGTGTTCCGAAAGTTTCTGCCACCAGCGCTTTGGATTGTTTGACTTGCTTCACATGTTTTCCCTAAGGCGTTCCCAGAAGTTTGCCAACCGTATGGATTTCGCCTTACAGCGGGGTCGCCCATCGGACGTTGGGGTTGTCGTTTGGATCTTTGCTTATGTGGTTTTCTTGGAGGCGTTCCCGAAGTTTCTGCAACCAGCGCTTTGCATTGCTTCTTGTTCCCTACCTCGGCTCTGCCTAGAAGGGTTCTTACTCTGTTGGCTTAAAGGGGCCAGGCAGTGCAAATCGCCCCGGGCGGTTCCCCCAGTCCCCTGGGACCCAAGCAAAAGCAACAGCAAAGGTGACAGCAAACGCGCGTTTCCCCCAGTTGCGCTCCCTGGGTGCCAAGCAAAAGCAAAAGCAAAGGCAAAAGCAAAGGCACAAGTGAAGGCAAAAGCGAAGGCAAAGCAAAAGCATAGCATAGCATAGCATAGCATAGCATAGCATATCATAGCATAGCATAGCGCAGTATAGTATAGCGCCACATAGCATAACATAACATATCATAGCCTAGCCTAGCCTAGCCTAGCCTAGCCTAGCCCTGCATAGCAATGCGCAGCATATCATAGCATAGCATAGCAGAGCATAGTACAGCATAACATAGCATAGCGCAGCACAGCATCCACTATTGCTACCGCTATTGCTACAATTACGACGATGAGGAGAAGGAGGAGGACGGCGTTTACCGCTCCTACTAATGTTGCTTTCCTAGAGGCTCCAACTCCTAGGTAGGGTCGCACTGGGATACTTTTGCTTTTGTTGAGGGGCTCCCAAAGTCCGAAGGAGCGCTGGAATCCACCAGGCCTGCTTTGCGCCTGAAGCCGAACTGGTGCGGAGGGAGCAGTTACAGGTTTGAGGATGGCCGCCTCGGATTACCAACGTGACGTGCTGGCCCCCGAGAGGATGCCTCCCGCTCGAGACCACCTCGCGATGCACCCGCGGACGAGGCTCCCGCTCGAGGCTGCCTCGAGATGAGTGCCTGCGTGTGCGCGTGTGCTGCACCGCCCGGCAGGGCGGTATACACCTCAGGCGACGCTTAAGAAAACGTAAGTTTTCGGCCAAAGTCTCGATTATTCTTAATTTTTCCATGTAATTCCCAAGATGTTGATAGAAGTTCTGGGTTTTTATTCAAATTCTGAGACTATGAATTTCTTAACCCATGATTTCTTAAGCATCTCGCAGGGTGTATACAGATGCTGCCGCGCCTCTCCTTCCCCCCCTCCTCGTCCTTCTCCTGTCGGTCGTGTCGCCCCCTCCCGCCCCCCCCCCCCGCCGTTCCCCCTCCGGCGGCTCGGCACCCTCCTGCCCCGTCAGCTGCCCACTCGGCACGCCTCCGGCCGCCCCGTGGCCCCCTTCCTTCCTTCCCCCCCCCCGCCTTTGATGTTGTGCCTCCTTTCTTCCTCCCTCGCCCCTCTCCTCGGCTGGCTCCTTTCCCTCCTCGTGTCTTGCCTTGCCCTTGTGGTTTGTGGGGTGCCTCTTTCCTTTCCTCCTGCTCCCCCCCGCTCTGTGGTTCGGCCCGTCGTCCCTCGCGCCCGTCCGTCTGTCTCCCTCGGCTTCTCGCTGTCGCTCCTCGCTCCTCGCTTCCCCCCCTGCTTTGCTTGGCCCCTCCTTGTCCTTGTCTTGCTGGCCCCTTGTCGTTCTAATTCTGGCTGGCTTCGGCCATTGGTTCATCGTTCGTGTTCCTTGCCGCTCTTTCTTGCTTCGCCAGATCGCGCGTGGCCGCAGACCCGCTACTCGGCAAGGGGCGTCCCCGGCCCGCGAACGCCCAAAAGTGTGCGCGTGTGTGAATGTGTTTTGGCGTGTGTGTGTGTGTGTGTACGTGAGTGGGCATGTGCGTGAGTGTGTGTGTTACTTGTGAACGTGTGAGCTGTTGATGCTGATGATAATGGTGGTGATTGTAGTGATGGTGGCTATGATAGTGGTGGCAATGCTGATGAAGAAGATGGTGATGCTGATGGTGATGATGATGTCGATTATGATGATGATGGCGATGATGATGATGATGATGCTGATGATGATGATGATGATGCTGATGCTGATGCTGATGCTGATGCTGATGCTGATGATGATGATGATGATGATGATGATGATGATGATGATGCTGATGCTGATGATGATGATGGTGATGATGATGATGATGCTGATGCTGATTCTGGTCTGATGATTATGTACTTTTCAGATGGAGAGGGTTCTCCTGCGCGGAGGTGTCCGTTGAAACGAACACACCGCTTGGAGTGTGGGACATCCCGCGTAATCCTGAGACGCCACCAATCATGTGAGCCCATCGGAGTGATTTGGTTTCGTATGGATCAGTGGGAATATATGGGACATCTCGGATACTTCCTGGACTGCAATAGTGCACAGAAGTCGATTGGACTCAATGGGGTCGTCAGGACATCATCTGAGTCTGCACGAATCCGTTTGAATTCGTAGGGGTTCATATGACTCCATGGGAATCCACACGACCCTATAGAAACTTGTGCGAGTATGGGGGGTCCCATGATCATACATAGCGGCCTATTGGTTTCCATATCAACCTCATGAGTCATACGGACTGCACGGAAATCAGAAGGGATCCAGCTGCATGGGCAGGAAGAATGCGGGAACATAGATATGTTCATATGATTCCGCAGGAACCTACTATTTCCCACCATAGTTTACCATTGCAAATCATATTCAGAATTCGCAGGAATCCATGTAAGACCATGGGGGCATGTACATAATCATAAGAGACCGCAGATTTGAATGAACGATTGGCACCCTCGGGAGCGCATGTGTCTATGCAGAGTCTTCTTGGGGATCCATCAGATGCCATGGGAACTCATGGGAACCAATCGGGCACCGTAGGAGTTAGTTCATAGCACACCCTGTGGATCTATAGACCGTCCAGACGTTTCCGGTCCAGCCCAGTCCTGCCGGTACCAGTCCAGTCTAGCCTAGCCCAGTCCATCTCAGGCCAGTCCATGATCCAGTATGTTTCAATCTAGGCAGCTCTACGGCTGTCTAGTTTGATCCAGTCTAGCGAGGCCCAGTCCTCTCAGGCCTAGTCCAGAAACGAAGAGTCCACACTCCAGAAGAGCCTGGCGCTCATGAACAACTTCAGGAAGGGCGAGAGGTTGGGCCCCAGCAGCAGTTTCAGCAAGGCCTCAGGGGAGGCTAGCCCTCAGGAGCGGCCAGTCTTCAGCAGAGGCCTCGGGAGGCATCAGGGCAGGCCGAAGGAAAGGTCTCGTGAGAGGCGTCAGGAACGGCGTGTTCTGATTGTAATACGCCAGTCCAGAATGGGAGAAGTGTTTGTTTGTTTGCAAATCATTATTTTGATTGGGCTGCGCCTGTTCTTTATTGGTTGATGCTCTTTCTGGCGCGCCTCTTCCTCTCTTATTTGAGACGCTTGAACGTATCTCAACGGAGGCGAGTATGTCAGCGGGCCTCCTTTGTCTGTCGTTCTGCTGCCGCCGGCAGGCCAAAGCACAGAAGATGCGACATCAGGAGTACGCGAAGCTGCAGATATTGAAGTCGAAGTCTAGTGCCGAGCTGCTGGAGAATGCGTTTACCCTAATCGACGAGGACTGGACAAACGACATCGATGTGTTGGAAGGAAATGTGTACAGTATTGGAGCCTTCGGCGCCTTGAACATACCGAAGGAAGAGTCTTCGTCTCGCAGCTGGAGCGGTATCAGATCAAGATCCCGCCTAGTCGGCTGCTGCGTCATCGCCATGGTTCAGATACTTGGCCCGCCGTGTGTCTTGTGCAGCGACCTCAGCGATATGTACGCCTCGCGACAGGTGTGGGACCCGACGGATCCCGCAGGCAGCCTGATCGACTGGAGGGTCAGGGGGCCGACGAAGCTTCTGGGCACCCTGCTCCTGTTTCTCTTCATCCTGAACGGGCTCTTCGTAGGCGAGATTGTCCCTCTCTCCAATATACCCAGTGGGGGGGCGGATGGACAGATGGAGGGAGTGCTAGCCAGGCAGCCACCTCCCTTGCCCCCTCTTGCCCGCAGCCATCTCTGTTCCCCCCTCTCACTCCATCTCTGTCTGATCCTATTCCCTCGTCTGTTTCTTGTCCTCGTCGCGTTTCTTCCCCCAAGCAACTTGGGCTCGAACCATTTTGGCGAGCCCGTCCCCTGTGCCTGCACGAGGTGTTTGGGGCATTTCTTTGCGAGAGCTCCAGTGAGCCGCTCCCGAAGACAACTGAAGCATGAGAGTTGATTCACATCATGGCGCATCTGTGGTCTCGTTGCAGCTGTGGCCGATTGGAATGGAGCACCACACTCCTGGCCAACAACCAACTAGTGCCTGAGCTAAGAGGCAAGCCAAACTTCATACATCTAAGTGCGAGCTTCCTGAACAGTCCCACATCAATGGTGGCAAGGGCAAGGACACGTCCAGTGAAAGCTCCTCCAAGGCGGCTTCACGGGACGAGCTCTCGCTTTTGCGGCTCGCGATCCAGAACACGGAGGATCAGCAGCTGAAGAATGCACTCCAGTCCAGGGTAGACCGGCTGTCCCCACCATCGTCAGCTGGGGCCGCGACGGACGCCTCCCATGCAGCCGCCGAGGCTGTTCGACGCGCTGTCAGTGCCTAGAAGGATGCGGACCACAAGCGCACCAAGGCGGTGGGCAACGTGGTCAGGCTCCAGCAGGCGCTCACCACAGCGCAGGAGAAGGCAGCAGCAGCGGGGCTAGTCTTGGCGCAGGCAGCCCGCGCCAAAACGCAGGCGACGCCGGCTGGGCTTGTGTTCGTATTCCTAGGCAAACTGGACATCCGCCCCGAGCCGTCGAAACTCTAAAAAACTCTGTTGAAACTCTGATTAAACTCCGGTACCAAACTCTGATAAAACTCCAATTCTGATTTGAAGCTCTGATTAAACTCTGATTAAACTCTGGCTTCGGATTCTGGCCTCAAACTCTGATGACATTCGGGCCCAGAGTTAAATCAGAGTTTCATCAGAGTTTGAGGCTGGAGTTGAATCCGAGTTTGACTTGCATTTGAGTTTTTGGCCCGAGGATAATTGGAGTTCCAGCTGTTTTTTGTTTTTCTTTTTCAGAGGGGCCCAGCCCAGCCGCTGCGCTCTGATTGCTTTGTGCCGATACCGCCAGTGGTTCTTGGGAGTTCTCTGGCCGCGTGGGCGTTTTGGGGGCGCTGGCAATCGCCGACGCCGACGCCGGCGCCGGCGCCGGCGCGGCGGAAGCGGCGACGCCGACGCCAGTTCCGGCGGCGGCCGTGGCGGCGGCGTCGACGGCGGTGACGACGACCTTGATGACGACGACGACCACGACCACGACGATCACGACGGCTGCGGCGGCGGCGGCGACGACGACGACGACGACGTCGGCGACGACGTCGGCGGCGACGACGACGACAACGATGGAGTCGACGACGACGACGACGACCACGACGACGACGACGACGACGACGACGACGACGACGACGACGACGACGACGACGACGACGACGACGACGACGGCGGCGGCGGCGGCGGCGGCGACGACGACGACGACGACGACGACGACGACTACGACGACGACGACGACGACGGCGGTGGCACCAGCGGCCATGACGACGACGACGACGGTAGCTGGCGCTTGCGCGTTGCCCGCCGGCGGGCGCCGCCGACGTCGGGCATCATTCCTCGCACGAGCGCGCATGCGCCGGCGTCGTCGTCGTCGTCGTCGTCGTCGTTGTCGCCCTCACCGCCGTCGTCGTCGCCGCCGCCGTTGTCGTCGTTGTCGCCGCCGCCGGCGCCGCCGCCGCCGTCGCCGTCGTCGTCTTTGTCGTCGTCGTCGTCGTCGTCTCCGATTCGACTCCGTTCTCGTTGTCGTGTCCTCTTCGCGCTTGCCTTTCTCCCGCCGTCTGTTCGCCTTCGGTCTCGCCTTCGTTTCGCCTTCGTGTCGCTTTCGTTTCCGTTTCGCGCTCGCCTTTGTCTTCGCCTTCGTTCTCGCTTTCGTTTCGCCTTCGGCTTCGCTTGTTTTCTCACCGTCGTGCCGCTTGTTTCCTCGCTTTCGTTTTCGTTTCGCTTGTTTTCTCGCCTTCGTTTCGCTGTCGTTTCGCTTGTTTTCTCGCTTTCGTTTCGCTTGTTTCCCCGCCTTCGTTTCGCTTGTTTCTCGCCTTCGTTTCGCTTGTTTTCTCGTCTTTGTTTAGCCTTCGTTTCGCTTGTTTTCTCGCTGTCGTTTCGCTTGTTTTCTCGCCTTCGTTTCGCTTGTTTTCTCGCCTTCATTTCGCGTGTTTTCTCGTCTTCGTTCCGCTTGTTTCCTCGCCGTCGTGGCGGTTGTTTCCTCGCCTTCGTTTCGCTTGTTTTCTCGCCTTCGTTTCGCTTGTTTTCTGGCCTTCGTTTCGCTTTCGTTTCGCTTTCATTCTCGCCCTCGTTCCATCCCTCGTTCTCGTTTCCCTGGAGCTCGGGGTCATGGCCCGGAGCGGCCCGGAGCGGCCGGGAGGCGCCCGGGGGGTCGTTCTGGGACGGTGCCGGATTCCCTTGGAGTTTTTTCGGAGTTTCCGGATTTCCCTGGAGTTTCCTGAAAGTTTTTTTCAGAGTTTCCGGATTTCCTGGGAGTTTCCCCAGAGTTTCGCCCGGGAGTTTTTTCAGAGTTTCGGGATTTCCCGGGAGTTTCCTCAGAGTTTCGCCCGGGAGTTTTTTCAGAGTTTCAGGATCTCCCGGGAGTTTTTTCAGAGTTTTGGCGGAGTTTTTTCAGAGTTTCAAGATTTCCCGGGAGTTTTTCCATAGTTTTGGGTGAGTTTTTCTAGAGTTTCAGGATTTCCCGGAAGTTTTTTCAGAGTTTTGGCGGGTTTTTTTCAGAGTTTCAGGATTTCCCGGGAGTTTTTTCAGAGTTTCGCCTGGGAGTTTTTTCAAAGTTTCAGGATTTCCGGGGTGTTTTTTCAGAGTTTGTCGGAGTTCCCCGGAGGTTCCCCGGAGGCGTCCGGAGATTCCTCGGAATTCCCCGGAGGTTCCCCGGAGGCGTCCGGAGATTCCCCGCGGAGTTCCCCGGAGGTTCCCCGGAGGCGTCCGGAGATTCCTCGGAGTTCCCCGGAGGTTCCCCGGAGGCTCTCCGGAGGCTCGTGGTAGTTCTCCGTGGGAGGTTCCCCGGAGGCGCTTCGCCGTTCCCCGGAAGCGCCCGGCTCGCAGGTTATGCGCTTGGAGGTCGGCCTCTTTCCCGCCCTCGCCCCAGCCGCTCAGCCCCCACTCCCGCCCGAACCCCCCCGCCTTCGTTCTCGCCTTCGTTTCGCATTCGTGTCGCCTTCGTTTCACATTCGTTTTCGCCTTCGTTCTCGCTTTCGTTCTCGCTTTCGTTTCGCCTTCGTTTTGCCTTCGTCTCGCCTTTGTTTCGCCTTCGTTCTCGCCTTCGTTTCGCTTTCGTTTCGCTTGTTTTCTCGTCTTCGTTCCGCTTGTTTTCTCGCTGTCGTGGCGGTTGTTTCCTCGCCTTCGTTTCGCTTGTTTTCTCGTCTTCGTTTCGCTTGTTTCTGGCCTTCGTTTCGCTTTTGTTTCGCCTTCGTTTCGCAGTCGCACTTTCGCAGGGCCTCGTTGCCGCGAGACAGAGCAGGCCGCCGACGAGTGCCACGTCGGTTCTTGAGGTCGACGTTTGTCCGGGCAAGAACATCGCGAGTGTGCTGGCGTTCTCTCGCACAGCCGTGCGTTGCGCAACGGGTTGCCTCCCGCAGATTTTTTGTTGTTGCGTGAGTTTGCGTAGCGGCGCAGCACCGCGCGGGGCGCCAGGTAGGTTTCGGGGCGCGCGTTGCCAGCAAACGACGAGGGCCGCGCGCGCGATCGCCCGCGGCGGCAACGCGCCGCCCGCCCCCCCGACCAGCGCGCGAGACAGGCTTGCAGCGCAGGGCGCCCCGCGCACGCAGCTGGTCGCGCATTCCGCGTTCGCCCCGCAACAGGCCCGCGCTTATTGTCCTTATCCCGATGTGCTGGGCATTGTCGTGCACTTGCCGTAGTAGCCCCCCAGCCTCTGTTTTCTGCGGGGGCCATTGGCGTCGCCCGACTTGGGGTGGTTTCGGCGCATATGCCCCCCCTGGCCCTTCTCAGCAGGCCGCCCGCTCGTCGCGCGCTTCTTGTGGCCGGGCGCCAGGGGCTGGCGCGGTCGCGTCGCCGCGCGTCCTCGTGCGGACTGAAGGCTGTCCGGCGCGGGCTCTAGGCGAGCCGCCAAGGACGGGCAGGATTTCGAGGAGAGCGCGCTGGAGGGGTGTCGCTCGCTGCGCAAATCGCTGCGCGCGCAGGGGGTTGGGCTGCGATGGGGGCGTCGGCCGTGCTGCACCATTGTTGGCCGCAGGCGAATTTCGAAAGTGCGAGCAATGCCCGGCATGATGCGCCGCCTGGCCCGTCCTTTACCGGGCATTGTTTATGCGTTCCCAGGCAGTTGGAACAGCGCGATTGGCCGACGCAGTGCAATCTGGCTGGGCGCGACGAGGTTAGACCGAAAGCAGGCATGAGGCACAGTTCCCATTCAGACCCGAAGCAGCATTCGCGCGCAGGGCCAGGCGTTGGCCATACCGCAGAGTTTCAACAGAGTTTAAACAGAGTTTAATCAGAGTTCCCGTACAGAGTTTAAACAGAGTTTACGCCAGACCTCAGAGTTTTTTTAGAGTTTCCATTCAGAGTTTAAACAGAGTTTAAACCGAGTTTAAACAGAGTGCGCGTCGTTCTCTAGAACTTCTACATTTGCCTCCGAAATACGAACACAAGGCTGGGCCAAGCATGGCCAAGCCCAAGTTCCAATGTCAAGCTGAAGGTCGATACCACCATCTTCGAGGACCTGGACGATCTGGAGTGCGAGGAGGCCGAGCGCACCGACATGTGCAAGCTGCAGTCGGACCTGACAGCGCTGCAAGCCCTCCCCCGCGCGAAGGAATCCGAGGTGAACAACGTGCTATCCAGAATCGCGGAGGCGCGCGCGGCGATGCAGAGCAGGATCGCCAAGAAACGCACGGTCGTCGAGAGCGAGGCTGGCAGCAGCGAGGCCTCAGCTCCCGCCACGGCGCCGCCAGCAGCGGCCGCCGGCGGTGGAGCGGGGACCTCGAACACCAACGATGGGGTGAGCCAACCCGTCGGCTCTGAGGATGAGGAGCTCCGCAAGGCCGCCGAGAAACTAACGGAGGCCAAGCGTGAGGCCCAGGAGAAACTGCTCGATGAGCAGCAACAGAACACGTCGCAGCCGCAGCCCATCGGCAAAGGCAAGGGCACGGAGCCATCCACTGCAGGCAAAAGCAAGCCTGGGGCTCGGGGCGTTAAGCCGCCCAGGGCTGCCACATGATTGGGCTCCTATGGGACCAGCAGCGATGGGCTCACGACTATGTCTTCCGAGGACCCAGGGCAGGTGCAGAGCGGGGATGAGGTGAGTCCAGCTTTGGAGCCCACCTCGATTTTTTATTCCAATGTGAGATTCGTCGGAAACAAAGCATGGCGATGTGCTTCTGCCTGCAAGCACGACTTCATCGAGCCTGTGGAAACTCATGTCAGTGAGTGTGGTATCCGCAAATGGGATGTAAGTCAAGGAGTGCAGAGCTACGTTTACTTAGTAACCCAACTCGGGCACGTGATCGACATGCGGCCACGTCTCAGCAGGATCGGGCCCACGAGGGAGGAGGGTGGTTTCTCTCACGCGGGTATTTACAGACGCAGTTTCTGTTGGTTGCAGCGGCTGCTCGTCCTTTAGCGGCCCCAGGCCATCGTCAGCTCGATGGTTTCACGGCCGTAGTTTTGCAGATCCCCGGCTATTCGATGTTTGCCATAGTCTTCTACGCCTACCCGTCCATCGGTTTCTGCGGCCCCAACCCTGGCCGATTCCAGAGGCTCGGCTCTCTCCTCAGCACGTTGAAGATTATCTGGTTTGTGGTCGGAGACTTCAGTGTCACGGTGGGGGCGATGACGAAGTCAGCATTTCTCGGCAAGCTCCTTGGACGGCCCATCATCATGACCGCCGATGTTGAAACCGTCTGCAATTTGGTTTCCAGAGGTCAGTCGCACATAGATTTCGTCATCTGTTCAGAGACGGCAGTTTCGTACATTGTGGGGGTCAAACCCGAAGTTCGCGCCCCTTTGAAGCCGCGCGTTGGCCTGGTCATCGGGCTGAGACGGAGCGCCGAGCAGCTCGTAGCCCGTCGGCTGCCGCAGCAGGATCGCCCTCGCCAACTACCCGCAGTGGGCCCAAACCCGCCAAGGCACGAGAGCAGGCAGCGGGGCGCAGGCAGCAGCGGGCAAAGGCCAGCACAAACACACATTCACACACACACACGCACATTCTTCGGTGATCTTTCCCAGCCCACAGCCGGGCGACGCGAGTGATGAGTCCGCCCCTGGCCCGCAGAGTTACAGGCTTTCCGGGGGCTTCGCTGGGCGCCCTGAGTTTGCTGATGCGTGCGAATCAATGCTAGGGCAGGGGTCCGAGGAAGACCCATGGGCCCACGAAACCTGCTACACTCCCTAAATCTTGGGCCTCGCCGAGCCTGGCGGTGGAGCGCGTTCTGACGCCCCTTGGGCCGCGCCTGCGGCGGGCCCAGTCCAGGCGACGGATTCGGTAGACTTGCAGGTTGCCCCCCCCCCCCCCCCGTGCCAGAGTTCAAGTGCAGTAATGGCGCCGCCCCGACTCCGCCCCCCCTGGCCCCCTGCTTCTTCCCGCCTCTCATTGGCTCAATCGCGCGCGCGCGCTCTCTTTGCAATGTCGTCCTCGTATGCTTCGTGGGTCTCGGCGGCCGAGGTGGCTCTGCTTCGTCGCCGTGGGCGCGAGCATGGCGGCGGGCCGTCGAGCGGGAATCCGGATGAATTTCGCGAAACAGTCGCGCGTCAGCAGGAGCGGCAGGGACTGGCGCCAGATCGGGATGTCATCGCTAGCTGGCGGCGCCGTCTGTCCACGGTCACATCAGGTTTGCCGCGCCGCGTCGAACGCGGACCTGGGCGCAAGCGGAGGCGTCGCCCATTGGAGGCCCTGGGCAGCCGGGCGAACGGCCTGAGAAGGCGCACCCCGCCCCGGGTGCTACGCGGGGTCCTTCTTGGAGACGCTGGCGGGCTATGTTCGATGAGATGAAGAGGTCGCCCGTCGTTGGGGCCTCGGGCTCAGGCGCCGAGGCCAGAGCGGGACCTCGCGACGGGGCCCCAGGAGCTTCAAACAGCACGGCCATACCCGATCTGCAGATGCGCCTCGCAGTTTTTGCGCGGGCAGCCGAGAGGATTGCAGGTCGATGTCAGCAGCGTGTCACCAAGACAGCGATGACATAATTCGGCGACTGGATGGAGACCCCAGAACACTGTTGCACCGCGCGAGCTGGAGACGTCGTCAGACGCGGTCTTGCCCCACCCGCGCGACCTGGCGGGCGCCTCCGTGGAAGTCGCTGCGGGCCTCGCCCCGCGATGCCGCGACCCGAGTCCAGGATGCCTGTCTGCGTGCGCGGCAGCGGGCTGCAGCCGAGCCCCCGCCCGACATCGCGGCTGACGACGTCCGTTCAGCGGCCGAGCGGATGAAGGCAGCGGTGGGGCTCGGCATCGACGGGGCGAGCGCAGCGGGTCTCAAGAGCCCCCCCCCCCCCCGCACTCCTGCTTTAGAGAAGCTGGCCGATGTGTGCAGCGTCGTGGAGGTCGAGGCCACCTGGCCTCATCGGGTCATGGCAGTCCTTGGTCGCTCGTTGCCAAAAAAGACGTCTGGTGACCGAACCATTGGATCCTTATGGATGTTTGCTCGGCTTTGGTAATTTGTGCGAGAAGATGCGGCGCAGTCATGGCCAGACGAGACGGCCCCTTCCTGGGGCGCAGCGGCGCGAGGCAACGCGGCCTTGCGCGGCGCCTTTGCCGGGGCGTTGCAAGAAGAAGTGGGCCGCCGTCTGCAGATGTCAGCAGGCGTTGGCCTCTTCGACGCCGGTGGGTTTTATGACAATACACGGTGGTGGTATTTAATACCAGCAGACTAGCGATTAGGATGTCCTGCCGATGTGTTGCGCATGGAAGTGGAGCAGTGTGCAGCGCCGCGACTCTTCGGACAGTGCGAGTCCTGGGCGATGCCGATCGAGCCGACTCAATAGATCGTCCAGGGCCCGAGGTCTGGCACGCGCTTAGGGCGCATCATGACCTATGATGTGCTGGATCGTATGTCTGCAGCACATCTTCAGATGAGCCACCGGATATGGATCGACAATCTGGCGCAGCGAGCTCTGGGCTCGAGATCCAGCGCCCCACGGCAGCTGATCGACATCCTCAAGGCCACTTGCCAGGGCCTCGCAGGCACGCAGTTGAAGGTAGCGAGCAAAAGTGTTGTCATGTGCACGCACCACCCAGACGCTGCACGTGTTGCTCGAACCCTCCGCCTCGCGGGCTACGCTATCGAGCCACAGTGCCCAGCCGGTTTCTTCGGCATCGACATCGGCGGCGGTGGGCGGCGCGCGCGCTACCCGTCGCAAGCATTTCCAAAAGTATGAGGTCATGCACGCGCAGGTGCGCGAATTCGCTGCAGCAGGTCGTCGACGCGCCACGGCGTCCAAGCTGGAGCGCTTGGGCGCGAGGGCGGCAGGGTCCCACGGCTTGCAGATCCACGGGTACTTTCGCGTGCACCTCAGCGCGTACCGGCGTCGCTTAGCGCATGCAGTGGCTGCCCCTTCCAACGGGTGGTGCTTCGCCGCGCTGCTGGCGACGTGGGCGCCTCAGGGCCCCGCGCTGCGCGTGCCCTTGGAGTGCGTGCGCACGTGGTTTCAGGTGTGGCAGACTGAGGGTGAGCTACGTATGAGTATTACCAGAGCATGGCCAGTGACAGTTCAGCACGTGCGCTCAGCGGGGCCAGGACGACGGACCAGGCACATGCGAGGACCGATGTCTGCGCTCATCACGCTTTCGTTGGATAGTGGTTTGAATCCAGAGTCTGCTATCAGGCGGTCTTTTGCCGTGCTGAAGCCGACGAGACCATTGCGCGAGGTGGGCGCTCCCAGTGGGTTGGTTGCTGACCTGCGTCGGTCTTTCTCAGGCAGACTGGAGGCAGGCTGCCAGTAATTTTTGCGGAGCTGGGATGGATGGCGCAGTGGGCCTGACATCCATGAGGACTCTGTATCATTAGCTGATGAGCGTGCCAAATGGTCAGGGTTTTGCTGAGCTGCTGGTTGCCATTGCGCACGGCGCGCCATGGCCCGGAGTGCGACGAGCGGAGGCAGCCAAAGCAGGTGCTTCCATTTCACGGATATGTCCCCGGCGAGGCGTAACAGGCGAGGAATGTTTCACAGAGCGTGGAGCTTTGTCAAGAGTGGTAGTTCGGCAGCACGCACGCAGTCAGATTCTCTGGCAGCCGAGGCGCGTGCCGGAACGCAGGCCGACGAATGTTTCTGGCTTAAAAGTTTAATTCCCTCGTCGTGACTGGCTGTGCCCCCGCCAGCGTCGGGCGAGCAGTTAGTAGTTCGCGGCGCGCGCGCCTAGGGATTATATCCCCCGCGCTCCGTTCGGCCACGGCGCGGCCGCACGTCCATTCATTGTGCGCGGTAATGCCAGCGGGGGAGCAGATTCGAGCAGCAACCGATTGCGCCGAGTTGGACTTTCAATTGCCAGAGTGGATCGCGTCGCGCCGTTTCGCGTCGGAGCGACGGTTTCGGGCCCTCAGGTCGGGCCGCAGGTGGAGCAGACGGTGTCTCGAAGAGAGTTGAGGGCCCTTCTGCTCTGCTGGTGGCACAGACCACATCAGGGCACGCTATATACGTCGCAGACAACAGTGGAGCTGCGGGCGGCTGGACGCAGGGGCGGCGCCAGTCGCCCACGGGCCCAGATGCTGACTCGTGGCGGCAGGTCGGACTGCAGTTTCGTGAAGGGGAGAGGCACCATTGGTTGTGTTATTCATCAACGCACACTTGACAGTGCAGGAGCCTCCCAGATGCACCGCTCCAGCATGGATGGTGCAGGGAAGCGCTGTTGCCGATATTCTCGCCAGGGCTGCCGCCGATTGTGCCTGAATCCCCGATGGTGTGAGGTTCGCGTGACATGATAAAGAACGTCGAGCTTTCCTCATTCGTATGAGAGTATCAAGAGACGCTGCCGATACTTTGGAATGTGAGAAGGAGCTCGCGGGAGATGGAGCCAGGAGGAAATCGGAGCGGCCAACCCCTCCCCCCGGTCCCTCGGCTGTGCAAGTTTTCACAACTATCCACATCTTGGCATATTGTGGATGCGGATGTCTTAAGTGTTGTAGCTCCGCTGCCCGAGCCACTCGTGCCGCGTGGATAGACAGGCCGTGTTTTGAACCCAGTGATATTGACGGGTCTCTGTTCGGGCTGCCAATAGGGGTACAGCTGCATACTGCAGGGGGGCTGGTGCACAGTAGTCATCGTATGCGTGTACATAAGAGGGGCTGCAGTCGTGGTGTTGTTGCTTGTCTGGGCACTCCGCCAGTCAGCGTTTGAGAGGCCTCGGGCAACCGTGACATGAGGCCACGAAGCCCCAAGCGAACCATATATACACACATATATAGATATACACACATCTATAGGTATATCTTATACATATTGAATGCCAATATTATCGCAGGGCGCCGGCCTAGGTCCGCACCCGAGCAGAGTTGGTTCGTCGGGCTTCGTAATCCACCGATCTCGCTTCGAGACGGTCGTCACGTCAGTCACTCATTGACTCACTCACCCTTTTTTTGCGTTTCTCCCTCGTCGTCCCCAGTCTCCCTCGTCTTTGAAGATGAACCAGCCCACTCCCTTCACATGTCGCGGACTAGCGCCACCTTGTCAGGGCCCTGCATCGACAGTTCGGGCGTCGGAATCCGGGGCGCGTGTGAGCTTTGCTCAGCCCTGCGGCTCCTCGCAAAGCCATAAGCCCTGCTGATATTGTCGTGGCCCCCAGCCAGTGCCGCCCGGGCGCCCCTGATGATGATGATGATGTTGATGATGATGCTGATGATGAGGATGATGATGATGATGATGACCTTTCCCAAACCCCCTCTCTCTCCCCCCCCCCCCCCCCCCCCCTTCTTCCCCCCCCCCCCCCCCTCCCCCCCCCCCCTGTCTGCCCCCCCCCTCCCTCTCTCTACCCCTTTCCCTCTCCTCTCTCCCCCCCCTCCTGTCCCTCCCCCCCCCCCCTCCCCCCTCCCCCCCCCCCTTGGGCCGCGCCTGCGGCGAGCCCAGTCCAGGCGACGGATTCGGTAGACTTGCAGGTTCCCCCCCCCCCCCCGTGCCAGAGTTCAAGTGCAGTAATGGCGCCGCCCCGACTCCGCCCCCCCTGGCCCCCTGCTTCTTCCCGCCTCTCATTGGCCCAATCGCGCGCGCGCTCTCTTTGCAATGTCGTCCTCGTATGCTTCGTGGGTCTCGGCGGCCGAGGTGGCTCTGCTTCGTCGCCGTGGGCGCGAGCATGGCGGCGGGCCGTCGAGCGGGAATCCGGTTGAATTTCGCGAAACAGTCGCGCGTCAGCAGGAGCGGCAGGGACTGGCGCCAGATCGGGATGTCATCGCTAGCTGGCGGCGCCGTCTGTCCACGGTCACATCAGGTTTGCCGCGCCGCGTCGAACGCGGACCTGGGCGCAAGCGGAGGCGTCGCCCATTGGAGGCCCTGGGCAGCCACTTGGGCGAACGGCCTGAGAAGGCGCACCCCGCCCCGGGTGCTACGCGGGGTCCTTCTTGGAGACGTTGGCGGGCTATGTTCGATGAGATGAAGAGGTCGCCCGTCGTTGGGGCCCCGGGCTCAGGCGCCGAGGCCAGAGCGGGACCTCGCGACGGGGCCCCAGGAGCTTCAAACAGCACGGCCATACCCGATCTGCAGATGCGCCTCGCAGTTTTTGCGCGGGCAGCCGAGAGGATTGCAGGTCGATGTCAGCAGCGTGTCACCAAGACAGCGATGACATAATTCGGCGACTGGATGGAGACCCCAGAACACTGTTGCACCGCGCGAGCTGGAGACGTCGTCAGACGCGGTCTTGCCCCACCCGCGCGACCTGGCGGGCGCCTCCGTGGAAGTCGCTGCGGGCCTCGCCCCGCGACGCCGCGACCCGAGTCCAGGATGCCTGTCTGCGTGCGCGGCAGCGGGCTGCAGCCGAGCCCCCGCCCGACATCGCGGCTGACGACGTCCGTTCAGCGGCCGAGCGGATGAAGGCAGCGGTGGGGCTCGGCATCGACGGGGCGAGCGCAGCGGGTCTCAAGAGCCCCCCCCCCCCCCGCACTCCTGCTCTAGAGAAGCTGGCCGATGTGTGCAGCGTCGTGGAGGTCGAGGCCACCTGGCCTCATCGGGTCATGGCAGTCCTTGGTCGCTCGTTGCCAAAAAAGACGTCTGGTGACCGAACCATTGGATCCTTATGGTCCATAAGGATCCAATGAGTTATGGATGTTCTGGATGTCGAGCCGAGCAAACATCCATAAGTTATGGATGTTTGCTCGGCTTTGGTAATTTGTGCGAGAAGATGCGGCGCAGTCATGGCCAGACGAGACGGCCCCTTCCTGGGGCGCAGCGGCGCGAGGCAACGCGGCCTTGCGCGGCGCCTTTGCCGGGGCGTTGCAAGAAGAAGTGGGCCGCCGTCTGCAGATGTCAGCAGGCGTTGGCCTCTTCGACGCCGATGGGTTTTATGACAATACACGGTGGTGGTATTTAATACCAGCAGACTAGCGATTAGGATGTCCTGCCGATGTGTTGCGCATGGAAGTGGAGCAGTGTGCAGCGCCGCGACTCTTCGGACAGTGCGAGTCCTGGGCGATGCCGATCGAGCCGACTCAATAGATCGTCCAGGGCCCGAGGTCTGGCACGCGCTTAGGGCGCATCATGACCTATGATGTGCTGGATCGTATGTGTGCAGCACATCTTCAGATGAGCCACCGGATGTGGATCGACAATCTGGTGCAGCGAGCTCTGGGCTCGAGATCCAGCGCCCCACGGCAGCTGATCGACATCCTCAAGGCCACTTGCCAGGGCCTCGCAGGCACGCAGTTGAAGGTAGCGAGCAAAAGTGTTGTCATGTGCACGCACCACCCAGACGCTGCACGTGTTGCTCGAACCCTCCGCATCGCGGGCTACGCTATCGAGCCACAGTGTCCAGCCGGTTTCTTCGGCATCGACATCGGCGGCGGTGGGCGGCGCGCGCGCTACCCGTCGCAAGCATTTCCAAAAGTACGAGGTCATGCACGCGCAGGTGCGCGAATTCGCTGCAGCAGGTCGTCGACGCGCCACGGCGTCCAAACTGGAGCGCTTGGGCGCGAGGGCGGCAGGGTCCCACGGCTTGCAGATCCACGGGTACTTTCGCGTGCACCTCAGCGCGTACCGGCGTCGCTTAGCGCATGCAGTGGCTGCCCCTTCCAACGGGTGGTGCTTCGCCGCGCTGCTGGCGACGCGGGCGCCTCAGGGCCCCGCGCTGCGCGTGCCCTTGGAGTGCGTGCGCACGTGGTTTCAGGTGTGGCAGACTGAGGGTGAGCTACGTATGAGTATTACCAGAGCGTGGCCAGTGACAGTTCAGCACGTGCGCTCAGCGGGGCCAGGACGACGGACCAGGCACATGCGAGGACCGATGTCTGCGCTCATCACGCTTTCGTTGGATAGTGGTTTGAATCCAGAGTCTGCTATCAGGCGGTCTTTTGCCGCGCTGAAGCCGACGAGACCATTGCGCGAGGTGGGCGCTCCCAGTGGGTTGGTTGCTGACCTGCGTCGGTCTTTCTCAGGCAGACTGGAGGCAGGCTGCCAGTAATTTTTGCGGAGCTGGGATGGATGGCGCAGTGGGCCTGACATCCATGAGGACTCTGTATCATTAGCTGATGAGCGTGCCAAATGGTCAGGGTTTTGCTGAGCTGCTGGTTGCCATTGCGCACGGCGCGCCATGGCCCGGAGTGCGACGAGCGGAGGCAGCCAAAGCAGGTGCTTCCATTTCACGGATATGTCCCCGGCGAGGCGTAACAGGCGAGGAATGTTTCACAGAGCGTGGAGCTTTGTCAAGAGTGGTAGTTCGGCAGCACGCACGCAGTCAGATTCTCTGGCAGCCGAGGCGCGTGCCGGAACGCAGGCCGACGAATGTTTCTGGCTTAAAAGTTTAATTCCCTCGTCGTGACTGGCTGTGCCCCCGCCAGCGTCGGGCGAGCAGTTAGTAGTTCGCGGCGCGCGCTTGGGGATTATATCCCCCGCGCTCCGTTCGGCCACGGCGCGGCCGCACGTCCATTCATTGCGCGCGGTAATGCCAGCGGGGGAGCAGATTCGAGCAGCAACCGATTGCGCCGAGTTGGACTTTCAATTGCCAGAGTGGATCGCGTCGCGCCGTTTCGCGTCGGAGCGACGGTTTCGGGCCCTCAGGTCGGGCCGCAGGTGGAGCAGACGGTGTCTCGAAGAGAGTTGAGGGCCCTTCTGCTCTGCTGGTGGCACAGACCACATCAGGGCACGCTATATACGTCGCAGACAACAGTGGAGCTGCGGGCGGCTGGACGCAGGGGCGGCGCCAGTCGCCCACGGGCCCAGATGCTGACTCGTGGCGGCAGGTCGGACTGCAGTTTCGTGAAGGGGATGAGGCACCATTGGTTGTGTTATTCATCAACGCACACTTGACAGTGCAGGAGCTTCCCAGATGCACCGCTCCAGCATGGATGGTGCAGGGAAGCGCTGTTGCCGATATTATCGCCAGGGCTGCCGCCGATTGTGCCTGAATCCCCGATGGTGTGAGGTTCGCGTGACATGATAAAGAACGTCGAGCTTTCCTCATTCGTATGAGAGTATCAAGAGACGCTGCCGATACTTTGGAATGTGAGAAGGAGCTCGCGGGAGATGGAGCCAGGAGGAAATCGGAGCGGCCAACCCCTCCCCCCGGTCCCTCGGCTGTGCAAGTTTTCACAACTATCCACATCTTGGCATATTGTGGATGCGGATGTCTTAAGTGTTGTAGCTCCGCTGCCCGAGCCACTCGTGCCGCGTTGATAGACAGGCCGTGTTTTGAACCCAGTGATATTGACGGGTCTCTGTTCGGGCTGCCAATAGGGGTACAGCTGCATACTGCAGGGGGGCTGGTGCACAGTAGTCATCGTATGCGTGTGCATAAGAGGGGCTACAGTCGTGGTGTTGTTGCTTGTCTGGGCACTCCGCCAGTCAGCGTTTGAGAGGCCTCGGGCAACCGTGACATGAGGCCACGAAGCCCCAATCGAACCATATATACACACATATATATAGATATACGCACATCTATAGGTATATATTATACATATTGAATGCCAATATTATCGCAGGGCGCCGGCCTAGGTCCGCACCCGAGCAGAGTTGGCTCGTCGGGCTTCGTAATCCACCGATCTCGCTTCGAGACGGTCGTCACGTCAGTCACTCATTGACTCACTCACCCTTTTTTTGCGTTTCTCCCTCGTCGTCCCCAGTCTCCCTCGTCTTTGAAGATGAACCGGCCCACTCCCTTCACATGTCGCGGACTAGCGCCACCTTGTCAGGGCCCTGCATCGACAGTTCGGGCGTCGGAATCCGGGGCGCGTGTGAGCTTTGCTCAGCCCTGCGGCTCCTCGCAAAGCCATAAGCCCTGCTGATATTGTCGTGGCCCCCAGCCAGTGCCGCCGATCTGGGGCGCTCCTGATGATGATGATGATGTTGATGATGATGCTGATGATGAGGATGATGATGATGATGATGATGATGATGATGATGATGGTGATGTGACGATGGTGATTGTGATGGTGGTGGTGGTGGTGATGGTGATGATCCCGGCCCCCCCCCTCCCCTCCTCTCTCCTGTCCCCCATCCCCATCTCTCCTGTCCCCCCCCTCCTCCCCTCTCTCTTTTCCCTTTCCCCCCCCTCTCTCCTGTCCCTCCCCCCCCCCTCTCTCCCCCCCCCTTCTCTCCTGTCCCCCCCCTCCCCCCCTCTCTCCTGGCTCCCCCCCCCTCCCCCCCTCTCTCCGTTCCCCCCCCCCCTCCTGTCCTTTCCTCCCACCCCTCTCTCCTGTCCCCCCCCCCCTCCCTCCTGTCCCCCCCCCCCCCCCTTCTCCCCCCCCATCTCTCCTGCCCCTCCCCCCTCCTCTCTCTCCTTTCCCCCCCCCCTCTCTCTCCTGTCCCCCCCCTTCTCTCCTGTCCTGTCCCCCCCCCCTCTTTCCCCCCCCCCCTCTCCTGTCCCCCCCCCCCCGTCTCCTGGGGGCTGGCAGGGGGGGGGAGGTGCCGAACATTTTTATCCGTCAGTGAATTACGTCCCCCCCTCCCCCCTCCCAAGCAGAGCTAAAGCTCATGCTGAAGCAGAGCTTCAGCAAAGACTAATCAAACTCACACGCCGGATCGGCGGATCTGCTGAGCCCTGCTTGGCCATGCCAAGACCTGGTAAGCCTTGCTATGCCTTTTGTACGCCCTGCTCAAGCATGGGCAAGCCTTGCTCAGCATTATTGGGCCTGGTAATTACGGCCAAGCCTTGGCAAGCTTTGCAAAGCCCTGTTGGGTCCTGGCACGCCCTGCTGAGCACTGCTCGCAATTGCTACGCCCTGGCAAACTCTTCAATGCCGTGCAAATTCCTTGTGCGCCCTGCTGCGCCCTGGCAAGCTTTGCTCAGCACTGCGAAGCGCTGCTATGCCATTCTAAGCCCTGGTAAGCCGTGCAACCGTACAAACCTTTCAGCCTTGGTAGACCTTGCCACGTTCTGCCACGCCCCTGTAAGCTCTGCTAAATCAGGCTAAGCCTTAGTAGGCCGTGGTAAGCATTGCTAGGCCTTGCTAAGGTTTGGTCAGCACTGCTACGCCCTGCTAAGCTTCGCTCAGCCTGGGCAAGCTTTGCTCAGCCCTGCTAACCCATGCGATGCCTTTTGCCATGATTTGCTTTGCTGAACCCAGCTGGGCCCTGTTAAGATTGGGTAAGCCTCGCTAAGTCTTGGCGGGCCCTGCTAAGCCTGGTAAGCCCTTTTCAACCCGGCTGCGCCTTGCTGTCCACTGCTAAGCCGTGGTAACCTCTGCGGAGCCCTGCCAAGTTCTGGCGCGCCCTGCTGAGCCTTGGTGATATTGTCGATGTCCTGCGTGATTATGTTTGGCCCTGCTAAGCTAGGTAAACATTGCGAAGCCCAGTTGAGCTTGGCAATCCGAGCTTAGCCATCGCAGGCTGAGCCTTGCTCCGCCTTGGCAAACTTTGCTGAGCCCTGCCCTGCTGAGCTCTGCTGAGCCCTGCTCAGGCATGGGCACGCCTTGCGAAGCCTTGCTGAGCCTGTTAAGCACTGTTAAGCACTGGCAAGCTTTGCTAAGCCCTGCTGGGTCCCGGTGCGCCCTGCTGATCACAGCCAGCCATTGCCAAGCCCTGGCCACTGCTAAGCCCTGGCAAGATCTGCTAAGCCTGCTAAGTCTTGGCGCGCCCTGCTGAGCCCAGGCTTTGCCCAGCCCTGGCAAGCTCTGCTAAGTCTTGGTAAGCCTTTGTCAACCCTGATAAGCCCCTTAGCTTGGATACGCCTTGCCACGCTCTGCTCAGCCCTGGTAAACTTTGTCAACCACCGTTGAGCCTTGGGAAGCCCTGCCAGGGCCTGATAAACTCTGTTCAGCGCTGCTGAGCCTTGATGCGCCTTGCCCAGCCGTTGCAGGCTTTGATCAGCCCTGCTAGTCCCTGCGAAGCCTTCGGGGTTGCTGAGCTTTGCTGAGCCTTGTTGAAACCTGCCAAGGCGTGGAAAGCCTTGCTTAGCCTTTGTACGCCCTGCCACGCCCTGGTCAACCACCCTGCTAAACCCCACTGGGCCCTGCCAGCCGCTCCCCCCGAAAAAATGATCAAACAACCACGGGCAGGGATTGTTTTGTGGGGGGGTGCATGCACGCACACACGCACACACACCACCAACAACAACCTGCCGGTTTTTTTGGGGGGGTGAGAGAAGAACCCCCCCCGACACCACCCCCCACACACACAGACCCACACACACACACACACACCAATTCCACCACCACCACCACCACAACCTCCACCACCACCACGGCCACCACCACCACTACCATCACCATCACCACCACCATCACCGCCACCACAACCACCACCACCACCACCACCACAACCACCACCACCACCTCCACCACCACCACCACCAACCCACACACACACACACACGCGCCCCCCCCCCCCACACACCACACACACAAACACACATGCACACACACACACACACGCACACACACACACGCACGCACGCACGCACGCACGCAGGCAAATACGCACGCAAGCACCCACGCACGCACGCATACACACACCAACAAACACCACCACCACCACCACGACCCACACAGACATGAACAGAAAGCATAGATAATAATAACGCACATAAGGTAGACGAAGATGTAAGCAGACATCATACACCACAATAACCTGCCTCCTGAGATCGAAAGGGCGAACGATAGTGAGAGGGGTAACGAGATCAATGGTGATAGCCATAGTGAAATCGATAGGGAGATCGATCATGATACCGATAGGTCGACCGATAGCGAGATCGATTGTGCGATCAATACTGAGAGGGGTAGTGAGGCCGTCGTTTGCGAGATTGATCGTGAGATCGATAGTGAGATCGTTCGTGAGACCGATTGTGGTATCGATAGTAGGATCGATAGTGAGACCGATAGTGAGATCGATCGTGAAATCTATAGTGGGATCGATGGTGAAATCGATAGTGAGCTCGATAGTGATACCGATTGTGAGATCGAGCGTCAGACCGATCGTGAGCCCGATTTTAAGATCAAAAATGAGAACGGTAGTGCGATCGATAGTGACATCGACAGTGAGATCGGTAGTGATATTTGTAGCGAGATCGATAGTGGGGTCGATCGTGAGACCGATCGTGGTATCGATAGCAAGATCGATAGTAAGATCGATAGTGACATCGATACTGACAGTGATAGCGATATTGACAGTGTCATCGATAGTGAGAACGCTAGCGGGATCGATTGTAAGATGGATAGTGGGATGTATTAGTGAGACGTTGGTCCCTCCCCCGAACCTCCTCATCTCCTCAGGGGTGGTCATATAGGTGTATACATATAACGGCGCACCGGGTCCGGGCGCCCGAGGCCGGCGCCGCTACCACAAATGTGGGCTCCGGGGCCCTCGGGGAGCCCCGGGGCCTCACAGAAGACCGCCAGAAGGTACCAAGGAGGCCCCAAGAGGCTCCAGAACAGACCCGGGACGCCCGAAGGTCGCTCCCAGACGCCCAACATGGCCTCCAAGGCGGCTTCAGAAGCCTCCAAGACACCCCAAGCGACCCCCAATAGGGCCCCAAAGAGAGCCCCAAGGGGCCAAAATAGCCCCATTCCCTTTGTAAAACGTATATGTTTGACATATTGCTTGTTTTCGCTGTCGGTCCGGCCGAGGACGCGCCCCAGAGGGCCCCAATACAGCCCCAGAGAGCTCCAGGACGGCCCACGAAGGGCCCAAGACGGCCCAAGAGAGTCCCCAAAAGACGGGCCCGAGAGGGCCCCAGAGGAGGAAAGCCACCATCGAATTCCAAGCTTTCGACCCCAAGTGGCTCCAGGAGGCGCCGATACGCCCCCAAGAAGCGCCCGGAAGGCTCCCCAAAGCACCCCAAGACGCTCCAAGAGGTACCCCAAGAGAGCTCCAAAAAGCAAAAATCGTCCCATTCCTTTGGGGAAACGTGTGTTTTTCGTATGTTCGCCGGTTGGGCTGTCATCGCGTCCAAGACGGCCCAAGGGGTTCCCAAGACGGCCTAGGAGGCCCCCAAAAGAGCTCCAAGACGGGCCACGAGAAGCCCAGGACGGCCCAATGGGCCCCCAAGACGGCCCAAGAGAGCCCCAACACGCGCCCGAGAGGAGTCCCAGAGAAAGAAAGCCACTCGAATTCCGAGCTTTCGGCCCCAAGAGATCCCAGGAGGCGCCGATACGCCCCCAAGAGGCCCCAAGCAGGCCCCCCAAAGCACCCCAAGACGCTCCAAGAGGCACCCCAAGAGAGCCCCAAGAAACTAAAATCCGTCCATTCCTATGGGGAAACGTAGATTTTTCGCATGCTCGCCTCTTGGGCTGTCACCGCGTCCAAGACGGCCCAAGCGGCCACCCAAAACGGCCTAGGAGGCCCTTAAGAAATCTCCAAGACGGCCCAGGAGGAACGCAGGACGGCCCAATCGGCCCCCAAGACGGCCCAAGAGAAGCCCAAGAAGCGCCCGAGAGGGGCCCCAGAAGAAGACAGCCACTTTTCTAAAGAAGGGAATTCCCAGAATTCCCTTCTTTAGAAAAATGGGACTCCTACTCGGGGGTCCCACACATCCCCTGACATCTGGCCGGTACCGCGCCTCCCAGCTCCCCAGGGGGAGACCGCAAGACGCCGAAGGACAGCCCATGACGACCCCAAGGAGCCCCCATAACGTAAAGAACGGCCCAACACGCTCCCGCGCAGCCCGAGACACCCTTCCGACGGCTCTCCAGGCCTCCAGGAGGCCTCCAGAAGCCCCAGGGGGTCAAGGGCCCGGGTAACAAAACCCGCGAGGCACAAACAGAAAACAGCGCCGAACAGCGCCGAGGAACTGGAAAAAAATGTGAATCCCACATTTTTTGTTTTCCAAGCTTGGCCCCCGGTCTACTCTTGCACAACAGACCAAAATTACGATCCCCCTCACCTTCCAAAAATAACTCAGGAAGCCTTTGAGGGCCCCAAGTCGTTGAATACCTTCCGCACTTCCCCTTCTATACGATTCCGAGGCTTGCGCAGGGCCTCCAAGGGAGTCCCTGGACGCAAGAAGCGATCAACATGATATTACATGAGTTAGCCGATCAAGCCTAGCTAGAACTTGAGCGCGCGCGAAGCGCGCGCGATGGTTCTAGTATATATATATATATATATACACACACGTGGAGCGGTATACGGCGACAGAGATAGATAGAGAGTGAGAGCGTGAACCACGAAGAGAGAGAGAGAGAGAGCGAGAGAGAGATACAGTGAAAGCGTGATACAGCGGAGTAGAGGTGCGGGATGGCCGACGGGTGTGCCCTCCTCATCTCCTTGGTGTGCGCGAGTTTTGGCCCATAGAGCTGTTTCGCCTATTGCAGCCGGGTGGTGCCCTCTTTCGCGAGGGGGCCAGCGGTGACCACCGGTGCGCAGCACGTAGGCGCTGGTCTGTTGTGACTGATCGATCTGGTCGGCTGCGATGTGCTGAGCGTGGTGCGGCCCGCTTGGGCGGCTGCCACGGGCTCTGGCAGGAAGGCCCCCTCTCCCTGTTCTGCAGAGCGTGCGGCTGCTGCCCCCGGCCGAACGCACAAGGCCTGGCCCGCGGCTGCACGGGCAAGCCGCGGCGCGGCTTGGTGGCAGGCTGGCCCGCCTTCGCACTGGGTGCTGACCCGGGGGTCGCGGCGGCTAGGCGCGTGCAATCCCAGTCGGGGCCAAAGGCGCCATGTGCGGCGGTCTGGACGTCATCCCCGTGTAAGAGAAGGAGGAGGAGGAGGAGGAGGAGGAGGAGGAGGAGGAGGAGGACGACGAGTGGCCACATGGCATGACCACTCGGCCTGCCCCCGTTCTACTTAGGCCCGTATGGCTCGTATATATGTGTATATATACATAGATGTATATGCCTGATTGTACCTATGGTTTATAGCGCGCTTGTGGCAGTGCGCCGTGCGGCGACCCTGGGGTATGGGACGCCCTCGCCCACCAACAAAACTTGCCGTTCCTTCTCCTCCTCATGATTCCCCCCCTTCCTCCCCTGGTCCTCTTCCTCGTCCTCCTCTTCTCGTCTTTCCGCTCTCGCTTACCCTCCCCGCTGCCAGGGTGCCTGAGATCCGCGCTCTCTGTATTGCCTCCCTAGCCAAACCGTGGAGGCCACAGATGCGTGGCTTTAGCTGGAAGTGAGCCTGTCTGGCTAGCACTTTGGCGGCCGAGCAGGCTCAGACGTCTGCGCAATCGGCTCAGAAGGTAGCCCTGTGGTCTCTCTACGTACCCATCGGTTGTTGAAGTACGTAGGCGCATTCCTATTTCAGGTGTCGAGCGGCGTCCTCCTTCTTCATGGGCCGGGTTGGAGCCCAACGTACTCTCAGCGCCTTCCTACTCCATGTGTATGCCCACTTCTTCGGACCGATGGGTAACCGTTTCCCCGCGCGTTTCTTCTCCCCCCAAGTCGTGCAGTGCAAAGATACCTGGTTCAAGCTGTACAACACGTTCCAGTACCTCAAGCGCACAGCTGACTTCGAGGTCCAGGGCCAGAGATTTCTGTACCTTGGCGCGTTCATCGACTGCTGGACGGTCATGCCAGAAAACTGGGAACGGAACCGACTCCTTCTCGTCATGTTTCCTCCTGTTGCCGCTGCTCCTCGTCTTCTTGCCTTATCCTCCTGCTGATGCTCCTGCTGCCTCCAGCTCAGCTCCAGAGGCGAGTGCAGTCAGCCTCGGGGCAGGTCCCTCCTCCATCTCCTCCCCCCTCTCGCCTCCCTTCAGGAGGGGAAAAAACACACAGACACAATTAATCGTCCATCCCCAGGAAAATATGGGAAAATATGGGATGTGGGGGGGAAGACAAAAACCCAGAAAATATGGGAAAATATGGGGACTAAATTTATTCGTGTGTATTTATGTGTGTGTCCTAATTTCCCTTTATTCCTTCTCCCTCCTGCTGCTGCCCCTCCTTATCCTCTCGAGGTCTTCCTGTGCTGCGCGGCCTGCTACATCGTGGTGGGGACGAGTCCGACCGTGCAGGACGTGCTCTTCGACTCCCTGACCCTGCTTTTCCTGTACAACCTGGACGAGGCGCTGGTGGGGAGAGGGGGAGGAGTGAGGGGTGAGGAGGAGGAGGAGGAGGAGGACGACGAGAATGATGAAGCGGAGGGAGGAGGAGGAGGAGGAGGAGGAGGAGGAGGAGGAGGAGGAGTTGAGGAGGAGGAGGAGTGTCAAGGAGCCCGAAGGAGTGGAGGAGGACCGGGGGGGGAATGTGGGGAGGGTCTGGGAGGGAGGGGAGGAAAGGGGCTGGAAGGAGGCGAAGTCTGAGGCCGGGGGGTGCTGCAGAGACGCGCTCCCGCAGGTCGGAGGCGACCTCGGCTTCGTCGAGGAAGATGACTGGCCAGGCGATAGGCTCGGCTGGATCTTCAAGCACATGGTCAAAGTGGACCTCTTCACGGGTTTTCTCTTCTGTGCCCGTTTGTCATTTGAGTCCATTGGGCGTCCGAGCGTGCCCGATTCCTGCGACCTTGTCGGATTGAGCCCATTCGGCGGCCGAGTGGGCTCAGACGTTGAGCGAGCTCGGAGGGGAACCCTGGTGCAACTAGCACCCAGCACCCACCCTGGAGGAAAGGAGGGTGGGACATGACCGGGATGGGAGGGAGGGGGAGAAACGCATCTTATCATCACTTGACATTGGACCGTTTAATTGTTTGTACAGCCAGAATACATAGCAAGGATGATCGACTTTCCAAGGATACCCTTGCATCCTTCTACTTCGGCCTATTCTTGGTGCTTTCACTGGCCGCGCCCTGCTCGCAAAGTGGCGACATGGCCCTCGAAGGCCCTTTCGTCCTTACCACATATCCTTACTATACGGGTTGACTGCATCATCGCATGACATTCGACCGTCAGTAGCCTGACCCAGGCCGCGCGAAGGGAACAACGTGGTTGAGACAGGGGGTAGGGGGGCCGAGGGGGGACATCAACTGGGGGTGAGGGGGTGTTCCTGGCGTGGCAGTAGGGCTCTGTCGCATAATCACTATTCGTTAACAACAACGTGTTGCAGGCATTACAACCCTAGCAGTGCGGTGGCAGGTGGGTCTGTCTCTCTCCTTTCGCACGCGTAACTGTTTAGGCTCTGAGAGCGGTTACCGCGTTGGAGATTCTGAGACTTGCCAGCGAACCGCTCGTTCAAGAACACACGGCACTCCATTGGGAGCGTTCGACGCCAGAGCCGGGAAGACCCACCCCAGAGAAATTGGCGGCCACAAACATTTTCAGTGATGCGGGGCGGTTGGCAGGAGTTGCAGCAGTCCCGCTCACGGCCTTCCTGGCGAAGAGTGGAGCGGACGGAGCCACGCACGTGCGCCTATTGGGATCAATGCTGGAGGCGGAAGTACCTGAACGCGTGCAGGCGGCCTGCATGGACGGGGTGGCCGTCGTCACCCTCCCATTCAGGTCCTTGCGATATGTCTTGCCCACCGCGCCGCTCAGCCAGCGTGTCGTGGAGTCGATTCAGGGCCGGCAGCGGGAGGCAGGCCTGGCGCGGCAGCAGCAGCAGAATGCCCCCGAGAAAAGCCTCGCGAACGACCTCTTGGTGGCTCAGGCTTCAGCGGCTGCGGCGCAGGCGGCACAGGCGGCGGCGTCGTCGCACGCTGCAGCCTCTCGGGCCAAGCCGGACGGCGCGGAGGTCGAGACGGTCGTCAACCAGACCTGGCAGGGCCCTGTTCAGCCCTTGGGCGCCGAGGAGGCGAAAGAGCACTTCGACAACCGCCGCACCGTCATCGACAAAGAGCCCCCCAGGAGGAAGGAGGAAGGAGGGAGGAGGATGATGATGAGGAGGAGGAGGAGGAGGAGGAGGAGGAGGAGGAGGGAGGAGGAGAAGGATGAGGAGGACTGACGAGGAGAAGGAGGAGGAAGGAGGAGAGGAGGAGGAGGAGGAGGAGGAGGAGGAAGGAGGGGGCCAACTGACGAGACTGAGGTACGTCCTCGGGGGAGCTGGCGCTCCGTGCCTCGATTTTCGGGGTGTTGGCGCCCACGCGTCGCCGCTCCTGCTCGCGCGGGGGCAGGCTTCCTCCTCCTCTCCTCCTCCTCCTCCTCCTCCTCGTCCGCCTCCTCCTCCTCTTCCTCCTCCTCCTCCTCCTCCTCCTCCTCCTCCTCCCTCGAGGTGTGGAGCGCACTTCCTGGGTGCCAAGGATCATGTCCGCTGGCGGCAGTCGCCCGCGGCGTTCGGCGCCGCGCAAGCAGTGAGCAGTCATCTCCGACCCCGTCTAAGCGGACCCCATCCAGGCGGCTTCTAGTCAACTAGGCGGCCTCGGGGCTACACTCGAAAATGGTCTCGACGTGGTGCGTGGGCTGTAACCATTCGAGGATGGAGCCATGGTAATGATGCTGAGTTATCCTAGTGGTCCGGGGCGAATATCTCCTTTAGTGCGCGCTCCCCCCTGTCTCTTCACAACCAGGCCAAGAGCAGGTAACCGATGATGTTGTGTGAGCTGAAGGAGTAGTCGTAGTGTTCCTGTCATGCTCTTGCCCACGCTTCCACCGGACCGCTTGCAGAAATCCACCTCGTTCCCTGATGATGTCCGTGAGCGTTGTAGGAGTCATCGCGCTCGCTCGTCACCTTCGGTGAGTCGACACTCGGAGCTACTCGCCGGGAGTTCTCTGCCACAGAGAGATGGCAGTATGGTAGCGTCGCTCGTCAGGCCCATCTGACAGACAATGCCCGAACAGGGCTTGAGCTCTGGTAGCTGGGAGAAGGTCGAGCCACTCGGTGAGGAGGCGCAGTCTGAGCGCATACCGTTCCAGGGTGGGGGCGATCGGCGACGCGAGGAACCCAGTCGCCCACATACGCGGCCACGAGGTACTCCATCGGGAGGACGTTGGGTCGTCGGGTTCCTACTCGGGCTGGCGGTGGCCTTGCCAGCCCCCAAAAAGTGCGCGCCAACAGCAAGGGCAGCCTTGGGCTGGCTCCGATGTGCGCCTACGACGCACTGGAAAGGCCAGCGAAGAGACATTGACCCCACCGGGCGATTGCGGCGTCCCAGAACTTATCCACTCCGACAGTGCTCCTCAGGGTCCCAGGTTGACGCCGCGTGGTAAATGGATGGTGCGGGCAGTGGGGAGAATGCCTCGAGAAGACGGGGAGTCGGACGGGTCTAGGACGAGGATATATCTGTTCCAAAGCGTTCCAGAACACTCTCAGACAGTTCTGGAACGCTCTGATGAGGCCGCGGCGCCCAAGACATTCTCCAGCCGCCAGATCTCAGAGATTCTCGATTCGTGCTAACCCGATGTTATCCTCCTCTTGGCTTCGTCTGGGGGAGGAGGGGGGATGAGATGAGGGCAATGGATAGAGACGAGCGGGGTCAGGCAGGACGGGGAGGGAGAGGGGATACGCGTAGGGGGAGGAGGTGCGGAGAAGGAAGGATGGGAGGAGGAAGTCGTAGAAAGGAGGGGGGGGGGGAGTCGATGAGGGGAGGGGAGGGGAGGCGGAGGTAGGAGGGTGGAGCGATGAGACTGGCAGGTGCAGGGGGTGGGCGGAAGGGGGGGGCGGAGCGGGGGGCAGGAGAGACCAGAGGGAGGGGAGGCGGAGAGAAGGGGGCCGCCTCGAAGGACTGGCAGCCCGGTGAAGAAGGCGCCCCCGCAGAGCGCGCAGCTGCGCGGCTGCCCGCCGCATCTGTTTCTTCGTCTTCCTCGCCGGTTCTCTCCGCCTCGCCTTCTCCCTGTCTCCCCTGTCCCCCCACTCAGCTTACCGTCAACCTGCATAGTGAGGATGAGCAGCTTCCCAAAGTTACCCTTGCATCCTTCCCCTTTCGGCCCATCCCTGGCCGCTTCGGCTGGCCGCGCCCCGCGCGCAGAGTGTCGGCATGGCCTTCCGAGGCCCTTGCATCCTTCTCGTGCGTACTTATTTTACGGGTTGATCGTGGAGCAGTGTGTGCTCGCTGGCGTATACAGGCAGGTCGCAGCTCATCTCGTCTCCTCGCCAAATGCATTCCCTGAGCATGCAATTCGTGCCCTCCCCAGCCTATGTAAGGTCGGGGCCCTCCCATGCAGGGTCCCTGTACCATCGCAGCTCCATCCGTTGCTGTCCATCCCCGGCCGCCGAGAAGCTGCGAAGAGCTTCTGGGAGCTGAAGAGACAAGCGAAAGAGAGGATGGCGTGCAAGATGGGCTGCGGCAAGCCCGTGAAGAAAGGCGCCAGGGCGGCTCGCGCCACCAGTACCCTCTTGTGCGTCTTGGCGTCGTGCCTCGCGTTGCCTGGCGCCCTCCCCTCGCGATCGGATCGTCGGCTGTCCGCTTCCGTCGCCGGGGTCATTCGCGCAGCCCACATGCGGCTCCCCCCTCGTTCTCGTTTATCTTTTTCCTCCGCTCCACTGCCCTCCTCCCGTGGCTCATTTCTCTGGGTTGCCCCCGCCGTCCATTCGCGTCCCTTGTTTCCCCGCGCTTTTTGTTTTTTCAATCGTTGGGGTCCTGTTGGGAGCATCTTCGTGCCTCTGCCCCCGCTCTCTACTTCTCTGTCTCTATCTCTCTTTTTGGGTTTTCTCTCTCTCTCTCTCTCTCTTTCTCTCTCTCTCTCTCTGTCTCTCCCTCTTTTTGGGTTTTTTTTCTCTCTATCTCTCTTTCTTCTCTTTCTCTCTATCTCTCTCTTTTTTTTTTTTTTCTCTCTCTCTCTCTCTCTCTCTCTCTTTCTCTCTCTCTCTCTCTGTCTCTCCCTCTCTTCCTAGCGTCGGCCCGAGACTGGTTCCGCCCCGCGGGCGCGAAACTTTCGAGCGGGCCGTCGCGAAGGTTGCCTTCTGGCCCGTGCGGCCCTGACGACACCGTCAAGGGCCCCCCCCCCTTTGGCCCGAGCCGAAGCCTTTCGTTTCCTTCAGCTTTCCCCGGTCGCGCTGCCATAGCGCCGCATGCTCCCCTTGCCGCCGGCGGGGAGACTGTGGCCCGGGCATGGGCGCCGACAGGTACGTCTCATTCGGCAAGCCCAAGTCAATCTCCTACGAGGCGGAGCGCCCGCCCGCGAAGGACGGCGGCCGTTCCGGCTGGCCGCGCGCACCCCGGGCCAGGTCGTGTCTGCCACTACAGAACTACCGGGTCCCAGTACAAGATCTACTACAGGGCCATCACACCGGCACGATTTCGGGACGTGCTGTACTTCCTGATGCACTGCGTGATCATCACCCTGACGGGCTCCAGGACGTCCTTCATGCTCTACTTCCTGGAGGCTGGCCTGACGGGCTTCTGGCAGGCCCACTGCCCAGCCCCTCGCCGCCTCGGGGCCTGCCCTTCGCCCTCCCCCCCTCGCCCCCGCCGCGTCGGAGGCGGAGCCGGAGCTGGAGACGCAGGCCGCCCTGCTGCTGCCAGACGCCGCGCCCCGCGGCTCCGACGTCCGCGCGGCGCCGCCCCCTCCAGCGGCGCCGAGGTACTGCGCCACCCCACGGGCGCGGCAGAAGCAGTCCCGTCCTCCCCTGCCCCCTCCGACCCGATAGGCCCCGCGCCTCTCTCTCCGCGCCACGACGGCGGCCCCGCGGCGGCCAGGCCCCCCCCGGCGAGGTCGCCCGCCGCAACCCTGCCGCCCGCGCGCCGCCGCCGCCGCCCCGGCCGGGGCCCTCTGCGCTGCCGCTGCCGGCGCCCCCCTCGGCCTGAGGCGGCCGCCCCCGGCCCCGCCGGCGCCTCGCGCCGCCGCCGACGGCGCGAGGCCCGCCTCGGGCAGCGCGGCCTCCGCCCGCGACGCGGCCGCCGCCCTCGACCGCTCCCGCCCCCGGGAACTAGGCGGACGACGACGGAGCGCAGCAGGCGATCCGACGGCGCTCGTTCGACGCGCCGCGCCTGCGACAGGATCAGCGCGGGAGCCCAGCGCCCTGCAGCACTGCAGCGGCGGATGCCTTCGGAGCGGTGGCCGGGCCTTGCCAGCGCGGCCAACCGCGGGCGAGCCCGGCGCCGCCGCCGACGCGCCGCGGCGGCCCCCCCAGCGCAGACGCCAACGCCGCGAGGGCGCCGCTGCAACTCCGCCGCGCGGCGCCGACGACGCCGCGGCGGGAGCGCTCCGCGTCGCCGACGCCGACGCTCCTCTCGACGCCGCCGCCGACCCCGGCCCCCCCCCCCCCCCCGCGATTGTGCCACCGCCTCTGACGCGGCCGTCGCGGCGACCCTCGGCGCGGGCGTCGCTCCCGCGCCGAGCGGTTCCGACGCTGACGTCCCCAGCCCTCGCTTCCAGCGCCGTCGCTTCCGACGGCCGCCGCGAGGATGACGCCGCCGACGCCCTCGCTGACGAGGCCACCTTCACGCGCCGCGCTCCTGGCGACCCGGCGCCGCGCGACGTGTCGCTGACGGCGGCGACGCCCCTCGACCCCGACGGCGCCGCAGCCGCACTGCAGACGCCCCTCCAAGGCGGCGCCGACGCAGAGGCCCTGCCCTCCCCTGAAGTTGGCGCTGACCCCGCGCCGTCCAGCACCGACGCCCACACTGCGGAGGCACCTGGCCCCGCTCCAGACGACGCGACCTTCGGCCCTGGCGCCCAGCCTCTGTCCGGCCACTCCACGGGGTTGAGCGTCGTGTGAGGTTGGGCGGCGTTGGCCCGAAGCATTACGAGGCCGTCGGGCGCTTGTGGCGCCGCCGCCCCTGGCGCGCCCCTTCGCCTTGCAGACCGGCCCCCGAAGCCCCCCTCGGAGGCTCGATCTGCGTCGGCTCCAAAGTTGTCCGCCACTTGATCCGCAACCCCATCAACGGACTACGCGGCGTTGTGGTCGGGCAGGAACCCGACGCGTCATGGGTCGTCCACCTCGCTGACGGCTGCGCGGCCCGTCTCCGGACGCCCAGCCTCCAGGTGCGCGCCGAGTTCTACGGTTCTGCCGCGAAGAAAGCCCATCTCCCCGGCGCAGCCACTTCCCCAAGCGTCGGTTCAGCGCGACGCTCGCAAGAAGGAGGACTACGACCCCTTGGACGACGTGAGCGTGGCGCTTCGCGCGCAGGCAGCCAGCGTTCCGACGCCCTGCGCGGACGCAGATGCAGCCAGCTTCCCGACGCCTCGCGCGGACGTCGAGTGGGTCACCCTACGCACGCAGCGGTTCCTCGCCGCAGCTGCTGTGTGGCCTCCGCTGGGCCTCCGCTGGGCCTCCATTCGCCCGCCGCCCTCCGCCTCCGTCGCCTTGCCGTTCCCTCGCACCTCCACGAGGGCGAGCGGGCGGCTGTCGCCGCCGGAGTTGCCTCCACCACCCCGGCCCAGTGCCCTGGCGCCGTCACAGGCAGTGAGCGGCCTTCGTTGACCGAAGTCGCCGCCGCTGGCATCAAGTCCAGCGCGTCCCCCGACGCCGACACCCCGCTGGGGGGGCGGGTCACTGACAGCCACGCCGCACCCAGCCCCTAGACCCTGCGACGTGGGACGTGGGCCCCGATACGACTGACGTTGCCGACGCCGACGTCGCGGCAGGCCCCCCCCCTTTGCTCTTCTGACGGTGCACCGCCGGGCGCCGCGTCACCGGCAGTAGACAGGGCGAGTTCAGCTTGGCCTCTTGCGCAGCCACGCGCGTCCCAGCTAGCGCGCGGCCTACGCTGACCGACGCCGCCGCAATTGGCGCCGAAGGCCCCGAGAGGCCGCTAGCAGCCGTGCTGCGCGAGCCCAGCTCGCCCCCGCGCGCGGCCCATGGCCCCCCGCTCGGGCCCCAGCAGCCGCGCGACCCCGCGGGCCCCGTTACGACGGACTTTGCCGACACGGCACGGGGGAGCTCAGCTCAGCCCCGTGCGCCGCGCGGCCGGCAGCGGGCATGGGCGACCCCAGCTCTGCCGCGCGCACTGCTACCAGCTCCCGCGCGCCCCCGCCGCCCCTGTCAGGAGCGACGCCGCGGCCACGGTAGCTGACGCACCTCCGCGAGATGCCGATTTCTGGACTCGGGCACCCTGATCTTGGACCTGGACACCGCCCTCTCCTTCGGAGCTGGCCCTCCCGTCCAGCAGTGCGCCACGGCGCCGCAGCCGTCGCCCAGGGCCCTGCAGCCAGCTGGCGCCTGGCCGAATTGGCCGCGGCCCCCGCCCCGTCGGCCACCACCGACGACAGCGGCGCGGAGCCGGCACCTGCGCCCAACGGCTCACTTGACGACGAACCGCATCAGGTGACCCCTCGCTGCGGGAGTGGACTGCCTCTGGCGCGCGCCTCTCCCGCCTGGGCCCCCCCCCACGCAGGTGCCTCGTAATTAGCGCCTGCTGGACGACACCACCAAGCGCCTAAGAAGCGACGACCCCCCCACCACCGAGGTGGCGCCTCGGGTCCCGGCGTGCGCCACGTGCGCCGCCAACGCCGCTTGGAGCTGCGGCCCCTCTTGCCCGCGCGAGTGGCGAGGGGGCGCCGCCTTTTTTTCGCCGAGCCCCCCGACGACCGTCGGCGCCGGTCGCCCCCTTCTGCGAGCTCCGAGGCGCAGTCTCCACGGGCTCCGCGGACCAGCCCTCGGCGAGAGCGCCCTGCCACCACGGAGGCCTACCGCGTCGCTCTTCCCGATGACGATGCTCCTGCTGCTGCGGCCCCGCGCTCAGCACGCCGCGCCGCCCATGCAGCAGGGCGGCTCCGGATCCCAGGAGCTCTGCCCCGCCGTGCCCGCTGCGAGCGGTCGTGCGCACGCCGAGCTTGACGACCCCGACAGCGCCCTTGGAGGCCCCGCCAGCGCCCCCAGACACCCCGCTTCGACTCACCACCAGGACACCATCAGGACACCCATCGGGACACACATCGGGACACCATAATTATGTGGTACAAGTTACGTTGCGCAAGATCTGCGATGCCAGCTGCGTGGAGCAACGGCGCTCCACCCACGGCGCGTCGGAGACGGCTCGGCCTTCTCCTGACCGGCAGCGCCCTGCTGAAAAGCCCTGGCCTCACGACCGGCAGCAGCAGCAGCAACGCAGAGGTGAGCAGCGCGATCCTGAGCAGCCGCTCGAAGTCAGGCATCACGCGCCCCAGCCACCAGTCTGACGGGAGCCACCTCGGCGCCAGTGAGAGCTCCACTAACACTGGCTTCCGGACCATCCCCCTGCGCACCGCCGAGCAGACAGCGGCGGCTCGTCGAACGCTTCTGCAGGTCAGCGCCGCGGCTGCCGAAGTGCAGCCTCCACACCGCTCCGCGCTGCCCCCTCGCTAGCTCGGACGCGTGTGCGGTGCTGCCGACGGCCGACGCCGCCTCCCTTCGCAGGCGGCCCCGGCACAGGGGCCTGAGGGAGACCGCGACCTCGTCGGCCTCGGTGGACCTTAGGACCTCCACTCTGATCACCATCGCCGCGTGCCCAGAGGCCCAAGAGGCGAGTGACCGCATAATGCGACTCCTCAAGGCGGGAGCGGCCTGTCCCAGGCGCGGTCCTCCTCCGCTGGGCCCCCTTCCTGGGCTCCACATCGAGTCGCACCGCGGACGCGGCGATGCAGCGCTCCACCCACGGCGCGTCGGAGACGGCTCAGCCTTCTCCTGACCGCAGTGCCCTGCTGACGAGCCCCGGCCTCGCGACAGGCAGCAGCAGCAGCAGCAGCAGCAGCAGCAGCAGCAGCAGCAGCAGCAGCAGCAGCAGCAGCAGCAGGGGCGAGCAACGCGATCCTGAGCAGCCGCTCGGAGCATGGCACCGCATGCCCCGACCGCCAATCCGACGGGGGCCACCGCGGTGCCAGCGAGAGCCCCAACCCCAGCCCCACTAACACCGGCTCACGGACCAGCCCCACGCGCAGAGCCGCTCAGATAGTGGTCGCTATTCGAGCAGTTCTGCAGGTCAACGCCGCGGCTGCCGAGGTACAGCCTACGCAGCGCCGCCCCGCGCTGCTCTCTCGCCAGCTCGGACGCATGCGCGGTGCTGCCGACGGCTGACGCCGCCTCCCTCCGCAGGCGGCCCGGCCCAGGGGCCCGAGGGCGACCATGACCCCGTCCGCCGCGTCCGCCCTGGTGGGACTACGGGCCTCCACTCTGATCACCAGCACCTCGCAGCCAGTGGCGCAGGCGGCGAGGGGCCGCGTCGCGCGACTGCTCGCGGCGGAAGCGGCCTGCCTCAGGTGCGGTCCTCTTCCGCCAGGCCCCCTTCCCGCGGAGAGGCCCCGACGCAGCCTCCGCGCGAGGGCCCCGGGGTCCCGGGCGCTCTGCCCCGCCGCCGCTGCCGCGAGCGGCCGGGAACATGCCGCGCCCGACGACCCCGGCAGCGTCCCTGGAGGCCCCAGAAGCGCCCGGGCCCAGCCTGCCGACGCCACCGAAGCGACGCAGCTCGCGCGACCGCTCGTGCGCGTCCACCTCGGAACTTCTGCCCCTCGCCGGGGGCGCCCGCAGCTCATCGAGGCCCGCGCGCCGCCTGGCAAGCGCCCAGCGTGGCCTTCGGGCACTGCGCGTCCTGAAGAGGTGCTGGATGGATGCCGCCACTGTCAGTGAGGTACCGTCATACCAAAGACGGGTGCAGGCTTCGCTTGACCATGCAGGTGAGACTCGGACGGCTGCGAGGCAGCGTCACAGTACGCCACTTGGTCGTGCTGGGGGGGGCCCCTCGCCCCCCCCCCCCTTTCCCTCCTCCCCAGGCCGTCCGCCCAAGACGGGTGCGCAGGGCCCCTTTTGCGGACAGCGCCGGCCAAAGTGTCTCGGGCGCGGCGCGCTTGCCCGCCGGCCCGTGGACGGGGCTCCGCCCAGATGGTCCGATCTGATGTGTTGGTTCTTTGTTATGTTTCTTGTTTGTTTGTTTGTTTTCTCTCTCTCTCTCTCTCTCTCTCTCCTCTCTCTCTTCTCTCCCCCTCTCTCTCTCTCCCGACCTACCTACCTCACTATCTACCTACTTGCAGTCGGGGCATCGAGATACCGAACGCGCGTGAGTCTGAATGGGCTCGGCGTCCTTCAGCTTTGCCTGCCGGCCCAGGGCATGCCATTTCAATCCAATTTGGAGAGCACATCGTGGGCCCAGCTTTTTGCTTGATCACATCGTAGCATGAGTCTCTCTCTCTGACTCTCTCTTTTCCCACATCCTAAAATGGGGTTCTTGTTATTCCCCATACCCTAAGATGGGGTGTTTACTATTGCTTTCACCGCGCAGGAAGGACAGCCACACCCACACCGAACTCATCGCTCATATTCGCACATCGCTCAGACTCATCCATGTGTTTTGTAATGCTACGCTATGCTATGCAATGCGGACGATGATGGCGATGATGATGGTGGTTGCGATGATGAGGATGGTGACGATGATGGTGATGATGCTGACGATGATGGTGATGCTAAGAATGCTGCTGATGATGTTGGTGGTGGTGATGGTGGTGATGACAGTAATGATGATGATGATGATGATGATGATGATGATGATGATGATGATGATGATGATGATGATGATGATGATGATGATGATGATGATGATGATGACGATGATGATGACGATGATGATGATGGTGGTGATGTTGATGGTGATGATGATGATGATGCTGCTGATGATGGTGATGGCGGCGGAGCAGATTCTGAGGAGGGAGCCGCCAGGGCGCGAGGCCCCAGGAGCAGGAGGCCTCAGAAGGCCACAGGAGTGGTTCCGACCCCGGGCGTTATATATATATATATATATATACATATATATATATCTGTATGTTTCTATAGATTGGGCCTCCCCTGGAGTGCGAATTCTTTGTGTGTTACGTTTGTGGTTTTATATAAAAAACAATATCATTATCCTGTGTATCCACTCCTCAGTGTTTTACATCGGTTCCTATAGATTGGGCCTCCCCTGGGGCACGAGTCCGTTGTGTTTTACGCGTGTTCCTATAGAATGCCCCTCTCCTGTTGCTTCAATCCGAAGTGTTTTACGTCTGTTCCTAAAGATTGGGCCTCTCCTGGGGCACGAATCCTCCACAGGAAGCACAATGGGGATCCAGGAGGCTCCTGGAGGCCCCAGGAGGCCACGCGAGGCTCCAGGAGTCCTCAGGAGGCCAGAGTAAGCCCCAAGAGGCCACAGGATGCCCAAGGAGGCTCCAGGAGACCCCACGAAGCCCCATGAGGTTTCAAGAGGCCCCAGGAGGCCCCAGGCTCATGCGCAGAGACGCACTGATACTAGTGAGACTTCTTCACACCCCAACTCATGCACAGTTAGATTCACTCCCAGGCCGTCAATACTCAAGCCCGCTTCTGTTCGAAAACCATTGCGCCTAGACGCTCACGGTGGACAGGTCCATGCTAGTAGGTGCACAAATTTTGGGGAGCTCCAGGCAGTGAGTAATCACTTTCACCGCGCTGGAAGGTCAGTCACACCCACACCTCACTCATCGCTGTTACTCCGTATGCTATGCGATGATGTGCAATGCATTGTTATGCTGTGTTTTTTTGTATGATGATGGTGTTGATGACGACGGTGGTGATGATGCTGATGATGGTGCTGACGATGATGATGATGGTGATGCTGATTATGGTAATGGTGATGGTGAGGATGAGGATGAGGATGATGATGATGCTGATGGTGCTGCTGATTATGATTATGATGATGATGATGATGATGATGATGATGATGATGATGATGCTGATGATGATGATGATGATGATGATGATGATCATCATCATGATGCTGATGGTAATGGTGATGGTGATGGTGATAGTGGTGGTGGTGGTGCTGATGATGGCAGAGCAGATTCTGAGGATGTCTCGAGCGACGCACGGGTTTCAGCATCCCCCACGGGGGAGCCGCCAGGGGGTAAATCATTTCTCCGTTCGCGCCAAGATGACGGGATGTCTCGAGCGGTTTGACTGGTTGTGCCCCCAACATTCTCCGCTTTCGGAGCAGATTTTGAGGATGTCTCAAGCGAGGCGCTGATGTTCGCATCCCCAAGGGGTGCCGCCAGGGGGTATCTCATCCCTCCGTTCGCGTCAAAATGGCGAGGATATCTCGAGCGGTTTGCCTGTTTGTGCCCCCCAACATCCTCCGCTTTCGGAGCAGATTTGGAGGATGTCTCGAGCCAGGCGCTGATGTTCGCCCCCCAAGGGGGGGCGCTGATGTCTCGATCGGTTTGCATGTTTTGGTGGCCAGACTCATGGGCACGGATCCTCCCCAGGATGCCACAGGAGGCTCCAGCAGGTTCTAGGAGGCCCCGGGAAGCCACAGGAGGCCCCAGGAGGCATCCGTAGGCCACAGTAAGGCCCAAAGGCCACAGGAAGCTCCAGGAGGCCTCAGGAGGCTCCAGGATGCTCCAGGAGGCTCCAGGAGGCAACAGGAGGCCCCAGAAGGCCACAGGAAGCACCAGGAGGCATCAGGAGGCCCCGGAATGCACCAGGAGGCCCCGAGAGGCCCCAGGAGATTTCAGGAGGCCCCAGGAGGCCACGGGAGTGGCTCCAATGTTTTACGTTTGCTCCTATAGATTGGGCCTCCCCTGGAGCTCGCATCCTTCGTGTTTCACGTATGTTTCGATTGATTGTCCTTCGCTTGTGTGTCCAATCCTACATGGTTTACGGATGCTTCTCTAGATTGGGCCTCCCTTGAAGCACGAGTCTTTGGTGTTTTGCGTGTGTTCTTATAGGTTGCCCTTATCATGTGGTTCCAATCCGAAGTGTTGTACGTCTGTTCCTATACATTGGGCCTCTCTGGGGCACGAATCATCCCATGGAGGCCCCAGGAGGCCCCAGGAGGCATCAGGAGGCCACAAGAGGCCACAGAGGAGGCCCCAGGAGGCCTCAGGAGGCCCCAGGAAGCCCCAAGAGGCCCCAGGAGGCCCCAAGAGGCAACAGGAGGCTCCAGGAAGCCCCAGGAGATTTCAGGAGGCCCCAGGAGGCCCCAGGCTCATGCGCAGAGCTGCGCTCGTACTTCTGAGATTCATTCACACTCCAACTCATTCACAGTTGGATCCACCCTCAGACCGTCAATACTCAAGCCCGTTTAATTCGAAAACTCTTGCGCCTATACACCCACGGTGGACAGGTCCATGCTAGTAGATGCGCGGATGGGGAGCTCCAAGCAGTGAATCATTGTATATCATTATCTCTCTCTGTTGTTGTTGTCTCTCTCTCTCTCTCTCCCTCTTCCTTTATTACATCCTCTCTATCTCTCTTCGTCTCTCTCTCTCTCTTTTTTTTTTTTCTCTCTCTCTCTCTCTCTCTTCGTATTATCGTTGTCTCGCTCTCCCTCTCTCTCTCTCTCTCTCCTTCTCTTCCCCTATCCTTTCATCTACCTCTTCTCTTGGTCCCCGTTTCAGCGCCATGAAGGGCTCGGCCCGCCGCGGCCGGTCTGCAGACCGCTCTGTCTGTCTGTGTGTCTTTTGTGCTCATGCACAGCGTGGACCCCCACCCAGGTCGCCCCACAGAAATGTTTGCCCCCAGGGCATCCCCTCGGCCCTCTGGAACTCCTGGGCGTGCCCGCCGACCACTGCGAACGGCCCAGTGGCGGTCAGGAGGGCGCCCCGGTGCTGCCCCAGGCCTTCCAAAAACCACCAGGGGCTGGAAGTTCGGCCCATGAGGTGTCCAGGCTCGCTTCGAAGCCCCACAGGAGGCCTCAGGCAGCCCAACTCGTTCGAGAAAGCTGTGTGTTTGTTTGTGTGCTGTCATGACAGTTTTGGATGGTTGGTTCTTCGGCGCAAGATAACTCCAAGAGGGCCTCCGAACACGAAATTACCCCCAAGAGGGCCCAACGAGGATACCAAAGCGGTGAAGAGGCACTCCAGAGAGAGCCGAGACAGTGCCAAGGTCCCAAAGCATCCCAGGCGGCTTCTTAAACGCCCACAGGGGGTTCCCCGAGAAGGCCCGGCGGGCCCGAAGACAGCCCGAAATGGCCCCAAGACAGCCCAACAGGGCACCAAGAGAGCCACTAGAGGACCCACATCGGCTCCAAAGAGAGCCCTGGGGGCCGTCTGAGACAGCCCCAAGACGGCCCAGGAACGTTTCAATATAGCCCAACAAGTATGTGCAGAAGCAGGAGGAGGATGAGGGAACGAGGGGAAAGTATGGGGGAGGAGACAAGGACATGAGAAGGATGCAGAGGCTGACAAGACCATGTCAAACATGGAAATGAGGATCAGAAATACGGGATATGGGGCCTACAGAAAAGGGGAAGGTCGGGTAGAAGGGTTAACCATGAGAAGTCTTTAGTTTTGCTCCCCCCTCCTGTTCCTCTCGGCGGGGAATGCAACTCGTCCATCCTCTTCCTCCTGCTCTTCCTTAATCTCCTCCTCATCCTCCTCCTCCTCCTCCTCCTCCTCCTCCTCCTCCTCCTCTCCCGTGTTCCGTAGCCATTTTGGCTCAAGGTCCTAAGTTCCCCAGGGGACCAAGTGGATACCGCTAGTCCGCGGCTGGCAAGACCCTTGCGGTCTGGCAGTGTGTTGCATCGATCCGCGCTCGGGCGGTTGGGTAAACGGAGGCGGTTCCCGTTCCTGGCCGATCGATCGCACAGCGCTTCTTCCCATGGGCACCAGCCGCCGCAAGGACAAGAAGGGTCGTCGGCAGGCACAGCGCTCGGATGGCTCCGACAAATCGCTCTGCTCTTCTGCTTCGCCTGCTGCTCCTCAGTCTCCGCCCAGCTCTGGAGACACCAGCTCCCAGCGCTCCCGCAACGCTGGTCGCAACACGGCTCGTGGAGAGGCGGCTGGCGGACCGATGTCTTTGGAAGATGCCGACATGCTGGACTTGTGCCCGACCTTCCCGAATGACGAGCAGGCGGTGGTCGAGTCGGGCCAAGCCGTTCGCCCTGGCGCCCTTCCTGAACTTGCTGCTGGTCCATGGGCCCCTGGGACGCCTGTTGTTGGTCTCCCCACGCCGCCTCCCGAGCCTGTTGGCAATGCGAGCTGGCCACCTGGCTCTGACCCATGGGCTGCTCATCTTCGCACCGCCGCTGATCGCCATGATGCCACTCCTCCACATGCTCCTGGTGACACCTCGTCTTCTGGAACGACCCCTGGCAAGGCGGCGACATCGACGACGGATATCCCTGGCATGTCAGACGTCCTCGAGCGATTCCAGTTGGACATTATTGCGGAGATGTCCCGCGCCTCTGCCGAATCCATCGCCAACATGGTCCGCACGGAGCTACCTCGCATCATCTCGAACGTCGTGCAGCCCCTCGTCGCCCAGCTCGATTCGGCGATGCACGCGAGGTTCAGAGCGCAGGAGATCCGCATGGTCGAGGTCGAACAGCGAGTTGGCGCTGCCGAGTCAGCCCACGCCTCGCTCGCAGACCGCTTCTCGAAGCTGGAGAAGGAGCTGGACCTCGCCCGCGCCGCCCCTCGTGAGCCCATCGCTCGCGCGGCAGAGTGGCAGCGGGCCACAGACCCTGGCATCTTCGTCATCACCGCGAAGGAGGAGGTGGGCGATCATATGGTCGGTGATGCGCTGGCGGGCTGGATGCAGGCCGCCAACTACGAAGCTGGCAAAGACTTCGCCCTCGAGGGCGACGAGCTCGGCCGCAGGTTCACTCTCCGCTTCAAGGGTCTTGCGGTCACGTGTGCTGCGCGTGTTCGTCAAGCACATGCCCTCCTTCGTGATGCCCATGGTGTCTGGCGGCAATTCCTGGCCCCGATGCCAGGCGGGCGCCGCATCCCGATCTATGTTAGTGTCGATCGCAACAGGTTCGAGATCGCAAGGGAGCGCAACACCAAGAGGCTGCGCGACAAGCTCCAGGACTTCATCGGGAAGAGGGTCTTCATGGACAAAGAGGCGGGCACGCTATCGGTCGACTGGGAGGTCATCGCTCGTGTCATCGTCGACCCGTCTGACCCGCCTAAGGTGCAGTGGAATATGGGCGCTCTATCTGATCTCCGCCTGGTCCGTGCCGACCTGGACAGGCTCGCTAACGAGCTCTTCCTGCCCGAGCGTATCGAGTGGAGTGGGTGACACGTTCTGCAACACTGACCAGCTGATCTTCAACATCTGGAACTGTCGGGCTCTTCTCCATCACCAATCCTCCACCTTGGCCCGCAAGGCCGACGTCCCGCACTCCCTCCTCTCTCCATCTTCTATCACGGCTCTTCAGGAAGTTCATGGTCCACCTGCTGCGGTCGAGGAGCTTCTCTCGCGTCTTCGAGGAGAAGTCGCGGTCGTTGGCTCTGCGGGCTGCGGCGGCGTCTGCACGCTTATCCCTGCCCCCCTCTTATCGGACATCCAAGTCACGCTGCTGGAGATCGTTCCTGGGAGGGTGCTGTGCCTCGAGCTCATCCACAGGCGATCGGGTTTTTGCTGGTCCCACTGGAATGTTTACAATCATGATCTCGATGCGAAGGACTTCGATGCCATCTGGCAGGTATTCTCGCCCCAGCTTGAGCAGGTCCGACTCGACCCCTTAAAGTTCAGTGTTCTCATGATCGGCGACTTCAATCTCGCGGACGAGGAGGTCGACTACTCCACGGCCGAGCTGTTCTACGTCCGCGGCCGCCTTCGACGCCCTCACTATGGCCAAGCAGGCGCTGCTGCGGCGCGTGCCTCTGCAGGTCGCCAGTCCCATGCTGGGCGTTCGAGATGGAGGGGGATCTTTCGGCAGCTTACGGAGCTCGTGGCGCCTGGCCCCGGCCATTTTCATGTTGGCGCGCGCACGGGCTCCCGCATCGACAGGTGCTGCACGGCATCGCCTCCTTGGCTTC
>CAUYUJ010014114.1:183769-216269 GCA_963575745.1 Prorocentrum cordatum
AGGAACCAGGAATTCCTTGGAGGATTCCTTGGAGGATTTCTATCTCCAAGGGATTCCTGAGGACTCAAGGATCTCCCAAAGGATCCCAGCGGGTTCCCGAGGGTTCCCTGAGGATCCGAGGACGCCTTAAGGACGACCCGGGATTCCTTAGTGATTCCTCCGGAGGTTTCCAGAGGAGTCCTAACATATTCTAGACGTTTCGCGTCCCCACCAGCCCATCCAGAAACGATGCCCAGAGGAATTGTCTCGATCAGGGAAGTGGGCAGCACACAGAGGAAACTATGAATAGACATCTTGGGATCTCTGGAGCCATCTTGGAGGTCATCTTGGGCTCCCCCAGGCGCTCTTGGAGTGAGGCATCTTAATCAGTGCCCCCCCAGGAGGCCAAGATGTGGCTCAAACCTTAGTGGAATCAATGATTCGGCATTCTCGCCGAGGCCTCTTGGAGCATCTTGGGTGCCTCTGGGGGGTCTCTTGGGGCCTCTTGGGGGTCTCTTGGGGGCCTCTTGGGGGCATCCTGGGGGCCCCTTGGGGCTTCCTGGCCACCTCTTGGGGCCCTCTTGGGGCACCCTTGGGAGCCTTGGGGACCATCTTTGGGCCATATTGGGTGGGATCGATCACAGGAGGGGGTGTGTGCTAATTAGGCCCCCCCTCAGGAGGCCAAAATGGGGCCAAAACCTGAGTACAACCAATGATGTTGGCTTCCTCGCCGAGGTAGTTTTGGACGTTCCGACGACTCGCGAGATCCCTTGTCCAGGTCCATGGGGAGGGGGTAGGGGGAGGGGTAAAACCTTCCCCGAAGGGGAAGAAGGAGGGATGGAAGAGGAAACGCTCTAACCACCGGCGCCCAGAGGGTTGGTTGGATTCTTGCGGAGCCACGAGGCTTCCCGAGGGATTCCAGAGGACCCGTAGACTCCTGAGGGCTTCTTGAGGATCCGAGGCTTCTGTTGAGATTCCTGAAGATCCACAAGGGTTCCTTAGGGATGCTTGAGGATCCGAGTGCTCCGTACAAGGCGCCCTGAGGGATTTCCTGAGGAGTCACAAGGGTGCCTTCGGGATCCCTGTGGTTCCGAGGATGCCATGGGAATTCTTGGGTAGTCGAGGGTCCAGACTTTTTTTTGATAACCGCTTGGTGTTCTATGATCGTCGTATGGTTGTCCTATGATAAGCGTATGGTTTCTTATGATCACCGTCTGTTGTCTTATGATAAAGGTATGGACTTCCTATGATAATCGTATGGCTTCCGATGATTGTCGTATTCTGTTCCTTTGGTGAACGTGCGATTTTATTTGATAGCCGTACGGCTATCTCATGATAATCGCATGTCTGCTGGTGGGGGCCGTATGGTTGCCTATGATCATCGTATGGCTGGCGTGCAATAGTCGTATTGCTCTGTCGGTGATAATCGTATTGCTGTCCTTTGCTAACCGTATGATAATCGTATGATAATCGTATGGCTTCCCTTTTGTAATCGTAGGGCTGTCTTGTGATAGTCGTATGGCTTCTTGTGGTAAGCGTATGGTTTTCCTGTGGTGGTCATATGGTTTCCCATGGTAACCGTGTGGTATATATATGATGATGATGATGATGATCGTATAGGTGTCCTCTGGTAGTCGTACGGCTTTCATATGCCAGCCGTATGGAAGTCGTATGGTATTCTTGTGGTAATCGTATAGTGTTCCTCTGGTCGCCATGTGATTTTCCCATGGTAATCGTATGGTTATCTTATGCTATTCGGGTGGTTTTCCTGTGGTCGCCGTATGATTTTCCGATGGTCATCGTATGGTTTCTTATGGTAGTCGTAACGTTTTCCGATGGTCGATCGTATGGTGCTCCTATGATGGAAAGTGCGCCACTGGAGGACCCTGTAATTCAAAAGGGGGGGAGGTTCCGACCCCCCCCTCCCTCAAAGGAGGGGTGAGATTTTCGACCTCCCTCTGGACCCCCGTCTCCCCCGCCCCCATTTGGCGCTGGAAACGGGGGGGAGGGGTCGACCCCCCCCCTTTTCGCGCCGGAAAGAACGCCCGGGAGAGGGCCTCTCCCGCTGCTCCATTCTGCGCCGGAGAAGGTGGGTAGGGAGTACGGAGCAGGGAATAGTGAGTAGTGAGTATTGAGTAGTCAGTAGGCAGTAGGGAGTAGAGGGTCACGAGTAGTGAGCAGTGAGTAGTGAGTAATGCGTAGTGAGACGTAGTGAGTACTGAGTAGAGAGTAGTGAGTAGCGAGTAGTGAGTATTGGGTGGTGAGTAGTGAGTAATGAGTATTGAGTAGTAACTAGGGAGTAGGAAGTAGGGAGTCGTGAGTAGTGGTTAGTGAGTAGTCGGTTGTGAATTTTCAGTCGAGTGTAGTAGGTAGTGGGTAGTGGATAGTGCGTAGTGAGAGGTGAGTAGTAAGTAGAGAGTAGTGAGTAGTGAGTAATGAGTCGAGTAGGGAGCAGTGGGCAGTGAGTTGAGAGTAGTGAGTAGGGAGTACTGAGTAGTGAGTAGTGAACAGTGAGTCGTGAGTACTGAACAGTGAGTAGTGAGTAGTGAGTAGGGAGTAGTGAGTGGTGAGTAGGGGGGAGTGGGTAGTGGGTAGTGAGAAGTGAGCAGCGGGTAGGGAGTAGCGAGCAAAGAGTAGTGAGAAACGAGTACTGGGTAGTGAGTAGTGAGTCGTGAGTAGGGTGTATGCAGTAGTGAGTAGTGAGTAGTGAGCAGCGAGTGGGGAGTAGCGAGTAGTGAGTTGTGAGTAGTTATTCGTGAGTAGCGAGTAGGGCGTAGTGAGTAGTGTGTAATGAGATGTGTGAAGTCGTGGCGAGTATTGGGTAGTGAGTATCGAGTAGTGAGTACCGGGAAGTGAGTAGAGAGTAGTGACTGGTGAGTAGTGAGTAGTGAGTAGTAAGTAGTGCGTAGTGAGTAGTGAGAAGTGACTAGTGGGTGGGAAGGAGTGAGTAGTGGTTAGTGAGTAGTTTGTAGTGAGTGATCAGTAGGCAGTATTGAGCAGCGAGTTCTGAGTAGTGAGTAGTGAGTACGGTGTAGTGAGTACTGAGTAGTGAGTCGTGAGTATCGAGTCGCGTGTAGGGAGTAGGGAGTAGGGAGTAGTGAGTGGTGAGTAATGAGATGTGACAGGTCGTGGCGAGTATTGAGTGGTGAGTATCGGGTAGTGAGTACCGGGAAGTGAGTAGAGAGTAGTGAATGGTGAGTAGTGAGTAGTGAGTAGTAAGTAGTGCGTAGTGAGTAGTGAGAAGTGACTAGTGGGTGGGGAGTAGTTAGTAGTGGTTTGTGAGTAGTTAGTAGTGAGGGAGGAGTAGGCGCTATTGAGTGGCGGGTAGCGAGTAAAGAGTAGCGAGTACTGAGTAGTGAGTAGTGAGTACTGTAGAGTGAGTACTGAGTAGTGCGTAGTGAGTATCGAATCGTGTGCAGTGAGTAGGGAGTCGGGAGTAGTGGGTGGTGAGTAGTGAGTATTGGGTGGGGAATAGTGAGTGTTGAGTAGCGAGTACCGAGTAGGGGGTAGCGAGGAGTGAGAAGTAAGTACTGTGTAGGGAGTAGCGCGTAGAGAGTAGTGACTAAGTAGTCAGTACTGAGTAACGAGTAGGGAGGTAGTGGGTAGAGAGTAGTGAGTAGTGAGTGGTGAGTAGTGAGTAGTGAATTGTGTTCAGTGAGTATTGAGTAGTGGGCAATGAGTAGTGCGTAGTGAGTTGCGAGCAGTGAGTATAGAGTGGTACTTGGCGAGTAGGAATTAGTGAGTAGGATGCATCGAGTAGTGAACTGTGAGTAGTGAGTAGTAAGTAGTGGGTGGGGAGTAGTGAGTATCGAGTAGCGAGTACCGAGTAGGGAGTAGCGAGTAGTGAGCAGCAAGTACAGTGTAGGGAGTAGGGAGTAGAGAGTAGTGGATACTGAATGCTGAGTAATGAGTAGTGAGTAGCGATTCGTGAGTAGTGGATTGTGAATAGTCAGTAGTGGGCAGTGATCAGTGCGTAGTGGGTAGTGAGCAATGAGTATAGAGTAGTGAGTAGTGAGTAGTCAGTAGGAAGCACCGAGTAGTGAGTAGTGGGTAATGGGTAGTGGGTAATGAGTAGTCTGTCTGTCTAGTACTGTGTGGGGCTAGGGTCAGGGGTTGGGTTCAGCGCTTGGATTTACGGGGAGCATTCGGGGTAGGTGTGGTAGGGGGGGGCGGATTCTGAGCCAGGGGGCGGCGTGGCAAAAGGGGGGGAAGGGGGAGTGTCAAGCTAGGTGCGCTCGCGTCATATCTGACATCCTACCCCTCCCTCCCATCCCTTACCATGGCGCAGATCCCCTCTCTACTCGCACAGTCGGGCGTCGAGCAGGGCAACGATCCCGAAAGGGTACGCGATGCATTGTAGAGCACGGCGTGGCATGGCGTAGAAGAGCACCGCAAAACGCAGTATCAACCGATCATTGCATTGCATGCCGTGGCATGGCACGGGAAATGACGCCAGCGCTGCAGCGGGAGCACGAGTCGAAACGAGCGGAAGCGCAGAAATGAGGCCAGCGCTGCAGCGGGAGCACGATTCGGAACGAGCGGAGGCACGGACATGAGGCCAGCGCTGCAGCGGGAGCACGATTCGGAACGAGCGGGGCCCGAAAATGAGGCCGGCGCCTCAGCGAGAGCAGCATTTTGAAAAAATGCAGGCGAAAACCCAACTCCGGGGAAACCTGTGTGTAAAAAAACAGTACGCGGGGGGGTCGGACATGTTCAAACCGTCATCAAGGGGAGAGGGAAAATAGTAGTCATATTGAATAATTGTCGAATTTCGAACCCAAGGGGGGGGGGGGGTCGGACCCCCCCCCCCTTTTGAAAGGTGCGGGGAGGGGGTCCCCGACGACGGACCGGGGAACGGGGATGGGGGGGCTTCCCATTGACGGATCAAGGGAAGGAAGGTGGGGGTCCGAACCCACCCTTTGCGGGCATCCAGCGCCGCGCTCTCCCTATGATGCTCGTATGGTTTTCTACTTCTACTACCACTACTACCACTACTACTACTACTACTACTGCTGCTACTACTACGAGTACTACTACTACTACTACTACTGCTACTACGAACACTACTACTACTATTATTACTACTACTACTACTTTTTACTACTACTACTACTACTACGACTACTACTACTACTACTACTACTGCTACTACTACTACTACTACGACTACGACTACGACTACGACTACGACTACTACTACTACTACTACTACTACTACTACTACTACTCCTACTACTACTACTACTCTTAATACTCCTCCTCCTACCACTACTACCACAACTACTACTGTTACTACTTCTACTACTACTACTACTACTACTACTACTACTACTACTACTATTACTACTACTACTACTACTACTATTACGACTACTACGATTACCACTACTACTACTATTACTACTACTAGTACTAGTACTACTACTACTACTACTACTACTACTACTACTACTACTAGTACTGCTACTACCGCGACTAGTACTACTACTACTAATAGTAATACTACTACCACCACCACTACCACTACGAGTAGTAGTACTAGTAGTTGTAGTATTACTACTAGGTAGTAATAATACGAATGCCAATATTGATACCACTACTAGTACTAGTACTGGTACTACTACTACTACTACTACTGCTACTACTACTACTACCACGGCGACTACGACTACTTCTATTACTTCTACTATTACTTTCATTACTACATCTAATACTCTTGTCATTACTACTACTCCTGCTCCTCCTACTACTACTACTAGTCTTAACACTATCACTTTCACTACTACTACGACTACCATTACTACTACTACTACTTGTACTACTACTACTACTACTACTACTACTACTACTACTACTACTACTATTAATAATACTACTACTGCTGCTGCTACTACTACTACAACAACTACTACTACTACGACGGCGACTACACTACTAATATACGTATTAGTACTGCTACTACCACCCCTACTATTACTACTACTACTACTACTACTACTACTACCACTACTACGGTTACTATCACTAGTGCTACTACCTCGACGATAACTATGACGACTATTCTTACTTCAACGACTACGACCAACACAACCACCACCACCATTATGAGTATGATTAATTCTTTACTAAGATGATGATTATTATTACTACTACTACGAATGGTACTACTACGACTACTACTGCCACCATTATCTCCCACTATTACTACTACGACAACTACTACTACAACTACTACTGCTACTACTACTACTACTACTACTACTACGGCCACGACTACTACGACTACGGTGACTATTTCGACAACTGTTACCACTACGACTACTACTACTACTACTTCTACTACTATTACTACTACTACTACTACTACTACTACTGCTACTATTACTACTACTACTACTACTACTACTACTACTACTACTACTACTACTCTTACTCTTACTACTACTACTACTACTACTACTACTACTACGACTACTACTACTACTACTACTTCTAGTTCTACTACTCGTACTACTACTGCTAGTGCTACTACTGCTACTACTACTACTACGGCTACAACGACTACGGCGACTACGACGACTACGACGACTATCACTACTATTACTGTTACAACTACTACTGCTACTACTACTACTACTTCTACTTCTACTACTACTACTACTACTACTACTACTACTACTACTACTACTACTATTACTACGAGCTACGACTATTATCGGTACTACCACCACCACAATACGGAAATATGAAGGACGGGGACGCACTCGTGGTTGTTATCGTTGTCGTTGTCGTTGTTGTCGCCACGGTGAAGACATTATCCCCTCTATTGCTGAGTGGGCTTGATCAAATTGGAGAATCCTTTCTCCCAGGGAACAATCCATTGTCGGCCACCTACACGTGAGAGGATTTGTGAGCATCTTCTTATCAGGATGGCAATAGGAATCAGCCGTTGCGTTTGTATCCTTGATTGGGATTGTTGTTATACTTCTGATTGCAATCGTGCTTATAGTCGCGATTACAATCGCAATCGTCGTCGCGGTTGTAGTCTTAATCGAAGTCGTAATCTCAGTCGTAGTCGTAAGCGTCATCGTCGTCGCGGCGGAGATATTGTTGCGCGGGCTGGATCATGTTGGGGGGTCGTTCTCCCAGAGAATCACGCTCCCTGGGCGACCGTGCGCGACAGAGGACTTTCAAACACGTTTGCAAGACGATTGCAGCATATACCCACCGATTTCTCGCCGAAAGTGTTGCTCACAGTCTCATATTTCATCTCGTCGTCGTCGTTGTTGCGCGGCGGCTGCCGCCGAGAAATATTCATTGTCCACCACTGGTGGGGCCACAGCCCGTCAATATTGGCGAGAACACGAGCTAGTTTCCAGTATTTTTCGGGGGGAATCTAAAGATGTAGCGCGGTTCAGGGGAGCGGGCCGATCGTCCGTCCAGACCTCCACTCCGAAACGAGAAGCGTGAGGGGTGACCTCCACTCCACCATCGTCCCACGACGCGCGCTGCACGCACTGTGATCGTGTTCCTCTTTACCACCAAGGCAGCTTTTACACCCATGTGCGGCTGTATGCTACACGGCTGAAAGCGTGAACTGGCTCCGTTCTCCTCCTCGCCCCACCCCCTCCCTCCACCCTGTCACCTCCCCTCCCTTCCCACCTCCCCCCTTCCTTCTGTGTCGTTGTCCTGCTCCTTCCCCTGGCCGCCAAATCCCGCTCCCAAGAGGAGAATGAGGAGGAGGAGGAGGAGGAGGAGGAGGAGGAGGAGGAGGAGAAGGAAGATCATGAGGAGAAAAAAGGAGGAGGGGGAGGAGGAGGAGATCCCCCCCCTCCCCCGAAGGCTTCGACACCTGCTGCCGAGCCTGCGCCAAGGGCAAGGCGCCCCCGCACGACCACGACTGCGGCGATGCCGACAAGGAGCGCCATCGGAGGGGCTCTCCTCGCGCCTGCGCGCGCCGCTCGGCGACGTTTTTTTTTGCTGCCTCGGCGGCGGGAGGAGGCAGAAGGAGAGCTCGGAGGGAGGAGGAGGAGGAGGAGGAGGAGGAGGAGGAGGAGGAGGAGGAGGAGGGGGAGGAGGGGGAGGGGGAGGAGGAGGAGGGGCGGAGGGGAGGAGGAGGAGGAGGAGGAGGAGGAGGAGGAGGAGGAGGAGGAGGACGGGGCACGCGGCGAGGGCTGTGCTCCTGCGCGGGGGCAGGCACTAGGGCTGGAGCGAGAGCTGCCTCCCTTCGCGCCCCCCCGTCCTCTCCCGCCCTCCTCCAGCAACGGTCGCTCCCGAGGGATCGCTGCCGTGCGCTGGGGGAGTGCGCCGGCTCGCAGCCAAGCTTCGCGCGAAGGGCCCCCGCGCTCTCTCTCTCTCTCTCTTTGCCTCCATGTGCCCCCCCCCCCCCCCCTCTGCCCCCATTCCCCTGTGCCCTTTCTCCCTCCATGCATTCCTCCCTCCTGCCGCTACCCCGCGCCTTCGCCCCCAGGCGGTCTCAGACGACGGGGGCTCTGGCGCAGAGGACTGCCAGGGATGCAGGGGGGGAGGGATCAGGGCAGTCCTGCCTTCGATGGACGCTGTTTTCAGACGTGTGAGGGGACGTCTCATGCATTATCAGGTGGTTCCTGAACTCCTCAAACCCACCCCTCCACTGCAATAGTGTTTTGTATGGGGTCTTTCCTGGCAAAGGGGCGGGAAGAGCGAGTTCACATCGTCGAGACTCAGTACAGTAGCTGCTGGTCTTCTACTGGCTCATCGTCAAAGGCTCCGAACATTTTCAGGGCGGGGCTCGGTGGCTGTTGACACCGATTTCTAGCTCACTCGTATCGAGGCGCATCGTTATGTGGGATGCCTACATGTCTGACAATCTGACACCGCCAGGCCGCTGCCCCCGCTGTGGTATTTGCAGGATGGGTAATGCGACCCTTCCCGCTTTATTAATTCCCTAATTTGACGTCGCCTGCGTAAGGGGGTCCAGCTATTTGCCCAGTAGGACCAGTTGTTTAAAATAATGAATCCCGCCGCTGACTCTGTTTTGATCAGTGTTGTCTGAATATTATTGGTTGCATTTGCAAAGCAGCGCGAATCCAATATCCACACGCAGCAACATGCTATGGTAAGCCATACTGTGCCGTGGTACGCTGTGTCGTGGTACCAACTTTATACAATGTTGTGCCATGCAGTCGTACATGTGTTGTTGTGCGCTACGATATGCTATTATATACGGTCGTATGCTTTACACTGCAAGGCGATGGTTTGCCGTGGTTTGCTACACGATGCAATGATATGCTAGATTGTGCGGTGAGACGCTGCGGTGTGTTATACTAGAGTGTGTTATGCCTGACACGGTTATAGTGGGACCGATTTTACGCATTGCTTTGGCACATGTTGGCCAGATTGCCATGCTACGTGATGCATGCTCGCAGTGAGATGCATTGGCAAGTTGTATTGCAGACCAGGGCGCTATGCGATGCCACCACATGGTATGCTGCGTTCTACTCCAATTAGTTTGGTGTTGCTGGTTGTGCTATCATGGTATGCAGTGTTATGCTAAAATCTCATTCTCGACGTGGTGTTGCGCATGACATTGCAATGCCATGCTGCTCCATGGTTCGATGTCGAACGAACGCTATGTCATACCAGTATGAGCCATGCTGCGCTGTGCCCGTCAATTCTACACAGTGCTGCTATGCCATGGTCGACCAATCGGTGTTGGCTCGTGCCTGATATGACATTGATGTCCCGTGGTTTGTATAGCATTACATATTGCGTTGCAAACGTACGCCTCAAGGTTGCGCCGTATGCATGTAGTGTTTGACCACATGCTACTTGTTGCGGAGCTTGCAATTGTGTTGATTGTAGGAGTGGCTCTGCATCATGTTACTCCGGCGCTTTCGCTTGAATTTCAGATGTCGCCCTAATGTCTGCATAGCCTGCATGGCAACTTCCCAGCACTACGAACCCAAGCTATGTGATCAATACCGAGATTCGTCATAGCCCAGTCTGGAAGCTTTGCAACTTGCCCAAGCTTGAATTCTGCAAGTCGATGAAGAACAGTTGAAGGGGTAGAGCTTGTAATGCACGGCCAGCTTGGTTGCCGCGGTTTTCTCGCACTAGCCTGCCCAATAGTAGTTCCGCGAAGTGTGTGTGTGTGTGTGTGTGTGTGTGTGTGTGTCCCGATTCACCTTGATGAGTATGTGTATTGAAACGTTTTCAGTACATGTCAGGGCAATAATGGTTGTAAGATCTGGTTAAATTGCCATCAACGTGATGAAACAAAGCGCTGCCTGACCATGGGGCGCGGATCACCTCGGAACACCTTTCTGTCTCTGTCCCGATTGTTCTAAATGGTGGGTGGGTGGGGGGGTCAGGGGGGTATTGGTACGCCCCAGGACGACATCGAGCCGACGGAGCATGTGATGCTGAGATCGGATTCGTATGAAGGAGGCGAGAGGAAGGACTTGCTCCTGCTGCTCTTGCTCGTCCTTTTTTCCCCCAACCCTCCTTGGTTGGGTATTCGTTTTGAATAGAGCACTGCTCGCGCGTCCTTCCTCCCGCCTCCGCCCTCCTCCTGCCCTCTCTTCGCCGTCGCTGGGGGGCTGCGATCTGCAAAACTGTCGCCACTTTCGAGGGCTGCTGGTGGGTCCAGCGGAATGAGGGGCACCGCGCAGATCTGAGCGAGACCTCGCCGTCTCTGAGGGGCTGCGATCTGCGAAGCCGTCGCCGCTTTCGAGGGCTGCTGGTGGGTCCAGCGGTGTGAGGCACCGCGCAGATCTGAGCGAGACCTCGCCGTCCCCTGGGTGGGGGCTGCGATCTGCGAAACCGTCGCCACCATTTTCCAGGGCTGCTGGTGGGTCCAACGGACTGAGGCACGGCGCAAATCTGAGCGAGACCTCGCCGCCCATGGTGTGCTGCGATCTGCGAAACGGTCGCCACATTCGAGGGCTGCTGGTGGGTCCAGCGGAGTGAGTCACCACGCAGATCTGAGCGAGACCTCGCCGTCCCTGGGGGGGGGGCTGCGATCTGCGAAGCTGTCACCATTTCGAGAGCTGCTGGTGGGCCCAGCGGAGTGAGGCACCGCGCAGATCTGACCGAGACCTCGCCGTCCCTGGAAGGCTGCGATCTGCGAAACGGTCGCCGCTTTCGAGGGCTGCTGGTGCGTCCAGCAGAGTGAGGCACAGCGCAGATCTGAGCGAGACCTCGCCGTCCCTGGGAGGGGGGGGCTGCGATCTGCGAAATTGTCGCCACATTCGAGAGCTGCTGGTGGGTCCAGCGGAGTGAGGGGCACCGCGCAGATCTGAGCGAGACCTCGCCGTCCCTGGGAAGGGGGGGGGCTGCGATCTGCGAAGCCGTCGCCACTTTTCGATGGCTGCTGGTGGGTCCAGCGGAGTGAAGCACCGCGCAGATCTGAGCGAGACCTCGCCGTCCCTGGGAGGATGCGATCTGCGAAGCTGTCGCCACTTTCGAGGGCTGCTTTTCGGTCCATCGGAGTGAGGCACAGCGCAGATCTGAGCGAGACCTCGCCGTCCCTGGGGGGGGCTGCGATCTGCGAAGCCGTCGCCGCTTTCGATGGCTGCTGGTGGGTCCAGCGGAGTGAGACACCGCGGCACCGGGCAGATCTAAGCGAGACCTGGCCGCCCCTGGAGGGGGGGGGACTGCGATCTGCAAAATTGTCGCAACCATTTTCCAGGGCTGCCGGTGGGTCCAGCGGAGTGAGGCAACACGCAGATCTGAGCGAGACCGACCTCGCCGTTCCTGGGGGGACTGCGATCTGCGAAACTGCCGCCACTTTCGAGGGCTGCTGGTGGGTCCAGCGGAGTGAGGCACCGCGCAGATCTGAACGAGACCTCGCCGTCCCTGGGGGGGGGCTGCGATCTGCGAAGCTGTCGTCGCTTTCGAGGGCTGCTGGTGGGTCCAGCGGAGTGAGGCACCGCGCGAATCTGAGCGAGACCTCGCCGTCCCTGTCGCGGTTTTCGAGGGATGTTGATGGGCCCAGCGGGGCGAGGAACCGCGCGGATCTGAGCGAGACCTCGCCGTCCTTAAGGGGGCAGCGATCTGCGAAACTGTTTCCATTTTCGCGTGCTGCTGGTGGGCCCAGCGGAGTGAGGCACGGTGCAGATCTGAGCGAGACCTCGCCGTCCCTGGGGGGCTGCGATCTGCGAAGCCGTCGCCACTTTCGAGGGCTGCTGGTGGGTCCAGCGGAGTGAGGCACCGCGCAGATCTGAGCGGGACCTCGCCATCCATGGGGGGCTGCGAACCTCGCGAATGCCGCTCGCAGAATTATATGCGCCCATGTCACGTCATAACCTCTGTATCACGTGTCCCAGGCTACTCGTGCCCAACATTGCGCAGGGGTTGGGTAAGTCGCCAGGGTAATTTCCCAACCATCCTGTGGTGTTGGGTCCTCGTTTTGCAGACACGGTCCCCGCGTCCCTCCTCTCCTCTTCTCCTCTCCTCTCCTCTCCTCTCCTCCTCTCCTCCCCCTCCTCCTTTCCCCTCTCTCATTTCGTCACTTTCTCACTTTGGCACACCCCTCACACGTTTCGTGGCCCCGTGGAGAGTTCTACGCGAGGTCCAAGTGGCGCAGTTCGCATGGCGGTGCCGCCCCATTTTGGCACACCCCTTACACGTTTCGCGGCCCCATAGGGAGCTCCATCTAAGTTCCCAGTGGCGCAGTTCGCATGGCGGCGCCGCCCAGTTTCGGCACACCCCTCACACGTTTCGTGGCCCCTATAGGAAGCTCCACCTAATGTCCTAGTGGCGCAGTTCGCATGGCGGCGCCACTCCATTTTGGCACCCCTCACACGTCTCGTAGCCCCAGACGAAGCTCCATCTAAGGTCTCAGTGGCGCAGTTCGCATGGCGGCGCCGCCCAATTTCGGCACACCCCTTACACGTTTCGTGGCCCCATAGGGAGCTCCACCTAAGGGCTCCATGGCGCAGTTCGCATGGCGGCACTGCCCCATTTTGGCACACCCCTCACACGTTTCGTGGCCCCAATGGAGTTTCACCTGAGGGCCCAGTGGCGCAGTTCGCATGACGGCGCCGCCCCATTTTGGCACACCCCTCACACGTTTTCGTGGCCCCTGTGGAAGCTCCACAGAATGTCCCAGTGGCGCAATTCGTGTACCGGCGCCGCTCCATTTTGGCACACCCCTCACACACTTCGTGGACCCATAGGGAGCTCCACCGAAGGTCCCACTGGGTGTGCCCGCATGCGTCGCCCACACCCATTTCGGCACACCGCTCGCACGCTTCGTGGCCCCATAGGGAGCTCCACCGAAGGTCCCAGCGGGTGTGCTTGCATGCGTCCCCACACATTTGGGCACACCCCGCGGCCAGCTCCACCGAAGGCCCCATTGGCGCAGCTCGCGGATGAGGGAGGAGGAGGAGGAGGAGGAGGAGGAGGAGGAGGAGGAGGAGGAGGAGGAGGAGGAGGAGGAGGAGGAGGAGGAGGAGGAGGAGGAGGCGGCCCCCCCTCAGCACTGCGAGCGCCGACCATGTCCAGGGGTCCGACCGCTTCCGCGACAGGCCACGTTCCCGCTCCAGGGCAGGTGGGCCAGCGGGAGTCGCGTCGAACCCCGAGCTTGGAGGATTGAGGTTTGAAGTTGTCCAGCCTTGGGGGAGGGCGTTCGTTTCATCGCCGCGGCCGACCGCAGCTCGAACAAATGGTCTGTTCAGATTACTGGGGGACATTAATGGATGGAGTTTCAAGTCGCCTTCTCGGCGGCCTCCGTTTGTTGTCGTTGTCTCAGTATTCAGGTGTCGTGGCTGATGCTGTGAATATGCGAGATTGTGTAGCGGCGACGCCGCGATTCGATCGTCACTTTCGAGTCGCTTGCTCGTCGCTTGCTCGTCCGTTGCTGCTCGTCGTTTGCTCGTCGTTGGCCCAGTGGCTCGTCGTTTGTTCGTTGCTGCGGGCGCGCGGGCGTATTCGCGCGCTCGCGACCTGCGCGATCGCGCCGACGTCTGTGCGCGTCGTCCGGCGGCGACTTCGGGCGGATCCTCTCCTGCGATTTGTTCGCTGAACTTCGAACTTCGAGGCTCGACGAGGCGTTTCGTCGTTTTCGGCCTCTGGTGGCCGTCTGCGGGCCCCCGGGTCGTCAGAGACTGATCTGGGGCGAGCCCGGGGACTGACATTGACCCGATGTCGGTCACCCCGGAGGAGGAGGAGGAGGAGGAGGAGGAGGAGGAGGAGGAGGAGGAGGAGGAGGAGGAGGAGGAGGAGGAGGAGGAGGAGGAGGAGGAGGAGGAGGAGGAGGAGGTGAAGGAGGTGGAGAAGGAGGGCGACTGCGACGGCGACGGCGACGACAACGACGACAACGACGGCGGCGGCGACGGCAACGACGACGACGCAGACGTCTGCCGTAAGAGCCACCTTGTTGGGTCCACGTCTTCGACGCGGCGACGACGGCGACGGCGATGACCGACGAAGGCGACGACGGAAGACGGACGACGACGACGACGACGACGACGACCGACGGCCGACGGCTTACCGACGAGCTACGACGATTGCCGGCGACTGCCGCCCCGGCGTTGCTGGCAGGCATCGCGCCCCCCCCCTCCGCGGCAGGGCCGTCGCCGCGGCGGCGCGCCGGGGGCGCGCCGTGCGAGAAGGCGACGGGGCGAGCGGGCGGCGCCCCCTGGCAGTCTACGGCCGAATCGACTGGGCGCGAGCGGTCCGTGGCCAGAACTTCTTTCGGTCCTGTGGACTCGCGTTGGGCCGTCGGCTGTCCGGCGCGCTGCCCCCTCTCGGTCGACGTCGCCCAGGCGTGATCCTGGACTGCGGCCGCCACGAGGTCGGTAACGGCAAGATGGAGGACGACGACTGGTGGCTGGAGCTCCACGCGCTGCTCTCGCGCGCCACCCGCCACGAGGACCTCCTGCTCATGCGGGCGCGAGTTCTTCTTGGCGGGGCCGCCGGAGGGGTCGCGGAAACAGCTGGGGCAGTTCGTTGCGCGCGCGAGGCGGCGCAGGAGGGAGGCGACGGCCTTCGCCAGGGAGCCGGGCTTCACTGAGTTTTTGTCGCGAGGTTCGACCTGCGGAGCGACCCGCCCGAGCCGCGCCTTCTCTTGACTGCCCAACTGTTTGGCATCGCGCCGCGGACGACCCGCGCGCGTCGCTGGGGCACTCCCGGGGCAACCGGCGCGCGTCGCGGGAACTCCGCGCGGCGTTCTGCCCGGCGCCTCGCTTGCCCGTCGTCGCTCTGCCCAGCGGCAGGATCCCTGCCCGCCATCAGCCAGCCAGCTAGCTCTCTATGCCCCGCGCCGCCGACGACCCGCGCGCGTCGCTGGGGCCATCCCGGGGCGACCGGCGCGCGTCGCGGGAACTCCGCGCGGCGCTTTGCCCAGCACCTCGTTCGCTCGTCGTCGCTCTGCCCAGCGGCCGGATCTTTACCCGCCGTCGGCCAGCCAGCTAACTCTCTTTGCTCCACGCACCGGACGGCCCGCGCGCGTCGCTGGGACCACTTCGGGGCGACCGGCGCGCGTCGCGGCGACTTCGCGCTGCGCTGCGCCTGCGGCCTTGGACTTTGAAGTAGAAGGACCAGGGAGAGAAGCAGGCGTGATCCTCGCGGGGGACGCGCCGACATGGGCGTCGCGGCCCGCGGGCGCAGCCGTCGGGGTTCCCGAGGGAGCCCCCTGCGGCAACCGCGCTCAATGCCACGAGCGCTCAGAGCCAGGCGTGCCCGAGCTGTTCACAGTCATTTGCGTTTGCACTAGGCGTAGCCATGCTCGCATTCATGCAGATGGACTCGCTCGCGCGCATACTCATTTACAATCAGACCCAGTCGCGCTCAGACACTCACCCGCGCTCAGTCTTTCGTAGCCCGACCTATCGTCTTCGCTCGCGTTGTGTACCCCGCCAAGCATGTCGGCGCGCCCCGCGTGCGGTTCTCGGCCCCAGAAGGAGCGCCACCGAAAACAATTATCACAATTTCGGTAGAATCACAAACGCACATGGTTGGGTCACTCGCCATGAAAATTTGCCCCGTGCCCCCTCCCAGTTCCAGCCCCGCCTCCATCCGATCGTCGTCCTCCTCTTCCTTTGATTTCCTTTCTCCTTTCCCGCCCTGTTCTCCTGCGATTCCCGCTCCTCCTCCTTTCCATTATCTCGCTTTTTTTCTGCTATACATCTATATATATATATATATGTATACACACATACATACATACATACATACATACATACATACATACATATGTATAGGCATGTGTGTGTTCGTTTTTTCATATATGTGTATGTATCCCTTTCACTAGTTCTCCCTTGTTCTCTATCGTTTTTTGTTTTTCCATGTTTGCTGTTGTTGACGATGTTCATGTTGTTGTTGTTTTGTTGTGTGTGTCTCTCTCTCTCTCTTTCTCTATGTCTCTCTCTCTCTCTTGCTCTCGCTTTTTCGCTCTCTCGCTCTCTCTCTCTCTCTCTTTCTCTCTCGCTCTCCGTCTCGCTCCCTCTTGTTTTTTTTGTTTCTCTCTCTCTCTCTCTAGTGTTTCCTTCTCTTTCTCTCTCTCTCTATTCCTCTCTCTCTCTTTCTCTCTCTCTCTCTCGCTCTTTCTCTGTCTCTCTCTCTCTCTCTTTCCCTTTGTTTCTCTCTCTCTCTCTTTCTCTCTCTCTCTCTCTCTTTCTCGTTCCCTCTCGGTTTAACCCCCCATTCTTTTCCGCTATCATATGTGTATGTGTGGATTACTGTTTTTCTCTCTCTCTCTCTCTCTTTCTCTCTCTCTCTCACACTTTCTCTTTATCTTCCTCTAGTACCTCTCCCGACCGCGTTTTTTTTAAATTCCGCGGTGTGATTGCCGTCGATTGGAGGCCCTCCCTTGACGGACCCCATATTCCGCGAGTGCCGAAATGTGGAACGACATCGTATTGATCTGATTCGCCTGTGGTATTGTTTGTTTTCAAAGCGCTTGCGCGTTGTCACCACTTTGCTTTCACGATATCACGGGTTGGCAGGGCGTCCTGATTAGCATCAGTATGTGCGTGTCGCAGATTTACGTGGTTGTTATTTTTTGGTCCCTCCGCCATGTGACACAACTCGTTTCTGAGTGAACTCGGAGTGTGAGGGCGCTGCCATATCGTGTGCACCTTCATCGCGCTGTTCCGCGACACGGCTGTCGAACATTCAATAGGGGGACCCCCGGCGGGCAATTCAGGGATCTCGCCGTGCACGGTCAAGTGCCAGAGTGATGAAACGCGTCGTTTTGTTTAAGTTCCTCCTCGGACATCTCGTCGTTCCAAAGTGCATGCCCGCCTCTGTCTCGGAGCTCGTCCCGACGAGCACGTACATTACGGTCACACATATTGTGGGACTTTTGGACACTCTCCAAACGCAGCCCCATGCTCCTCAGCACCTCCTTCCCTCCCTCCTCCTTTCTCCATGCGTTTCACCCACCCAGCACAGCGCTTCGTGGCCCCATAGGGAGCTCCAACGAAGCCCCCAGTGGGACCGCCCGCATGCGTCCGCCACCACCCAGCACAGCCCTTGCTCCCTGCGTTTCGCCCACCCAGTACAGCGTTTCGTGGCCCCATAGATGTCTCCACCGAAGGTGCCAGTGGCACCGCCCGCATGCGTCCGCCACCACCCAGCACAGCCCGTGCTCCCTGCGCTTCGCCCACCCAATGCAGCGTTTCGTGGCCCATAGGGAGCTCCACCGAGGGTCCCAGTGGCACCGCCCGCATGCGTCCGCCACCACCCAGCACAGTCCTTGCTCCCTGCGTTTCACCCACCCAGTACAGCGCTTCGTGGCCACATAGGGGGCTCCACCGAAGGTCCTAGTGGCACCGCCCGCATGCGTCCGCCACCACCCAGCACAGCCCTTGCTCCCTGCGTTTCGCCCACCCATTACAGCGTTTCGTGGCCCATAGGGAGCTCCACCGAAGGTCCCAGTGGCACCGCCCGCATGCGTCCGCCACCACCCAGCACAGCCCTTGCTCCCTGCGCCTCACCCACCCAGTACAGCGTTTCGTGGCCCCAGAGATGGCTCCACCGAAGGTCCCAGTGGCACCGCCCGCATGCGTCCACCACCAGTACAGCGTTTCGTGGCACCATACGAAGCTCCACCGAAGGTCCCAGTGGCACCGCCCGCATGCGTTCCCCCCACCCAGTGCAGCGTTTCGTGGCCATATAGGGACCGAATAATATATTCACACTTGCGGTACCCACGACTGCATATGGTTGGGTCTTTCGTCCGGATAATTTTCTGCTCCGCTGCTATCACTGGGTGTGTCGTCTCCGACTCCCGCTCCAGCCTGCTCCGTCGCCTGCTGGACACCACATGTTGCCCACATCTGATCCGGCTCCTGCTCCGTCAATGTCGCCTGTCTGTATGGCTGTACAGACGGACGAACAGTTGTAAGTAATGATGGTGTCATTATGGCTCTCATATGGCCTTCAGCTTAGCTTCCCAAATGCGCCCCTCCTTTCGTGTCAGATCTCCTAGTTGAGGTCGTGCCGTGCTCTTTCTTCAGGTACCTCCAGCTGCGGATGTTTCGTAAGTTTTGTTGTTGTGACCGCTGGCCCCTGGACATGGAGGGCGGGCGGGAAGGATAGACGGATGTGGGAAGTAGGGAGGGTGGAGGGACGGGGGAGAGAGAGAGAGAGAGAGAGAGAAGGAAAGAATCAGGGTACAGCTTTGTCTGGTCTACCAGGACTGGAACGTCGGAGGCTACATCGTCCTGGCTTGGTACACGGATCGAAGGGAGCAAGAGGGCTCGTCCGCGTGATCGTCGATCTCTTTGACCGACATCTCCTTGCTTTGCCTCTCATATCATTTTGGCGCGAGGCCCGCCTCGTGCTTGTGCGACGTGCTTGCCATTCCCGGATGTTGGATGTTGGATGCTGTAACGGGTTGAGGAAAGGAATGTCTCCATTGCATGGCCTCCTGGAGCTTGCTTGGCGCGCCGCTGCATTGAAGAGCGTTGTTGTGCTGCAGGCTCTCTCTAGGCTGCTTTTCTTTTCGCTTCGCAAGAATATTTGTCCAGATTGCGATTCGGGGGTGATCTCGTGGCTGGCCTTCGAGAGACAGAGAGCACACGACTGGCGGTGAATACCCCACGGTACAGGCGTTGGGTGTCTTGTGGTGGGCCTAGGTCTCGCCTCGTCCGACTTCCTCGGCGAACGCGAGCTCCACGCCGTGGAATCTGTTGCCGTGCCTTCCTGCAGCTCGTCGGGTGGCGTGGTATAGTGTTGCGCCCGCAGGCTTGGGTCGACGTGCCGAGTCTTTGGGAGTCGTCGGCGCTTCGTGTTGCCAGGTGGACGCTCTCAGGAAGTTGGTGGGGCCCTATTCACCGCCCACCAAACCACCCCAACCCAACCCGAAGGGTCAGATTTACCCTCGATTTCTAGTGGGGGGGGTCCAGGAACATAGAAAAAACACATATGGAGCCCATACCCCCCCCCAACCCGAAATTCGGGTCTTCGGGTTGGGTTGGGGTGGTCTGGTAGGCAGTCACCTATGGCATGGGCGGGGGTGAACAAAAAAAACCCGCGGGGGAGAAAAAAACCGGAGGTGCATCGCGCGCTGCACGGCACGCGCGTGGGACACCGCAGCCTTTTGGCCCAGAAGAGGACCTGGAGTCCGAAATGCGTCGCCAGCTAGAAGTGGTTGAGATCGGTAATGCACCGAGTGATGACCGCGGCCACCCGCGTGTCGAATGGATGGACTTTGTGATGCGCACCTCTGAAGGGCAGCTTTAGTGGCTTGGGACCAGCCTTCATTGCACTCGACCGCCTATCTGAGCACAGCCCTCGTGTTGGGTGGCCTGCCCTTTGTTACCGTGCAGGTGGTGCGCACGGATCGATGCTGGATTGTCGATGCTGTCATGCGGCGGCTGTACTTGCAATCCTTGCGGTGCAGCTTCGGCCTCCCAGGGTCGGAATGTCTTGGGCCTGTAGAATGCTGGCCTTTGCTGCCCCGGCTGCGCAGGAGTCCAGCTGCAGCCCGACGCGTTCGAATCTTGTGGGGTAGTACCTCAGCCTCGCTTGCGCTGCCTGGCTCGCACCGGGGTGTTTTGCTGAGCAGTGCCTGGGCCCGACGGTACTGAAGTGGCTTGCTTGCGTCGTTCAGTTGGGCCACTGCTGGTTTTGCCGTCCCCTCCTCGTGCACTACCTGTCCTTATTTTCCTCCTCTTCTCCCTGCGCTCACCTCCTCCTTTTCCTGCCCTTCTTCCTCCAACTGATTTGTTTTGCTTTCTGGGCGCTCATGCGCGCTCCTGCTCACTTCGAGCCGCTGACGAGAGTCCAGCGTATCGGGGAGTCCCTTAGAGTCCAGGCCTGCGCAAAGCCCAGCTATTACTTTTGCTCACCTCGCGCTCGAGTAGATGGCGACTCGTGTTCGTGCAAGGCCGCTCTTGTGCAAGGGAAGCTCGGGGAGATGATGCAGCGCGCCTAGGTTTTTGAGAGCAAGCTGCTTTGACGTAGACCCGATTGTGCGCCTACCCTCTCTGACCCCTCCCAGTACTCACCCTTCTCCTCACCGTGCTGACCGTGCTCCCTGGGCCCTGCGCTCCCTCCGGGCTCCGCGCCCACGAGCGTGATCCACCGCCTGCCGGATCCGCTCCCAGCCTCAGGCACGGGACGCGCGCCTCCGCACGTGCGTGGCACGCCTGCCCGAGCACGGCGGGTCGTGGTGCACACGCGTCTTGGCACACTCGTGCGCTTGCACGCTCTCGGTGTGCAGACTCCTGGCCTCGCCTGGCGGGCAGGCGACGGTGTACCTGCTGGTGGCGATGGCCTTCGTCCGTGGAGCCGAGGCTTCTCCGCCCGACCCTCCCCGCCACACACCCCGCCCCTGCCCTCTCCCTGCGGCCGGCGAGGACCACGGCGGGGCCCGCCGGGAGGGCCCGGCGACGGCCCCCCAGGAGGGCCGGGCGAACACCGCCAGAGAGAGGGGCGGGGGAGGAGGAGGAGGAGGAGGAGGAGGAGGAGGAGGAGGAGGAGGAGGAGGAAAAAGGAGGAAGGGGAGGAGGAGGAGGTGGAGGAGGAGGTGGAGGAGGAGGAAGGAGGAGGAAAAAGAGGAGGGGAGGAGGAGGAGGAGGAGGAGGAGGAGGAGGAGGAGAGGAGGAGGAGGAGGAGGAGGAAGGAGGAGGAAAAAGGAGGAAGGGGAGGAGGAGGAGGTGGAGGTGGAGGTGGAGGAGGAGGAGGAGGAACGCCTCTCGGAGCAGGTTTGCTCAATTGCCCCAGGAAGGCTCGCGTAGTTGCTTGATGCCCCCTCCTCGTGGCCCCGCGACAGCCCCCAGAGGCAGAAAACCGCCAGAGACGTCCCTTTTCGCGACCTCTGCGGGACGCGAGGGGCCTCGCGGCGGTCTCCCCATTCCCGTCCTCCCCGGCAGGCGCAGCCGAGGCTAGCGGCTACTTCTGTGGAGCGGAGTTGGAGCTTGACCCACCAATCGTCAGGGACGATGCGCTCCATCTCGCGGCGGGGCTTGCCGGTCACCGTGTGAGGGTATCCCGTGCTCGGTGCTCGCCAAACACCTTTCTGAGAGAAGCCCTCCTCTCCCCCCTCCCCCCCCCCCTTTCTGAGAGAAGCCCTCCTCTCTCCCCCCCCTCTCCTCTCCTCCCCTCCTCTCCTCTCCCCCTCCCCCCCCCCCAGGGGGCCTCCATCCTCACGCCACGATGCCCCCCCTCGGCGCTGAGGGGGGCGGGCGGTTCCTGCCGCTCCTCGAGACCGGGCCTCGGCGGCCGATTCGCGGCGCGGCCCCGGCGGAGGCCCTGCGGCGGGGGGCGGCCCGGCCCTGCTGGGGTCAGAATCTCCGGGCCTCGGCTCTGGGCCTCAGACAGCAGGCTCCCGCAGCGGAATGTCCTTTGCGCGCGAAGCTCCGGGCATCTGATAATGACAAGTAGCAAAACATGACGCGGCATATCCAACTAGGTAACATCTTTTATGCATAAATACGTGTATATATATATATGTGTGTGTGTGAAAGTATATGATTAATCCTATGATTCCATATGTTGGGTTGGTGGATCCTCTCGCATCCCGAAAGGGGAAACATCAAACTATAGCAAGACATATCAACACATGAAAACACAGCAACCTATGTGCATATATATATATATATAACATATAAATGACTATTTATCTCACAACTATTTTAGCTAATTAAATATCTTTGGTTGGCGGAGCCCCCGGCATCCCGAAGCATGTCAATAACTAACACTAAGATATGGAAGCATCGATTTAAGCTATATACCTGGTTGGCGGAGACTCTGGCACCCCGAAACGAAAAAATGAATCACTTAGCAACAACAAATAACCCAAGTCATGTAAGACATAGCAACACATATGGGAATCTCTGTATATATATATATACCTATATATTTGTGCTTGCTAACATAGTTTAGTGCATAGTGTTTGTATATGTATATATATATATAAATGTACAATCATAGTTCGGTTGGCGGAAATTCTGGCATCACGAAAGGATGCATATAAGCCCCCAAATAGCCAGACATATTGAACCACATGAGGCTATGTATAAAAGCGCATATTGTCAGCCATGTTTAGATTTTTCGCTGACGGAGCATCTGGCGTTCCTACAGGTGAACGGTACATCCCGAAGGAGAGAGGTCGACAAATCGTATAGATTATAGAAATGCTTGAGGACCGCGCGCGGCATCACATCTATTTGAGTTTGGGTTTCATATTTTTGCGGCGGGATTTGCTGGCATCCCGCGAGGAAGGACATTGAAACATAACATATACACATGCCACATATTAAATACATGAAAGTATGCATTTCACTTGTTTGTTCCATAACTTTGCGGCGGTGGCTTCTGGCATCCCGTGACGGAAGGGATCCGACGTCAGATGAGTAAATATGATAAACATTTTGACACGTGAGCGAATGCATGAAAACGTAGATCTCCATATTAGTGTTAAGCACTTTCTGTGGGCGGAGGTCTAGGCGCCTCGCGCGGAAATCTGTCCCACTTTCAGGTATCATGTCGTACACTTTGCCTGCGGGGTCTCTGGCACCCTGCGAGGAAAATAGTGTTAGAAGATGCCTGTGTGCATCGTGCACACTGGATCAGCACATGCAGCTGCAGAACTGTTTGCACCTTCTGAGGGCGACGCCGTCGTAACGCGAATGCCGGTTGCACTTGAAAGCCGTTATTTTCCTCACCAAGCGTGTGGGAACGGACGCACACATTGCAGTAAAGTGTCCGGCCTGCCGGGCTTCCCATCTTCTCCCTAAAAAAAATCAGCGGGCGACGCGTGTGTGCATCGTGCAGCTGCAGAGTTGTTTGCACGTTCTGCGGGCGACGCATGGCGCCGGAAGGAAATCCGAAGACCCACTTTCAATAGGCAGAGTAGAGATCGGCAGGTATCCGCTGGCGCCACAAAAAAAACATTCTGCGGGCGACGCGTGTGGCATCCGGCGAGGAAAGGAACTGCACAGCGTTTCATGCCAGCAAACGCATGGGCACCAGCGCGGCCAAAATTTTGTCCCTCGGGGCCCGCCAGGGATCGCGGGCGCGCGCGGCCCCCCTTGTCCTCCTCCTCCTCCTCCTCCTCCTCTCCTGCTCCTCCTCCTCTCTCCTCCTCCTCCTCCTCCTCCTCCTCCTCCTCCTGCTCCTCCTCCTCCTCGTCCTCCTCCTCGTCCTCCTCCTCCTCCTCCTCCTCCTCCTCCTCCTCCTCCTCCGCCCAGATCCAACGCAGAACAGCAAACGCAAGTGCGCGATCGCCGAGATGGGCGCGACCCCAGGGATCGAGGTTACAGACCGAAGTTTGGAGAACCGAGGATGGAGGACCGAAGCTTTGGGAAACGAGCCAGCACGCCAACGATGGGGATCCCGTTGGCCAGAGACGAAGCTAGCGTCGCTGGGAACAGAAGTCTGGAAACGAAGCGTTTCTCGCGTGACCACAGTCGGGTTCATGCGCGATCTAGCTTTACTAGTTGTTGCTATGTTGCAATAGCTTTAGATATCTTGCTTCGCGGGATGCCAGAGGGTTCACCAACGAAATATATTAGGTTGCGCAGTAAATGTGGAGTCATATTAGGCGATCTTGCACGCACTAACTACTCTGGCGGCATGCGATATTACCGAAAAAGGGCTGGCGGCGGCATGCGGCGATCTTGCACGCACTAACTACTCTGTGGAGTCATATTAGGCGATATTACAGAAAAAGGGCTGGCGGCGGCATGCGGCTTTTCCCATTGAGACCTTCGGTGTCGCTCCCTATGGGGCTACGAAGCTTGCGAATGGTGTTCCAGAGTGGGCTGGCGGCGGCATGCGCCCTTTCCCACTGGGGCATCCGGTGGAGCTCCTCATTGGGGCTACGCGATGTGTGCGGGGCGTGCCAACGTGGGCTGGCGGCGGCGGGCGGCCTTTCCCTTTTGGGGCCTTTGGTAGCGCTCCCTGTGGGTCCACGGAACGTGTGCGGGGTGCGCCAGAGTGCGGTGGCGGCGGCGTGCGGCCTCTCCCGATCGGGCTTTCGGTGGAGTTCCCTTTTGGGGGCCACTGCGCTACGTGTGAGGGAGCGGCGTGCCAAAGTGGGCTGGCGACGGCATGCGGCCTTTCCCCTTGGGGCCTTCGTTGTAGCTCCGCGTGGGTCCACGAAACGCGGGAGAGGTCTGCCAAAGTTGGTTGGCGGCGACACGCGGCCTCTCCCACTGGGGCTTTCGGTTGATTTCGGTGGAGCTCCCCATGGGGCCGCGAGGCGTGTGAGGGGTGTCAACATGGGGTGGCGGCGGCGCGCGGCCCTTCTCGTTGGGGCCTTCGGTGCAGCTCCTTATGGGGCTACGAAACTTGCGAGTGGTGTGCCAAAGTGGGCTGGCGGCGGCATGCGGCCTCTCCCACTGGGGTCTTCCCTTTGGGGCCACGCATCTTCTGCGGGGCGTGCCAACGCGGGCCGGCGGCGGCATGCGGCTTGTACCATCGAGGCCGTCGGCGGAGCTCCCCGTGGGGCCGCGAGGCGTGTGAGGGGTGCCAAAAGTGGGCAAGCGGCAGCAGGCGGCCTTGCCCAGTGTGTTGCGGCACGCGGCCGTCCCCACAGGGGGCCCCATCGGGGCCGCGAGGCGCGTGAGGAGTGCGCCGAGACGGCGAGGCGTGGCGGGCAGAAGCCGCGACTGGGGGGATGGGGGGGGGAGAGGGGGATAAGGAGGAAGGAGCGCGGGGCTCTGCGCATTCAAAGCAAGGGTCCAACACCACAGGATGGTGGGGGGAAAGAACGAAGCAGAACATCCTTCCCCCGAGTCACCCCCTCGGCCAGAGCCCGTTCAAAGTGCGCCCGGGGGCTTTTCGTCCGGCCTGCGTTTCTGTCTGGGGGCCAAGCTTGCCGAAGTCAGCCTGGATGGGCGGAGCCGGCGATGGTTCCGCACCGATGGCCAGGGGCATCTTGCCAGGAGGAGGAGGAGGAGGAGGAGGAGGAGGAGGAGGAGGAGGAGGAGGAGGAGGAGGAGGAAAGGCCGCCACCGAAAGGTTCAGGGCGGGGTGGGAGCCCGCGGCGAGCGGACACCTGGCCCCGGCGGGGGCGCCGCGGCAGCGGCGGCGCGACGGGCGGGCCTGCCTCGGCCCCGCCGACGCCTTTGATACTTCCAGCCGACCTCCTCCTCTCGTCCTCCTCCTCCTCCTCCTCCTCCTCCTCCTCCTCCTCCTCCTCCTCCTTCCGTAGCCATTTTGGCTCAAGGCTGATGCTTCCGCGGGCTGAGCCCGCATTGGCAAGACTGGATACCGCTAATCCGCGGCAGGCAAGGCCACTTGTGGCCTGGCGTTCCTTTTCCACATACTCCCACTTTCTCTCGGCATGGCTTGGCGTGGCAATGCTCCCTGGCGTGGCGATGGCCGCCGCAACCAAGGAGGTGATGCGCCCAAAGGTGGATGGGTCTGGCAGGATGACATGGACGCAGCCACCCCCAAGCCCAAGAACAAGAAGAAGAAGCAGAAGGACCTCTCCTACGGTGTCTGCAGCCTCTGCGCGCACTGGGAGTTCCTCTACCATGGCCACCGCGCATGCAGCAGGTGCGGTGGCCAGTACCTACCGTCTGCTGCACATGATGGTGATGTGGTTGATCCTTGTCCTGGAGGGGCTGCACCGGGTGCTGCTGCGGTGCCCATGCCACCCCATCTTCTCCAAGAGCTTGAACGGTGGGCTGCGCACTACCCCGCTCTTGCTGGCGTCGCTCGTGAAGCAGCTGCGCCGCCGGCCCCGCCGCTGCAGGAGTATACTGACGTGGAATTGGATCGTATGGCAGCTGCGGAACAGACTTCCCTCGCCAAGACCGTCGAGCAGGCCACCAAGGCCGAGCGCCTGGCGCACCAGGAGGTGCAGTGGCGGCTGGACAGGTTCAACAAGGCGAAGAAGCATATGGACGAGGCACAGAGCTTGCACTTGGAGGCGGTACAGGAGCTGGAGCAGGCTCGAGCCACCACTCGTGAAGCTAATGAACGTAAGGCCTCATTCGATGTACAGACCTTCAAGAAGGAGAAGCGTCATGAAGTTGAGCAGCGCCGTCGTCAGCGTGCCGCCGAAGAGGCTCGTGCTGCCGCGGATGCTCGCGCTGCTGCTTCAGTGCCCCCCGCCGCTGGCCTCCTCGGTGCAGCACCCGCCACCGCCCCAGCGGGCGTTGCGGCCGCCTCTCGTGCCCCAGGCACTGGAGACGCGGCCGCCGCGGGAGCAGGTGCCCAGGCCAGCGGCGGCGTGGAGGCGCAGCCCATGCAGGAGCCACAGCCCATGGACGAGGATGACGCTGATGTCCCTTGGTTGCGCGGCAAGGTTGTGGACTACATGTTCGTTGAGGCCAACCTGCACACCTTCTCCGATGACGACCTCGAGAAGCTGGTTGCCTCCTCGGCCATTGGCCTCGAGCAGTGGCAGCAGTACCGTCTCCATCTGCAGCGGATGCGAGGCGTTGGCGATGAAGATAACCTATCCGACCTGGGCAGTGAGGTTGCCGACAACGACATGGAGCCCCAGGATCGCGACAGGTACCGTGACCTCAAGAGGCGTGCGGTGGAGCAGGGACTGGACGTGCAGGCGGCCCAGGAGTATACCGACCTCCTCTCCAAGCGCATCATGGCGAAGGCGGGCAAGCGTGCCAGAGTGGTGTCCTCCGTCACGGCCGACATGTACCGCAATTTCTGTGATGCCACGGCCAAGCAGATGGGGGTTCCTCGTGCGGCCGCAGCCGTACCACCTGGACATCTCCCTGATGCTGCTCCCGCTGCGAAAGGCGCTGGGCGTGCTGCCGCCTCTGACGCCCGCTCGCAGCAGCCTCTTTAATGATCTGTTGCCTTCGGCCCAGCGAGCCGAAGGCACATGCTCGCTAGCACCTTGTCAGTTGCCAGCTGCGAGCACTCAGGTCAAGTTTAAGTTTGTGAATATCACACAGTGGTCCAAGCTGACTCAGGACTTCTTGGCAACTAAGGTCGCTGAGGTGGATGGAGTGTTCATGGCGGAACATCACCTTGAAGGGACGAACCTGTTCCGTGCCAAGAAGACCTGTCGGCAGATGAAGTGGAATCCTCATTTCCAGAGTGCTTTACCGTCCCCAGGTGGAGGCACTCATGGAGGAGTCGGGGCTGCTGTACAGCCCAGGTTGTGCATACGGAAGTTCCTGATTCAAGCTAAGGGTGCAGTCCAGGTTGGAGCAGGAAATTGTTGGTTCTTCCTTGAGATGCGTATGAAGTCATGCACTGTTGCAGTAGGTGTGATCTACCTCATTCCTTCCATTGGAGTCTCTGGTGAGAATTCGTCTCGGCTTCGTGCAGTTGCCGAGTTTGTCCGTGGGCTGTCTATCCCGTGGTTCCTGATGGGGGACTACAACATGTCTGCCGATTTCCTGGAGGATTCGGGTATCTTGGAGCTGATGGACGCTAGGGCCCTGGTTCCCAAAAACGTTGAGTTCACCTGTTCGGTTGGTGAGACCTTGATTGACTATGTTGTCTGTTCGAATCGGTTGTCTGGATATCTGCGAGTCTCCGCCGACCTCCTGTCCCCGTTCAAGACCCATGCGTGCCTGGACGTGCTGTTGGATCTTGAGGCTATGGTGGAACCCGTCTGTCTCCGTGTGAAGCCCCTGGAGATCCCTGAAGCGTATGGACCCGATAACCATTGGTTGAGATACATGGCTGCCGCCTCTCCCAGTTTCCTGGAGGCCCCCTTGGTGATGCCCGAGGACCTCCACCAGGCGATGCCCGCTCATACTTTGGAAGGTTTGTCTCGGAGTCTTGGGATACAGTACTCTATCTGGTCTAGAGCAATGGAGCTCCGTGGTCTGTCTCGTGCATGTGCCATTGTCACCGACCCGCACCGTTACTTAGGCAGAGGTTGTATGCTGAAGCGTAAGGACTCGTCCCTGATGACCCGCAACGTGCAGGCGCAGAGTTTCAAGAACCCTGATTTGTCATATTGGTCTCTTGTTTCCAGTCGCCTGTATGAGTTGATGAAGTTGACTCGAAAAGATCCGTATTCTCAGGCCGCGATGCAGCACAGGCGCGTCTTGGCTGATTTGTCGTGCCATATTTTTTCTCACATCGAGCCTCTTGCGAGTTCTCAAGCTGCTGTGTCGTGGAAGGATTCCCTGAACCAACCTCCCTACGTGTGTCATAGATTGGAAGAACTCGTTGAGGCTGCAGGTGTTGTGTGTACTCGTGCATGGTCTCTTGCACATGCCAAGGCCAGGGGCAGCATGCGCACTTGGTTGCAGTCATCCCTTCCCAGAGGTGCTAGCCCCGTCCACCGCTATTTGAAAGCTGAAGAGAAAGTTTGCGTTGAGTATTTCTTGACTCCTGAGGGTATCGTGGACACCCCTACCTTGATGATGAGCTTTCGGGAACGGAAGTGGAGTAAATGGTGGACCCCAAACTCTGAACAGCGTGTGTGTCTGGAGGCAGGCCTTCGTGAGCTTCGTTCGCAAGCATTGGTCGTTCTGCAAGATTTGGACCCGCTTGAAGTGCATGACATTGCTAAGGCCTGTACATGTTTCAAGCCACACACGTCGCTAGGCGTCGACATGCTGGCGCCACGCAGTTTGCTCTCCGCTCCCATCGACTCCCTCGAGGTGTTCACAGGTATCATGCGTCAAGTTGAGCAAACTTTGAGCTTTCCTCCTCAGTGCTATGTCTGCCTCATGGCCATGCTGCCTAAGTCGATTTGTGATGAGCGTGCCATTGTCAAGTGCCCCAGTCTTTACCGAATCTACTGCAAAGCCCGCGGCTTTGATATCGATGATTGGAATAAAGAGCATCTGGATTTCTGGGACTCTGCTGTCAAAGGGTCCTCTGCTCTTAAGGCTGCTTTATTTCGTGAACTGGCCCATGAAGTGGCCCGTGCATGTGGGTTCGAATCTTGTGCGCTCCATTGGGACCTCGAGAAGTTCTTTGACTCCGTGAGCCCCTGCAAGCTCCTCCACTTTGCCACCAACCGTGGGTACCCTGGGCACCTCCTGTATTTGGGGCTCCTCATCCACACTGCTCCGAGGCTGTTGGAGGTTTCTGGCAACCTTTCTCGGGTTATTGAGGCTGGGGAGTCTATCCTGGCGGGTTGTAGTCAGAGTATGCCGTGGGTGAAGTGCTACTTGTATGGGGTACTGGAGAAGGCCCATAGCAGGGTTCCACAGGGCCTTGGTGATCTCCCACAGGTCCGTGTTCCCATTAGGTCTTATGTTGACGACATCACCCAGTACTTGCAGGGTACTCGAGAGTTTATTTGTCGTTATTTGCCGCCTGCGGCGGCGGCTTTCCAGCATGATATATCAGGTCTTGGCTGTGTGGTCAGCCCCAAGTCTCTTGCAGTGGCCTCGTCTGTGGAGTTGCAGCGACTCCTTCAAGAAGAGTTTAAGAAGCATGGAGTTTCCATCACTTTCTCGCCCAGTGTGAAAGACCTGGGCACAGTCACCTCAGCTGGCCGAAGGCGCACTGCGTGGAAAACATATGAGAGACGTGCTATCGCATTCCGACGTGGTCGTAAGCTGTCCTACCTTGCAAGGTTGTGTGGAGCTTCGCGTAAGGTCTTCAAGCCTGGCATCCTCTCAGTGGGCTCTTGGGGGCATGCTATGTCAGGACTTCCACCTGGAGTATTGAAGCAGTTTAGAGGCTCCGCGGCTTCCTGTTCGGGATTCTGGTCGTCGGGGGCATGTACTACCAGCGTATTGCGAGTATTGCATGATACTAAGGATGACCCTGTCTATAGGCTACGTGTTGAACAACTTACCCTAATCTCTGAAGTGTGGTCATCCTTGTCTGAAGGTTTGCGCAGTGGAGCTCGAAAGGTCTGGTCTCAATTGCATGCGACAGTGGGCCGTGCTCGTGCGTCTGACCGTTGGCGGTTCGTTCGAGGTCCCATCGCTGCCTTGTATGCTACTGTCTTGGACCTAGGATGGCAACCCTCCCATATCGATGAGTGGATAGTGGAAGGCAGAGCTCCCCTAAGAATGGATCGTATTGATTTTCGGTATCATGTCACCTCCTGTGTCCGAGAGAGTTGCTCTGCCGCAATTTGGTCTGCCGCTAGTCAGCATTGGTGTGGGCAAGGTCTCTCGTCTGGTGCTGACTTCTCTGTTTTTCGTTCCAAGCACAAGAAGCTGCTGGATGAAGGTGATTTCAAGAATGCTGCACTCTTGACCACCATTGTCGTTGGAGGATGCTGGCCTGAAAGTCGGCTACAAGACGCTGGCTACCGTACAACAGGCCGGTGCTTCCGATGTGGAGATGATATAGAAACTCCGTTGCATCGGGCTTGGCATTGCCCGTGCAATTCGTACCTACCTGACCCTGCCGTTGCTGCCAGTGAATATTTGGTTCCTGAGGCTCTTGGGGCTGACCCTCAGAGTGCCTTCTTCACTCGTGGGCTTCCTAGCTGGGACGCTACCTGTGGTCATCTGCCGTCCCCGAAGGAGCTCCTGTGGGCCTGGGGTCCCCTACGTGTCCAGCAACGTGTTCTTGGTGGTATTTGGGGCCTTGATGGCTCTGGAGGTGTATACGCCAAGGATAAGAGGCTACGACGTTGTGCTTGGTCTATTGTGTGTTTGGGTGATCCTGATGGGCTATCTTTGCAGTTATCTACGGTCCTCTGTGGTACCTTACCTACTCCTGAACAATCCAGTCCGAGGTCTGAGTTGTATGCCTTCCTGACTGTCCTTCTGCGAACGATTGGTGATATTGTCTGTTATTCTGATTACTTGCCCCTGGTCAAAGGTGTCAGGCAGCCACGGGCTCAGGTGATGGCGAACAGCTCGATGCTCGATCTCTGGGCTCTGATCTGGAATGCGATCGACGATCGGGGCCCTGGTCAGGTCGAAGTCATCTGGACCAAGAGCCACGCCTCGGCCCAACAGAGGGCCCATTATTCAATCGGTGATGTTGAGTATTTTTTGAACTTTTGTGCTGATTTCTTCGCGGGCTGGGCGGCCCAAAGGGCTGCCCCCACTGATGAGCAAGTTGAAACTACTAGGTTTGTTGATCGTATAACTAGTCACACTCTGGACCGCCTGCTGGCGGTCCATAAGGAGGTTGTTTCGGAGAACCCTCGGCGTGTCTCGGACAGGCTCGGACGCCCCCCCCCAAGGCCTGCACCCTTGCCGTCCTTTCTGGTGCGCAAAGGCCGTCTGAGGGCGGCGGGCCACGAGCCGACGCGCCGAGGGTCTTGCCTCCAGTGTCAGATTTGCTCGCGTAAGTTCTTGTTGAGGGGGAAGGTCCAAGACTTTTTCCCTGGCCCGTGTGCGGGGCCTTCCCACCTCTCCTCTGACCCTCTGGCCCACCCTTTGTACCCCAGGTGTGCCAGGAGTCATCGATTGCAAGTTTTGAGAGGAGTTCTTTACTGTTTGCACTGTGGCGCTCATGCGACGGTGAATGCGCAGAGTTTGTCTAAGCCCTGCAAGACGGACAGCCCCCCCTCCAAAGCAGGGAAAGAGGTTCTGTCACGGCTGTCCAGGGGACTGCCCCCCAAGAGCGGAGGTAAGTTCCCGCATGTCTGATTTGCGTGTCCTGCGCCCAGGCTAGACCTGGTCTCCGCACGCCTCGTCAGTCAGTCAGTCAGTCCTCCTCCTCCTCCTCCTCCTCCTCCTCCTCCCCCCCCTTCTCCCCCGCCCTCCTCGCCGTCCTCGCGGGGCCGACGTCCCACCGGCCCCACGTGCCTTCGCGGCCGCCGTGGTGGATTCCGCAGGCCTTGGCGCCCGCACCAGGAGTTCTTGCCAGGCCTGAAGCTCATGCTCCTCCTCCTCCTCCTCCTCCTCCTCCTCCTCCTCCTCCTCATCCCTTCTCCTTCCTCCTCCTCCTCCTCCTCCTCCTCCTCCTCCTCCTCCTCCTCCTCCTCCTCCTCCCTCCTCCTCCTCCTCCTCCTCCTCCTCCTCCTCCTCCTCCTCCTCCTCCTCCTCCTCCTCCTCCTCCTCCTCCTCCTCCTCCTCCTCTCTGCCTCCCTGTCCCTCTGCCTCCCCTCCTCCCCGTCCCTGGCTCGCCTGACGCCTTGACGCCTGCACCAGGAGTTCTTTTCTCTTCTCCAGAGCGGTACTCCTGTTCGAGTGCTGGCACGCAGCCGCTCTTTCTCAGAGAGGTTGCGCTGCTGGTCGGCAGGGCGTGGCACAAAGGCAGAGTCGCCGACGGC
>CAUYUJ010014114.1:221269-296269 GCA_963575745.1 Prorocentrum cordatum
AAGTATCCGGATCCAGCGTTTGTGGGTCCGCGCCATGTTCCGCGGATGGGGGTGGGGTAGAGGGAGCTGAGGGGAAGGAGTGGATGAGAGGAGTGGGAAAAGAGAGAGTGGGGGAGAGGAGACAACTAATGGGAATCATGGGGCTGCGTGCACATGAATGACTTATTAGCGGGTTTTGGGTGTCGGTCTCATCGATCCCTCATCTTGTCACTCGGTAGTTAGCCTGGCTCCGGTATCCTTTTCCGCATGCAGAGTGCGTTCGGATTGATCTTGGCCGCTCTTACACTGCGGCTTCGCGACCAGACCGAGCGGCCGCGATATTAGACGGCGGCTGGCTGCGGCCCAGAGCGCGTAGAGGAGGAGGCGGGCCCTCGTCCTCCTGCGCCTGTGCCTGCGAGCATCGAGGTGAGCTGTCCCGAGAGCGTGGTGAGCCCTTGGGTCGTGGAGGACATTGGAAGGCGGGCCAACTCCGAGCAGTGCGTGTGCCAACTTGAGTGCAATTCATCGTCGAGGGACACTTGGCTGGTGGTGACCACTTGCTTGCCTGTGTTCATCGGCCGGGCCTTCGCCGATCTCGTGTGCGCGTGCTGCGTCTTCGGGTGCCAGCCTCGATATGTCCGTCCCGTTCCGAGCAGCCCGAGTTGGGCCCACGGGCGCTCGGCCTTCAGTGCGGGAGTCATTGAGCAGCGTACTGCCAGGCCGCACTGTGGCGGCCAAGTATGACAACGGCCTTTGGCACGAACGCATTCTGCTGGGACCTGGGCTTCGTGATGGTTCCGGGCTTGTTACCAGCTGGCTCGCCGAGACGCCTGATCATGACAGGCATCAGGAGGATGTGACCACGGAGGCAGGGGAGGGCTCCCAGCTGGTCGTGCTTGACGGCATGGGCACTTGCCCTCCTGCTCTGCGCGGCAAGTTCTATAGGTTTGTTGGCGACGCCCACCCGACCGGCGCCCAGATCGCGGGCGAGGTGCAGGCCGCCGTTCGGCGCCTGCGCGAGCAGGGGCAGGAGCCTCCCGCACTGATGCACTACATCAGCGATCAGGGCGAGCTACTGCCCTTGGCAGGCGTGGGGAGGAGGCTTCGGCGAGGAGCGGGTCAGGACGATGTGGGTGGACTGCAACGAGGTTGGCGAGAGGCTCGAGAGCTGGAGGAAGGCGGTGCGGGAGAGCCGCGAGGAGGTGCAGGGCCCCCGTGGCTCCCTTCACCTTGCACGTCAGACCGAGCGGTACGGAGGCAACCCTTGGCGTTGGTGGCAGGCGAGGGCCAACAGCATTGGCAAGAACGATCGCACGTACCATGAGATGGTGACGCTCGCTGAGAGCTACAGGCTGTTCGGCGAGTACGACCATTTCAATGTGGGGTCCTCGGTGGGCATCGAGAAGATTGTCCGTCGCATGCCCGGGGTGATCGACGCCAACTCCACGGGTGCGGGGGCGCCTAGCTGGAAGATGGCCGCCGCGCATGAGGGCGAGGCCAGCTACTCCGACGCCATCTCGCCCGCTTTGCGCAAGTGGGGCGTCAACCGACAAGATCAAGGATCCTAATGAGATTGAGGCCGCTCGCCCCCGCAGACCGCGCCCCGCGGAGGTGACCGAGCAGGCCGCCGTCGGCGCAGGTGGCGCTGGAGCTGGCGGTGGCCGCGGCGGGCGCGGGGCAGGGGCAGGGCGGGGGGCCCGTGGCGCCAACGACCGGGCCGCCCCGAGGGATGTCTGACCAGGGAGGCAGACCGTGGACGGGCCCTCCACGCCGCGGTCCGCTGAAGGTGGGGGGTTTGCGGGTCCGACGGAGCCCCCTCTTCGAGGCGTTCCCGATCGGCCTGCCGCCACGGGAGCAGGCGCCTGCTGCTGGAGGAAGGAGTTCCAACAGGATTCGAGCTCGTGGCCACGTCCGGCGGCAGCTCACTGAGGGCGCCGCCAATTCACTTAATTGGCATGCGAAGGTCGATGGTCGCCGTCCGCCTGGAGCCCGAGGTCGTCCAGAGCGGGGGTCAGGCAGCGGAGACGCCACCTGTGCCTCTTCGGCCTCCGCCGACACTCTGGCTTACCTCGAGCAGCTGGCGGAGTCGCAAGTACGAGACGGAGACCAATGTTTTTCCGCTCCGCCAGAAGTGGCCCTGCGGGAGCTGCTCTGTGACAAGGCGTCTGGCTACAGGATGGGCGCTCGTTCGACCGCGCTCGCCCCATGCCGGCCCGGACGGGCCCCCTTGCCCGAGAAGCGGGACTCCGTGCCCGACGTCTCCAGCTTGGCGGGGGACCGCGGCCGAACGCATCTGGTGGGCGCAGGAGAGCGCGTGCTGGATCCGAATGCCGATGACTATTGCGCCGACGGTGCTGAGCGGCGCCACGTCGACCCTCAGCTCGCCTGCAACCCGACGCTCTGCGGCCGCTTCGCCCGAGATCTTCGTGCCAGTGCGCATGGTGTTCGGCCAGTGGGCCCATGAGCGAACTGGGCTTGTTCGTAAGCAAAGCGGAAATCGTTCGACTTATCTTCGACGCGCGGCGGGCGAATCGGCGGCTCGCGCCCCCGCCGCGCGTCGACCTGCTGACGGCCGAAGGTCCGGTCAGGATCGAGGTCGAGCTTCCCGACAATCAGGCCTTCTCTTCTCCGTGCTGTGGCACTGCTGATGTTCAGGATGCCTTTGGTCGTCTGGGCATGCCTTCATGGCTCCCTAGATGGTTCAAGCCTCCACGTCTTCGGGCTGGCGATGTCGGCATCACCGGGGCCGTTTGCGGCGTTGTGGAACCTGGCGACTGGGTCACACCCATGCCTCGCTGCCTGCCTACACCTTAGGCGATGCTTAAGAAAACTTAAGTTTTCGGCCAGAGTCTCGATTATTCTTAACGTTTCGATGTAAATCTTTCGATGTTAATAGAAATGTGCGGCTTTTATTCAAGTTCTGAGACTATGAATTTCTTAACCCATGATTTCTTAAGCACTTCGCAGGGTGTATGTGCTTATCATGGGGCCTTTTCTAGGCGCAGGACGTGGACGAAGAGGGGTCCAGTCCGGCCCTCGGTCGCGCCGGGCTCCTGCGCGATCGGGGCCCGCCGCTGGCCCTGGCGCTGCGAGGCGCGCTGGCCTCCGCTGCTCGCACCTACATCTACGTCGACAACATTGGCGCCCTCGATGGCTGCCCAGACCTGAGGCCGCTGGACGGCGCAGGCCTCCAGATGACGCCGCGACCGCTTTGACGCTCGCTGCCAGCACTGTGTAGTAAGAGTTTTCTTTTGATCGAGGATCACAGACCCAGAACAAACAAGAACAGGAAAAAAAAAAAAAAAACATTGGCGCCCTCGGCTCCGACGGCAGGGTCGTTGCCAGCAAGCTTGAGGACGTGTGTGCGCGGCCTTAGTCTCGGGGTCTTGCTGCGCGCGAGTGGAGCGTCTCGGACTCGGGCGTCGAGGCGCTGGGCGCGCTGCTGGACGGTCGGGGGCGCCGCGCGCGCCTGGCGGCAAAGCCCTTCTGGCGCGTGCGAGGGGTTTTGAGGGGCGCTCGCCCCTCGCGGGAAGATCTCGGGCCGCTGGGTGGGGGCCGTCGTGAGCCGCGCCACCTTTTGCGGCCTCGTGAGGCGCCAGACGCGGTCCGTGTTCTCGACGGCTTACCCCTTCACCAGGAAGCAGTATCACAAGCCCGTCGTACCTTGGGTTTCCGTGTGCGACGAGCACGGGGTCTCCGCTGGCCTCATGATAATGCTCGTCTCGATTTGGGAGTTTGATTGGGACCCGCTGGCGCAGGCCACCGACGCCTCCGAGTGGGGCCACGGGATCTGCTCGCGCTGGCTCAGCCCCGACCACGCGGCGGCCGCGGGCAGGCGCCGCGAGGCTTGTCATTGCCAGAAGGATGGCTGCGTGGTGTTTCAGTCGCAACGTTCACCCTTCTTCGCGATGGATACCGTCCGAAAAGAATCCTACCGACGGCCCCTCTCGCCTCTTTCAGCCAGGTAAGAGAGTCCGCGTAAGAGGGGAAGTTGGTGAAGACCGCCCCCCTCGCTTGAAGCACGCCCCCCCCGGCTTTAAACATGTCCTTGATGACGCGGGGGCTCCTTTCGGCTTAGGACCTGTCGAGAAGTCGTTTTCCCGCCGGAGCCCCGACGCAACGGCCTCCGCAGAGGCTGCAGCCGGCGGTGGTCACCAACAGGGCCACCACCGACGAGAGCGGCTGGAGGCCCTCGCCCCTTTCGACGTGGGAGAAGCCGACGGGGTTGTCCAGTTTGGATCCGCCCGTGGCCGCGCGCATTGGCCGCGCCCTTCGGGGGTCGTCGGCCTGCGCGACGGCTTCGCGGCGATTCGCGGCAATGCGCCGCTGGGCGGGGAGGATGCCCTCCCTGGCCATGAATGAGCAACGCCCTACCACTCCGCGGGCGAGTCCGAGGAGCGCCCTCCCCTCCCCGCGCGAGCGGCGCCGCTGCCCGCGGCGCCCCCCGCTCCGCTACGCAAGCTGCGTTGTGGTTGCAGTGGCCACGGGGCTTCTCTCAAGTCGGGCGGGCTGCGCTGGGGCAGTGGCCCGCGCGCGTTGCATGCGCGGAAGGGGTGACCCCAGCGGTAGCGGGCGGGGGTCCGACTGGACTTATCCCTGGTTTGTCGCCATATTAAAATCGGTCGCCCTCTCCATTGCATCCTTGTAGTGAGCCGGGCGTCCTCGCCAGATTTGCCTTTGTTATAGGATTTATACAGTAACAGCGTAATCCGGCACTTGCCGCATTCTCTTTTTCTTCTCCTCCCTCGGTCTCTCGCTCCGCAGCCGTTGGCTTCAGCCCGCGCTGCAGCTTCCCTTTTTCCACCCGCCCACCCTGCATTGGCAAGCGGACCCTCGCCAGAAGAGCGGGGGTCCGAATGGACTCACCCCTGTTTTGTCGCCATGGAAATAGGGGTCGGCTTCCCCCTTTCACCCTTGTAGTGAGCCGGGTGTCCCTGCCAGAGTTGTCTATGGAGTGTGTGCATGTATATATACATATATATATAGATATACATATATAAATATATGTGGGAAGATACCATGCCTTTTGTATTGGAAAAATCTGGGTTGTAACACGCGTCATGCCCCCCATAAAGTAACGCTTCCCCCCAGTGCGTTCCTTGCACTGCCTTTCTGATGCTCGCAGGCTACTGTGGTGTTTGCAGGCTACTGTAGCGTTCGTGGCCCAGCTTGGCGTTGACAGGCTCATTGCCCGTGCTGGAAGACCTGGTGGTGCGCTCGCAAGCTCTCGTCGCACATGCAGGGTCCAGAAGTTTTGGCGCACGCGCGCGGGGTTCATTCGGTATTCGGGTGCTGGCAAGGCCGCGATAGTTGTGGTGGTGGCATTGGCAACAGAAATCGTGGCAACAATCGCATAAATACCAGTGCGATCAGAAAAAAGAGGACGAGGAGGAGGAGGAGAAGGAGTTGGAGATGGGAACGGGGTGTCCTTTTAATCGTCGTCGTGGTTGTTTTGTGGTCGCGTTGATCGTTGTTGTGTTTGTCGCAATTGTTGTCGCCGTCGTTGCTGAAATCGCCATGGTCGTCGTGCTCATCTTGGTCGTTACGATTGTCGTTGTCGGCGTGTCGTCGACGTTGTGACCGTCGTCGTGACAGTCGCAGTCGTCGTTGTATTCGTAATTGTCGCGACCGTCATCAGTCATCGTGATCGTCGTCGCGGTCGTCATCGTGATCATCGTCGTGTGGCCGTCGGGATCGGAGTCGTAGTGGTTGTCCTGATTGGCGTTGGCTTCCTGGGTGTGGTCGTCGTTTTTGACGCGATCGTCGTCGCGATCGTTGTAGTAGTCGTCGTCGGAGTTATAGATCGTGGTGGCTGTATCCTTGAAACATTATGCACGCTTGTACCCCAAGTTCTTGAGGCAGAAGATTTTCTGAGGGTCGAAAGAACATTGCATAAATCTCTTCTCGGAGCTCTTTTGGGATTTCTGGGATCGGCGCTGGGTTCCCCTGGCGGCGCCCCTGGCGCCGCCCCAGGCGCGCCCTGCGCGGTAGGGAGGGGGTTTCAGCGCAGATCCAAAACATCCGCGCAGGCGCTGCGGTGAACGCGTCTGCTGTGGTACACGCAGGCGCTGTGGTGCACGCAAGCACTCTGGTGCACGCGTGCGGCACGCATCGGTAACAGACAGCGCGGTACAGAGTTGAAACAATGTTCGTACTATGTTTCGGTTCTGGATGCGGTTGAGTACTGTAGTTCCTTTACTGTGCAACGTAGGTGCAACACAGCGGCAGAAAACACTAGCACTAGATAATGTGGCGTTCGAAGGAGAGTGTGGAGGATGCAAACACCTTGGTGCTGCACGATGTTGCAGATCTGCGCTGCGCAGTACATCTTCCATGTGGTGCACGTGGCTGCGGCGGTGCATATTATGTTGCGCACTGTGGTGCTTGCTGTGGCGCGCACAGGCGCTGTGGTGCCAAGGCACACGGCGGGGGGGGTACGTTACGCCCCCCCCCCCCCCCCCTCGTCCCGTCCCCCGCATGACGCGCGTTATGGCCGCGAAGATGAACACGTGCTCATAGACACACATGTATACATGCATACATACATACATACATACATACATACCTACACATATATGTATACACCTGTATATATATATATATGAGTTGCCAGGGTGGACCCACACCAGTGCGTCTATCAGCAAAGTATGTTGTGCAATATATTAGGGGTAAGCTAAGTTGAACAATAGATTATGTGCAAATATGTTGCGCAATCTACGTGGTGCAATCTATGCGGTGCAATCGAAGCAGTTGGCTGCAGTGCAATTCAACGCAATGCATTGCAAACGAATGCGAGGCAATGCAAAGTAATGCAAAGCCATACAAACCAATGCAGCGCGATTCAAAGCAACACGAACAGCGCAAAGCACTGCACAGCAAAGCAAAGCAGTGCCATGCAACGCGCCGCAAAGCAACGCACGGCAAGGCACAGCAACGCAACGCAAAGCAACACAACGCAGAGCAATTCAAAGCAAGGCAACGCAACGCAACGACAAGCAGTGCAACGATGAGGCGTCGACGGGGCGGCGACGGCAAGCACGGAGCCGCCAGCCTGGCACGCAGGCCTCGACGACCGGGTGGCGACGAGGTGGCGACGGGGCGGCGCGAGCACGGAGCCGCCAGAGCGGCCCGCAGGCCCAGACGACGGGCGGCGACAGGTCGGCGACAGGGTGGCGACGGCGAGCAAGAGCGCCAGACCGGCCCGTGGGCCCAGTTCTTTTGAACTAAGAACCCCTGAGTGCAAGCAGCGTATTGGAGATATGCAAGTATGCGTGCACGTACTTGGTCTCGCCCGATCTCAACCTCTCTCTCTCTCTCTCTTTCTCTCCTCTTACCCCTGATCTCTCCTTTCCTGCCGCTTTTTCTCTTCGCCTCCTCTGGCCCTTTTTCGTTTCCTTGATCCTCATCCTCTTCGTCATCCTCTTCTTTCTCCGCTTCACCCTTCCCGCCCCCTCCCGCCACCTCATCCACCTTCTCGTCCTCGCCCTTGTGTTCCTCCCCCATATTGTTTCTTGGCCCCGCTCGAAGTCGCATTCCTGAGAAGTGGGAAGAGGAGGTGGCGAGGCGAATTATTTCTCGTAGTATCTGGCTATGTCGTTCCGTCCTCTACGCCTTGCTGCGTCAGTGCATCCTGCGTCTTCCGTCCCTCCTTCTCCTGCGGTTTCCTCCTGTTTCTCTTCCTCTTGCTACCCCTACTCTTTCGTCTCCGCGTCCTGCTTCTACTGCCCCCACTCATTATCCTCGTTCCCTTTCTCCCAGGCTGCTCCGCTGACAACCAGGTAGTTGATTTTCAATGAGGCGACCCAAAGAGGTTCGGTTCACGGCGCAGCACGCAACGGTCGAATATGTCTGCACTGAATATGTCTGCTGAATACATTAGTCTGCCCTGCATCCGGAGACTCTGTTGAATATGTCTGCGCTGCCAGGAAACTTAGTCGAAGCGGGGCGTGAGAGGGACGGGAGAGGACCTGCAGACATACAGAGCTGCCACACACTAGGCGGTGTGTGGGCAAGCGCTCGTCAGAACGGTGCCGTTTTCACATGCTTGGGGAGTGTTTGGAGAAGCGGGATTGATATGGTGGGAACAGGAGGGAGGGGAAGGCAGAGAAGGGCCAGTGCGGGAGAGGCGTGGGGGAAGCGGAAGTGTGAGTGTGAAGAGTGAGGATGAGATTGCCTACCGCAGGGGGCGTAATCAAACGGAGCTTCCGGGGGGAGGGATTCTGCGAGTCGAGATCGCTTCACCCTCGCCCCGGGTTGCCGAAACGCTTGCACCCTCCCGAGCATTTGCGTTTGTAAGCCTGATGTGCGTCGGTGTACCCGTAGTGGGTGGCGAAATATGTCGTCCACTCCTTCTGCTCGTTGTTGCGCCTGGCGAGGGTTCGGATTTCTCATTGGAAGCTCGGCGAGGCAATGCGGTGGCTGAGAGGACGGGTGTGCCGACCATCGTGACGGATGTTTCGCTAGCCGAGGCGTCTCTTGATCCGTGTGGCATGTGTGATCTTGCCTCAGTGCCCGACTCCGCAAGCATGTTCTTGGGCTTCGGGGTGGGAGCTCGTGCTTCGGAGGGATAGCTCCCGCCAGGTTGGGGGCGGCGACGTGCACGCCGGCTCGGGGTCGAAGGCCGACTCAATTTGCTGGGCCCTTCCTGGCAGTGCTCGTGGGGAGAGCGTGCCCGAGTGAACACGATCGAGCCACGACGCCCGCACTTTCGAGATAATAGCGCGCTCATATGGAGATGCGTCTTGGGAAGGAGGTGCGTTCGCGAGCTGCCAAATCCGCTCACTGTTTTGCGGGCGAATGACACTTCAAAGCCAGCATGCTGGGGAGAGGGCGACCCCCGCCAGCGCTCGGCGCGGGGTCAAATGGAATCTGGAAAAGTTGGCCAGGCTAGGTCACGCGTTGTCCCGCCTTGGGAAACGAGTGTGACTTGATTTGTATTGTTTTCAGTTCTTGGCCACTCACTTTTCCTGATTTCCCACTTGTGCGTTCTCCCAGCGTTCCTGTGGGTACATTCTGGCCTGCTTTGTTTTCTCTTGTAGGACATTGGCTGTGCCGCGGCGCCAGGGGTACACCTGAAGTTCTCCCCAGCGCGTTGGCTCTGAGGATTCGGGCTCCGAGCTCGATGCTTTGAGCTGTGTCGTCCGCCAGAATCGTCAACCTGGCCAGCCTTCCTGGCGAGAAGGGGAAGGTGTGGGGAGCGAGGGGAGGGGGGCCAGTTCATGGTGCGGTGGGGCAGCCGAGCCGCTGTCCAGTTCTGAGCTCTCCTGATCCTCCGTGGCCCCCATCCGTGGACCGCTCGGGCCGACGTCTGACCTCTCGCCGCCGAAACGGACCCGGGTCGACATCTTCGACGTTGAGCCCATCCCTTCTGTGCCCTCATTTGGCGTTCACTCCTGATCCTTGCAGATGCGGCCCTAGTGGCCCCAAGCCTCCTCTGAGTTCCAGAATTGTTCATTGTGTCCCTCCGTAGCCGTCGCGAGGCTTCGGTCGGTTAGAGTCGGGCACAGTGCGCTTGAAGTGAGCGAGGTGCGTCAATCGTAATGAGCCAATCGTTCTGACGTTCTGCCCCCCGTCGGCCCCCAGCTGTTGTCCGCCCGAGCCGGGCCGATGTATGGCTGGGCTGACGTTCTACCCATCGCTGTTCCTGGGTTGCAAGTTGGTGCGCCGAAATGAGACCGATCGGAATCGGAATGCGGAGATGGCCTCAGACACCACCCAGCAGCAGGATGGGGCAACTGGACGAGAAGGATAAGGGGGTGTAGCGGCAGGAGGAGACAGAAGGTGGAGGAGGAGCGGGATGAAAAGGAGGATGGGGGAGCGGCAGGAGAAGGAGAAGGCGGAACAGGAGGATGAGATGGAAAGTCAGGAGGAGAAGGATGAACAGGAGAAAGAGGAGGAGGAGGAGGAGAAGGAGGAGGAGGACTGGGAGGAGGAAAAAGTTGAGCACGAGGGTGGGGGACACGCAAGAGCACTGAGATCAGGAAAGGGAGGAGGGCTAGGAGGAGGCAGAATAGCATCATCAGGATCACGAGTGTCAGGATTGCACTGGAATCGTCGAAAGAAGCAGTCAACAGTATGGCGAGGTGGCGTGCCTAGCTTGCACAGCGGGGGCGCCGGTAGCGCTTGTTGGCCTGCTGCCGGGTGCGGCGCACAGACAATGGCATCAGCGCTTGTCCGGCGCCTTGGCGTGCCTTTTCCTCTCCGAGGGGCGCCTCTGCTGCGTACTCCGCTTCCGCCGTGGTCTGGCCTCGGTCCGCGGGGTTCGCCCCAGACGCAGGGGCCCGCACGCCCGCTCGCGCCCGGGACGCGGGGAAAAGGCCCCGGAACGCCTAGCCTTCTGGGAGGAGGGTCAATCGAGCGCACGGGGCGGTGTTGCTAGGGGGCCACATGCGAACCCTGCCCCTACCCTCCATGGTTTCTGAGTGGGAGGGTGGGGTTCACTTCGACCGGGAGCTCCCGAGCGAAGTGAACCCCACCCTCCCCCTCAGAAATCGTGGGGGCAGGGGTAGGGTTCGCATTTGGTCCCCTAGTTGCGTGCCCCGCCACCCCCTCGTTTTCTGCCGCGCTTTCGCCCACCCCGGCGCACATGAAACACGGGTGGCCCGTCCTCACACGCCATACCATCCTTTTTGCGAGGCGGCCGCGCTTAGAGATGTCGATGCCCCCCCCGTCGTGATCGAATCGACGACGTCTCGACTCCCGCGTGGTGGAGCAACCGGTTCAAAGTCAATATCCACCCCAAGCCTGCAAGCAAGATTCCACAAGCCTCCTCTTTCGACAGCCTCTGCCTCCGGGCAATGTCACTGGGCAGCTATGGGATAGCCTCTGCGTTTGGTTATAAGCGTGGGGGGGGGGGCACCGTCCCCGCCGACAGTTCGACCCCCGTCGCAGGCGACCATTGCCGCTCGACGTCGTCCCCAGTCGGCCCACGCCACCCACAAACGCCAGAGACCCTCGGCCCACGGGCGCGGACGGGTTGACGCTGACCCCCATCGCGGAGGGAGCCCGCCCAAGCTTGTTGCCAAACGCAGAGCAACCTGGGCGGCTCTGCATGTTCGTGCACAGCCAAAGATCCGGAGCACCGAGCGGGTGGCTGCAGTCAATTCCGTCCGCGAGTCTACTCATGAGTTTCCGCCCCACGGCGGTATCCCGCACATGTGGCCGACTTCGAGTCCCTGCTCCCAGCTGCACTGCCGCCCGCGCCGCGGCCTGCCGCTGCCAAGCCTGCCGCAATGAGGCCTCGATCATAGCAGGGGACGTGACGGTCAGGGCGAGCCACCTCACCCTTCTGTGATGAACCCGATCGGTTCCGCCAGAGCCCAGCCCACTCGGACCATGGATAGTACGATGGCCCCAGTAGGGCCGAAAGTCTGGCGACACGAGCGGAGAGAATGGGGTCTCGCACCAGCCTGTCGCTTGCTGCTCGCCACGCCGGAACTGACTATAATAGTTTCAGTCCAAGCGCTTGCCGCCAGGTAGGGCCACTCAATAGCAGTAGCGATCAGTTCTCTTGCCGAGACTTCGACGCGGACTTCGCTTTGTAAAGGTAATGTCGTTGCGCCTGCGCGAAGCCACGTTATCAGCGATGGGGCGCCCCACATGAAATGCCCACGAAGCCGTTCAGCTAAATGCCTCTCTTGAAAGGGCGTCGTCCTCTCCACAGTCGATTTGATATGCCCTTCGTCGTGCACTCATTGTGAGGCGCGCGCAGCGTGGTAGTCAGTCCGTGCCGCTGCTCCCGAGCGAAGCGGTTGCCTCGTTACCAGGACACATTGCAGGCCCTGACTGAAAGCTGGTGGCCGTTAGCTCGAGCTGGACGTATCAGGATGGCCAGATCCTCCTCCTGCTGCGCATTGGTCGATAGCGGGTCAGGTCCACTTCCGAGGGGACAGGAGTTGTGTGGCCAATCGACATTTGCAGGATGGCCCAATGAGTTTCTTGTGTGTATTCCTCTTCACGGCTGGGGGGTCGAGGCGGACGTGAAACACCAGCAATTGTTGCAAGCATGTTGCTGCAACTCTTAGACGCTGGGCGGATGCGGCCCCGCGATTTGCATGCTCATCTGCTGCAGCGCTCCTCGCAAATACGCGCGGCCCCGCTGCCTGCGTGGCGTCGCAGGAGGAGCGTAGGAGAGGGCAGAAGGAACAGGAGGAGTGTGTGGCGAAGGGACCGTTCTGGGTGAGCCCCCCGCGGCGGCGAGCGCAAGAGCAGGCTCGCGCCCCGGACTCCGCCGCTCTTGGCGCCGGAGCAGGACGGCCAACGCCCGAAGGCAGATGGCCTCTACTCCTACTCGTCCCCGTTCCCGTTCTCCTCTCCCTGCTCCTCTCACGCGCCGTCCTCGCTCGTCCCCCCCTCCTCCTGTTTCTCACTCGCGTTTCGCTCCTCTGTTGTCGCTCCTCATTCCTCCTCTTCCTCCTCCTCCTCCTCCTTCCGTAGCCATTGTGGCTCAAGGCCAAAATGGTGTCCATTTCATTGCCTTCGTGGGGCAGGCTCCCGACATCCAGAGCGTTCCGTCCTCTTTCCATATCCAAGTCCTGCCACACAGCAGGCACTAGATATTCAATTTCTGCGACACAGCACGCGATCCATGTCGGCATTGCCATCCTCGCCCTCGGCCACTTTGTGCTAGTGGTGCTGGCGTGCTCGCAGTGGAGGTCGGCGTTGACAAGTGTTGCCCCTTCCCTTCGGATCTTTGAGCAGTATCCAGCACCGCCGTCGCCACGACGCCTCATTGGTAACGGGTCAGCCCATATCATTGGCAGCAGGTTACACATCAGCCAGCAGCAGAAGTCATGGCGACCGACAGCGACAGTAGTCAAAGTGGCGATGGATCTCGACGACGTTATTCCCTTTCCCACGGTCGACGCAAAGGGGAGACAAGTGATTCTAAGAGCCGCAGTGGAGAGCGCAGACGAGACAAAGAGAGATAAAGACATAGATCGAGACCGTGAATGTCACGCAGCTCAGCCTCGTGATTATGCAGCAGCTAGAGACTATGAACGAGCTGGGACCGTTGCTGCACGCGCAGGCCCTCTGTATTATAGCTGCAGTGCAGTATCCCCAAACAAGGTTGTTTAAAACCCATTGCGGTTTCCAAGGTCGATTGCGTGCCCGTCCAGTGCGGGCTGGCATGGCGTGTTAGAACATGATAACATGAGGTTTGCACATGATATGTTTACGCGACAACTTGTGTGACGCATGCCTATCAGGAAGCTAACGCTAGAGGGTGTCGTACGCTCTCTCACCTGGTCGACGAGTAAGCTGTCGGGTCGGCACTGTGTGAGGCTCCACCGCCATGCTGTGAACTCGGAAGCAACTGTAAGAGGAAGCGGGGGAGGGCGCGGAAGGGGGGGGCGCATGTCGTTACGGTTCCCGTTGGGATGATATCGAGAGGTACGCGGCGCACGTCTCAAAACAAAATCGTGACGTCGGATGTCTGGGGAGGGCGGAAGGCAGGGCGCGCATGACGAATGCTGAGGCGGCAGAAACGACGACGGCGGGGACGGGGAGGCGGAGGCAGAGGCGGGAGGCGGGAGGCGGGAGGAGGGAGGAGGGAAGAGGAGCCAGGCGTAAAGCGGGAAGAGGGAGGCGGGAGAAGGAATGAGAGAGGTTGTGATTTTGGAGCCCCTGTGCTAGGAAACGTCTCAGGCAGAACACTCCAGACCATCTCGCGCGCAACATCTTCGAGCTTCGCATTGTGATGATGGCTCAAGCGAAACGGGCCGGACCACCTCGAGAGCGCCATCTTGGAGCTCAGTAGTGGAAGGATATCTCAAACGAACTGGGCTAGACAACCTCTCGTACACGTTCTGACAAGTCCACGTCACATTCGCTTCCCGTTAGGTCCTCTCCTGCAGTTCCCTTCCTTCTCCCTCCTCTTCCTCCTCCTCCTCCTCCTCCTTCTCCTCCTCCTCCTCCTCCTCCTCCTCCCCCTCCTCCTGCCTGCTCCCTTATCCACATCATCATCATCATCATCATCATCATCATCATCATCATCATCATCATCATCATCATCATCATCATCATCATCATCATCATCATCATCATCATCATCATCCTTCTCCCTTCCATCTCCTTTTCCTTCTCCTCCTTCTCCTCCTCCTCCTCCTCCTCCTCCTCCTCCTCCTCCTCCTCCTCCTCCTCCTCCTCCCCCTCCTCCTGCCTCTTCATCCCGAACGGCATCTCGCAGCCCACAGTTGCGAGGATGTCTCCAGCGTAACGGGCTGGACCAGCTCGCGCGCGGCATCTCGGACCCCAGAGTTGCGACGATGTCTCGGGCGAAACGTGCTGCGAGGAAGTCTCAGGCGAAACGGGCCGGACCACCTCGAGCGCGGCGTCTCAGAGCTCCGAGTTGCGGGGGCCTCCTGGGGCCTCCTGGGGACCTCCTGGGGCTTCCTCCTGGGGCTTCATCCTGGGCCTCCTGTGGCCTCCTGGACTCTACCTGGGGCTTCCTGAAGCCGCTTGGGGCTCCCAGGGGGGATATCTAACACATGGCCGCTTGGGCCCCTCAAAATGGAGGAAGCCACAAGCGCAGGAAAAATCAACGAATCGACACCGGATGTGGATTAACTTGACACGTTCTGATATGGGGGGCCTCCTGGGGCCTCATGGGAGCCTCCTGGGAATCTCCTGGGGACCACTAGGGCCTGTCCTGGGCGTCCTGCGGCCTCCTGGAGCTCTCTGGGGTTTCCTGGGGCCAGGGTTCAAGGGAGGATATGTAAAATATGGTCTTCTGGGCCCCTAGGCTGGACCACCTCTTGCGCGGCATCTGGGAGTTCAGAGTTGCGAGAATGTCTTGTGCGAAACGCGCCGGACCACCTTGCGCACGGCATCTCAGAGCTCAGAGTTGCGAGGATGTCTCAGGCGAGACGAGCCTGACCACCTCGCGCAGGGCATCTCAGAGCTCAGAGTTGCGAGGATGTCTCAGGCGAAACGGGCTGGACCACGTCGCGCGCGGCATCTCCGAGATCAGAGTTGCGAGGATGTCTCAGGCGAAACGCGCCGGACCACCTCGCGCACGGCATCTCAGAGCTCAGAGTTTGGAGGATGTCTCAAACGAAACGGGCCGGACCACCTCTCGCGCGGCATCAGAGAGCGCAGAGGTGCGAGGATATCTCAGGCAAAACGGGCATATCAGGGCTCAGAGTTTGGAGGATGTCTCAGGCGAAACGGGCCAGACCACCTCTTGCGCGGCATCTCGGAGCCCAGAGTTTCGAGGATGTCTCAGGCGAAATGGGCTGGACCACCTCTTTCGCGGCATCTCAGAACTCAGAGTTGCGAGACTGTCTCAGGCGAAACGCGCCGGACCACCTCGCGCACGGCATCTCAGAGCTCAGAGTTTGGAGGATGTCTCAAACGAAACGGGCCGGACCACCTCTCGCGCGGCATCAGAGAGCGCAGAGGTGCGAGGATGTCTCAGGCAAAACGGGCATATCAGGGCTCAGAGTTTGGAGGATGTCTCAAGCGAAACGGGCCAGACCACCTCTTGCGCGGCATCTCGGAGCCCAGAGTTTCGAGGATGTCTCAGGCGAAATGGGCTGGACCACCTCTTTCGCGGCATGTCAGAACTCAAAGTTGCGAGACTGTCTCAGGCGAAACGCGCCGGACCATCTCGCGCACGGCATCTCAGAGCTCAGAGTTTGGAGGATGTCTCAAACGAAACGGGCCGGACCACCTCTCGCGCGGCATCAGAGAGCGCAGAGTTTGGAGGATGTCTCAGGCAAAACGGGCATGTCAGGGCTCAGAGTTTGGAGGATGTCTCAGGCGAAACGGGCCAGACCACCTCTTGCGCGGCATCTCGGAGCCCAGAGTTTCGAGACTGTCTCAGGCGAAATGGGCTGGACCACCTCTTGCGCGGCATCTCAGAACTCAGAGTTGCGAGACTGTCTCAGGCGAAACGCGCTGGACCACTCGCGCACGGCATCTCAGAGCTCAGATTTTCGAGACTGTCTCAGGCGATACGGGCCGGACCCTCTCGCGCGGCATTTGGGAGCTTAGAGTTTGGAGGATGTCTCAGGCGAAACGGGCCGGACCACCTCTCGCGCGGCATTTGGGAGCTCAGAGTTTCGAGGATGTCCCCGGCGAAACGGGCCGGACCACCTCTTGCGCGGCATCTGGGAACTCAGAGTTTGGAGGATGTCTCACGCGAAACGTCCAATCCCGGACAACTCAGAAGCGAGAGTTGCGAGGATGTCTCAGGCGAAACGGCCCGGACCACCAAATTTGTTTGAGGACGTCTCTGTTTCGAGTTCCCTCGGCCGGAGTCCGCCCGTTGCCGGACGCGCAGGCCCTCTGTGTAAAAACGAGACCCATGCAGCAACGATGCAGATGACAGCCGCGCTGGAGCCATCGGAGGTCCTGCCCAACGACAGCCTGAGCATTTTCCTTCGGCGCCTCGCATTCAACAAGCTAACCGCAACCGGGGGATAATCACCCCCTGGGGATAGGAAAGTTCGGGGTTCTGGCGGGGATAATACAGGATTTCCCCGGGGATGAGGATAATGCTGATGATGATGACGATGACGACGATGATGATGATGATGATGATGATGATGATGATGATGATGATGATGATGATGATGATGATGATGATGATGATGATGATGATGATGATGATGATGATGATGATGATGATGATGATGATGATGATGATGATGATGGTGATCTTGGGCGCTCCGCACAAGGCTGACACGAGAGATCTTGAGGCTCGTGGCAATGCTTTTTGCCAGCTGCCACGCCCCCAGGAGCAAGACGAACCAGAAGCCCTTCAAGGCCGCGGACCTGGTCCTGGAGGCAAGCTGCAGGCTTCTCTCAGAAATGCGGCGGCGGCTGAGACGTTGAAGATGAAAGTTGCGAAGGAAGAAGCACGCGCCCAGGTGCGGGCGGGGACGCGCGCGACCTCGCGCGCTGTCACGGCCGTGGCCAACGCATTGAGCACGGATTTCCTGGCATGGATATAAGCAGCATGACCAGTGGCATCTGTTCACGGCTCCCGCCAACATCAAGACCATCAAGAAGTGCTGGCTTACCCTCGAGGACGGTCACCAGAGCTCCTGGTGGGAGCCGCGCCCGTGCCTGCCGGCGTGGAGACGGAGTGGCGAAAGGCGTCCCAGCCCTGCCCTCCCTATTTCACTGGTGGCGGCCGCGGCGCGGAGTCTCTCTCTATCATCGGGCGGGGCCTGCCGCCTGCTGGGCCTGGCCGCGCCGACGCGCTCTGCGGGGGCATCTCTCTCATCCTCACCACCCACCAAACCACCCCAACCCAACCCGGAGGTCTCGATTTGACCTCCATTTCCAGTTGGGGGGGGTCGGGGAACCTCGAGAAAACACATATGGAACCCGTACCCCCCCCAACCCGAAATTCGGGTCTTCGGGTTGGGTTGGGGTGGTCTGGTAGGTAGTCAGCTGGGCCCGCGGGCGACGGCGCCCGCGACTGGCTCGAGGGCGGGGCCGGAGGCGACCGCGAAGACGACGGCCGGCGGCTGCCCCGGGGGCCAGGCGGCGGCTCTCCCCCCGAGGGCGGAGGCCCAGCCCTGGTCGACTCGGGGGGCCGAGGGTGCTCTTTGGACTGGGAGGTGCGAAGAGGCCCAGAAGTTCTCCTGTCCTCCTCTCCCTGCTTCCCCCATCTCCCGTCTCGGTCTTGCCAATCCATCGCCTGAATCCCTTCTTGTGCCCGCCGCAGCGACGCTGCTTTATCATCAAATAAGGAGCATCAACAGCGGTGCTCCAGTCAGGCCCGAGCGTGCTGCTCAGGCTGTTCCTACAGTAAGGTGGCAGTTGCGCCGAGCTTGGCGCCGCTGAACGTGAACCTGCGTGTCCGCCTCGGCCACGCGCGAGGAGGCTGATGCACTTGCCCCGCGTCCAGACAGCTACGTGCATTGGACTTGTGCGTGCGGCGGGAAGCCAGATCCGATCGATAAGACATGCGTTGATCCGGGAGCAGGCGAGGTTCCGTGGGCGAGCACGTCGGGGCACGTCCATGCCGAATGACCCCCCGAGGCGCGCAGAGCGAGACAGGGTGCTGGCGGCCTGGCTGCAGCAGCGATGCGTCGAGGCAAGCAACAGAAATCAGGACGATGTTTCTCTACTTGGCGGGCTGAGGTTTCGCACGACACTGATGCTGTGACGTGCTCGCCGACCCTGGGTCCCAGCCGCGCCCGACAGTGTACCCACATGATGCTGACCTCGCTCACGCGCAGCAAGTGCGGCAAGAGGGACGTCCTGAGCAAGTTCAAGAGGGTCCCGTGCCGACGCCGACCCCCAGGCGTCAACCTTCAGACGGCGTCGGCAGGCTGGTGGTTTCAGAGCGCGTGGAGGCCATCATCAAGGGCCATCATCGCTGCGTCAAGCAGAGCCGGGCCAAGCGCTCTCGGGCAGGGGGCTATTACTCAACTGACTACGAACGCTGATGCCGCCAGCAGTACACTGTAGGCGATGCTTAAGAAAACCTAATTTTTCGTCCAGGGTCTCGATTATTCTTAAGCTTTCAATGTAAATCCCACGATTTTGATAGAAATGTTGGGTTCTTATTCAAGTTCTGAGATTGTGAATTTCTTAACCCATGATTTCTTAAGCATTTCGCAGGGTGTACATCCGCAAGGTGTCTGAGGTCAAGGGCGCCCCGCGCGTTCCTGCACGTTGGGGGCCACTGAGCTCGCGGCCCCTCCCTCTCAGGGGGGGGCCCGCGGCGGCCGGGGCACCCTCGCGACTGGGCCCGCACCTGGGAGGTGGCCGGGCCCCCCAGGGGCCTGATCCTGAGGCGAAGCAGCCGAAGCATGCCGAGGGTTCCCTACTGCCACGGCCACAGCCGCGGCAGCGGAGAGCTCGGGAAGCGCGCCCGGGGCCCATGCCGCCGGTGAAGAGGGTGCTTTTTTTGCTGCGCCATCGCCGACTTCACTTTTAGACCCTCTTTACGCGCGAGTCCTGGGTCTCCTCGGGCCCGCAAGCGCCAGCGCGTCTCGTCGTCCTCATTGTCGGCCGCAGCGACAACGGCGACGCCAACTACGGCCGCATCTGGGGCCTCGGCGCCCCCGCCTTCTGCAAGGCCGGCCTCGGCGACGTCGACGGCGCAAACGCCGCGTGCCCCGACTGGGCCTGCATCGCAGGCCCCATGTATTTCTACCGGACCTACGCCGCAGGCCACGCCCACTCAATCCGGCATTGCGTCGACCCACAGGAGACCGACGTGCATTCTGAGAGCCCCCCTTCCACCAAGCTCCGCCGACTGGCGGATCTTTTTGCTGGCGACGAGCACGACGGGGAGCCGCTTGCGCCACCTGGCGACTCGCCGTCCTTGCTGAAATGTTGTATTATCAGCGTTGCAGTTTTGTACAAGGCGAGGCCCCTTGCATGACCTTCAATTCGACTGATGTGGCTTCGGCGGGGGGCCATCTGTTTGCAAGGGGCGCGGCATCGAGAACTACGGCCGCGGTGGGCCATGCAGCTTGCCGCCAAACTCGGGTGGGGCATTCTTTCTCCAGACTTTACGAGGATTCGCTCGCGGGCTGTCCGACAGGGTGGGCGCGCGCTGTCGTTGCGACGGACCTCGGGCAGAATCTCAGTGATCAGAGATTCCTTCTTGCAGCGTCGTGGAGTTGGCATCCGCGCACCAAAGGCGTCGATCGTGTCTGTCTATGGGCCCGCGGAGGTTGATCGCCCATGGTTCACGACAGCGTTCGGGGGACTGCAGGCGCTGGGACACTTGTGACGCCCCTTCTTCATGATGGGGGGTCTCTACTGGAGCCCAGCCTACGCTGCGATGGCTACGTCCTGGACCATGTGCACCGCACGTCCTGGAGTGGATCCCGCGATTACGGTCGCGGACACATCGCCTACTCATGTCATGCATTGGGGCGACGGTCTTGCCCCGATCTAGCTTGTCACCGACTTCCTGCCGGGGTTGCCCTGCCACGGGCCTGTCAGCTACGAGCTGCGCGTGCAGTTCGTGAATACACCCCATGCGCGGATGCGGCGCGCGGCTGCCTGCGCCCCCGAGCGGAGTTCTACGGCAGAAGAAAGAGCTTCGATGCAAGAGCTGGTGGGCCAGGAGATCAGCGCCTACCGCGACGGCAACGAGGACGATCACCCAGACCTTCCGCGCTGACAGTGCTGGCGCGCTAGAGCTGAGAAGACTATGATCGTGGCGGCGGAGGCGGATTGCATGTCTGTCGACCGCACCGCGGAGAGAGACAGAGGATCCGAGCCATCGCCACGAGCGACCTTGCATTCACCTGCACGCAGATGGGATCAGCCAACTACGCGCCGACGCCTCCTTCGACTCCACCGTCGTTTTGCCGAGGTCCTACGACAAGTGTCACGTTGCACAGCGACGCTGGGCAGCAAGCACCGCGTTGAGTTGGCAAGGGCACCCATGGTCTTCCCTGATCTACTTGCACTACCTGCCGTGGGTATCCTGTGCTACGCCGATGCCCTGGGTTGCCTTTTCCGCGGCGGTTGCTGGGAAACAGACCCGCCTCCAGCACCGCGCATCCAAGCAGTGGCGCCAGAAGTTTTCAGCTTGGTCATCCGACATCTGGAAGTATGCGACGCCGGTGTTCAGGGGCTCGTCACCATCGCAGTCAACGACGGTCAATGTGACGAGAACGACATAGAAGGAATGCTGGGACCCGCCGAACTACCGCGACACACAGCATGTGGGCGCGCGGAAGCAGCACTCGAGTGCGGTGGCCTTGCCCAAGGGTGCGCAGTCTGCCGAGTGGGAACCCACTTGCGACGAGCTCCTCGCGGCGCTCATGCAGGCCAAGGGATGTCCAGGTCTCGACGGCTGGACGTTCCGCGAGCGGTGCGCGCTCAAGAAGCACTTTCCCACCACCTTGCGGGAGTTCTACGACACGTGGATCCTCACTTCCAGAGAAGCCGTTCACCTCCAAGGACGCCTCCCCGATCATGTGCGACAATTTGTTTTCGGACGGAGGCGCCCCGACGGGGGAGGGCGACAGTCGACCCATCAGCGCGGGCTTGATTCTGCGGCGGACATGGCTACAAGCACTGGCCCTGTCGGTGCTATCTCCTCGTGGGAACCAGTGGGCCAGACGAAAGAGCAGCCCAGTTTCTCGTGCGATGAGCTATCCCGTTGGATTGATCTCGGGAACCCCTGGCGCAGTGGCATGCCTGACATGGTCACCTGCACTTGCGCGGCGGCGTGGAGCGGACTGAGGCATTGATGTGTCATGGGCCAGCTCGCCGACCTCATCGGCCCCCGATGCGGGCTACCTCAGGGCGGCTCGACGGCTCCCGCCACGATAATCGCCGCGCTCGTGCCAGCGTTGCCGACGTTGTTCATGAATGACCGATCGCTGGCGGCCCAGGGCCCCGACATTGCACGTGACGAGCTGGAGGCTACGAGACGCTTTGACCTTTCCATCGGTTACTGCCGGAACAGGAAGAAGCGTCAGATGTGGTTGGCAGCAGACGGCACGGACAAGTTGATCGAACATTTGGGCGTGCTTGCGGCTCCCACCAACGCCAACCATCCCATCGAGCCGAGAGGCGGCTGGACCACGCTGCTCTCATCTATCGACGTCCTGGCCTCGATCCCAGGCCCCCAACAGGTGCGACCCCGACTGGCATGCGCATGCGTTCGCCCTCTTCGGCTGTGGGCGTCGCCGCTGGTTGTGCCGCCTCCTCGTTCTACGATAAAGGCCCTGACCAGGGCGATATGGAATACGGGGACCTCGTGGTGGTGCTACGGGCGGTTCTGGGGCCAGAACGCGTTGCTCCATCCTGTTTCTTCGACTGTTATCTTTGCGATCAAGAATGTCATGCGTCAGAATATGGTGTGGTCGGCTTTCGTGGTGTGGAGACGCCCATCACCAATCACGTGCAGGCGGTCGGTTTGCAGTACGTGCGCTTCTATCCCACCCATGGCTTGCTGCTGGAAGTGGATCCGAGTATGCGACGCAATCGATGACCTGGTGGACGGCCGCTGGAGGTTCTGGACGGGAACTCCAGCCCAGCACGCCATCATATCGATCTGCCGCGTACGATGCATCCAGGCAGTTGTCAGGACACGATGCGACGCCGAGGAGATTGACGATGTCGGCGTATCCTCGGGATCTAGCAGCGCATAAGTGGGCGCAGGCCTCTGTGGAGGCGGATCGGACCCTCTTGGCGATTCATCGATGCGGTGCCGTCACCGCGGCGTCGATGCGGCGGACAGGCTCGAGCTGCAAGCGCTGCGGGCATGCGGTGCCCACTTTGAGACACGCGTGGGCGGAGTGCCCACGACGCCAAGCATTGCGAGATGAGGTGGCCCAGGCACACAGCCCCCCACCGACGTTCTGGACGTCAGTCCCAAGAGTGACTGCGAAGAGTGGATGGATACCGTACTCTGCAGCTGACCAGTGGGCGGACCGGGCCCGCATGATGCTAGCAGCAGCCAAACTTCGAGCAGGAATCCTCCGTCTTGGCAAAGAAGAAGTGTTGATTGACCCTACGCCGACGGCTCCGGCTTAGCAGCGTCTTGGTGGCCAGTGGCTGTGTTGTACTTCGAGTAAGCATATACCTCATAAGATAAGGAGTCGTTTTCCATTTTTGATACTCACTAGTGCCACTATCACTAGCGTTTGCGTGTATATCGGCCACTGTCACGCTCCCCTACTGATAGGCCTTGCTGTAAGATTTAACGGATGCCCAGGACCCGCTCAATCCAGAAATCTCATTGGCCGACCTCGCGATGGCCCGTATTCGGGCCACGGTCTCCCTTGTGTATTGGGAGAGCCCGAGCATCACCGAATGCTGGCACACCCTGCAGACACGGGTGCATCCATACAAACTGCCCCTGCAGCACTGGCGGGCAAACAAACGAGCCGCTGAAAACGAAAAGTCGTCAGCAACCCATAACCAGCGGCGGGCCATGGTTCAGCGTTCCCACAACTGGGCCTTCCACGCCTCCCTCTACCCCGACACCTTTGCTAAGACTCTGGCTCGCCGCCTGCGCGCAGTTTTGCCAGCGCTTCACCGACCGAGCGACTTAACGGAGCGATGGCGACGAGTTGGCCAGCCAATTGTCGCGCAAGGCCCCAACTGCCCGCTGGGCTGTGCACAAGACTCTCGCAGGTGCGTGGTGGACCAGCCACCGTTTCCATTTCGGCTCGTGCAAAACTTGTGTGGTCAGCTGCGACGGTTGTTCGGATTGTCCCCGCCATTACCTCACCTGCCCCCGTCTCCTGCATTTCCTGACCCTGCCTCGTGCCTTCCTATCGCCAGACCCCCTTGTCCGCATTGGCTAAGTGACACCTGCGCAACACGCAAGCCCAGAGCACTCCATGCCCGAAGCCATCCGAAGAACTCCGCTGTCATTTTCATGTTTATCACAAGTTGCATAGCATCACGCTCGCCGCGCCCAGCGCCGCGCTTCTTTCTTGGCAGGCAAAGAGTGCTCAGCAGCTGCACTGCACGCGATGCGGCCATAAACGTCTCGTGAACTTCTGCCAGGTATGGCCGTTCCTCCTCCTCATCGTCGTCCTCCTTCTCATCGTCGTCGTCGTCCTCCTCCTCCTCCTCCTCTGCCTCCTCCTCCCCCTCTTTGTTGTCCACGTCCTCCTCCCTTGTGTCTGTTCCTCTTCCTCCTCCTCCTCCTCCTCCTCCTCCTCCTCCTCCTCCTCCTCCTCCTCCCCCTCCCTTTCTACTCCGCTCAGCCTCGTCGGCGTCGTCGTTGTCGTCCTCCTCCTCCTCCTCTTCCTCCTGCTGCTGCTCCTCCTTTTCTTCCTCCTCCTCCTCCTCCTCCTCCTCCTCCTCCTCCTCCTCCTCCTCCTCCCCCTCCTCCTCACTGACTCCGCGAGCGGCCAGGCAACCCTCGGCTCAGGTGGCCATTCCGCCCGTGGCGAAAGGGGGCGAAGCAGGAACAGCAGGAGAGGAGGATGGCGAGGACTTGGCGAGGAGAAGCAGCCGGAGAGGAGGGCGAGGGGGAGGAGTGGATCGGCGCGCGCCTGCCGTGGCCCGGCTGCAGCCCGCAGCCCGCCGAGGACCCGGCCGACGGGCTGTTGAGCGCAGGCGCGCCGCCGCCGCAGGCCGCGCCGACCGTTGCCCCCTGCCGCCCGCCAGCCCGCCCTCTCGCCCCGTTACGTGGTGTGGCTCGTTGACGCGGGCTGGTTCGACGGCGCGGTCGGGGGAGTCCATCGCGCGCACCCTCTCGCCCCCTCCCCGTCCTCGGCAACCATCCTCGAGCCTCCTCCTCCTCCTCCTCCTCCTCCTGCTCCTCCTCCTCCTCATTCTCATCCCCTCCTCCTCCTCGTCCTCTTCCTCCCCCTCCTCCTCCCCCTCCCCCCCCCCTCCCCCCCTCCTCCTCCTCCTCCTCCTCCCCTCCTCCTCTCCTCCTCCCTCCTCTTCGTCCTCCTCCCTTCCTCTTGCTTTCCCTCCTCCTCCTTCTCCTGCTCCTCCTCCTCCTCCTCCTCCTCCTCCTCCGCCTTCTCCTCTTCCATAATTAATTGCAACGCGCTGCGAACCATTAACAGATGTGACTCTGCGTGCCTGCCAGCCTGTTTCAGAGCACGTGCACGTGTGCGCCGTGCCATCGCCCACTACAGCCAGCTTGGTCGGGATCATGATTTGTGTGAAGGCCGTGCACTCCTCCTCCCTCCTCCGCCTCCTCCTCCTCCTCCTCCTCCTCCTCTCATATCTTTGACCCTTCACTGCCATCGCACTGCCACTCATCATCCGACGGATGCGTCCGACATGGACCGTGTGATGGCGGCGTGGATCTGTATACGTCCTGGCCTCGTATCTAATCACCGACCCTCCCCTCCCTCCTCCATGACCGTCCAGCTCGCCGCGCCAGACTGAAGCATTTGATCCGGATCGAGCTGTGAGGCTCGTGGAGCTGCGAGCGAGAGCCCCTCAGAGCCCTCAGCAGACGCTCTATCACGCTCCGCACCCTGTTTGCAACGGCTTGCTGGTCACCTGGGCCTCATCAGTGGAGTCGTGCATCCTCTTCTTCCTCCTCCTCCTCCTCGTTCTGCGTCTTCCTCCTCCTCCTCCTCCTCCTCCTCCTCCTCCTCCTCCTCCTCGGATGTTGGGACGTGGGGTTGCGTCGGTCTGTACCAACTGTATCTTATACCGCACGCGTGTTTATCCTTGTTTGGCCTATGTGGCACAATTCCTTCCTATGCCTGAATGGTTTCTGCCCATTGAACGTGGTGCTATCGCCCAAGTTCTTCGAGCTCCCCTCGGCCTCTTTTCGAACGAATCGGTCCTGGAGCTCCCGGCCTGGGGTGGACCTCAGATCCCATCGTGGGCTGCCCATGCTACTGCTGCTCACCTTCGTGCTGCTATTCACACCTTCCAGGGCTATGAGAAATACCTGCGGCTGCTGCGGCAGACGGCTTCGCTTTGGCACAGAGAGGTCGTGGAGGGGAAGTTTGATGCTATCCCGTTGGGTTCTATGGATCGCTCTCGTGTTTATCCAGCTTTCTGGAAATCCCCTGCGTTCGTCGAACACCTTGAGCTGGTCCACGTGAGGTCTCAGGAGCCCCTGCTTGTTGCTGCTCGCTCGGCTATTCGTGAGGAAGCTGAGGTTACGACACGAAGACCCAAGCTGCAACGTGCGGCTGCTCGCTCACTGGGTCAGAATATGTGTATGCACAAACCTCTGCACGCTATGCTGATCCGCCACTTAACCCCGCTCTTCACGGCTTACCACCCCTTCCTCAACCAGATTCACTGGCCCGCTATTCAGGAGCTTCTGGCGTTGGTCCCGCAAAGCTGGGCTATGGCGGCCTTACGGACTTGGGGGCATGGATGGCTGACGTCCTATAGGATTATCCACCCACGGGGTAAACTTCGTTGCCGTTTCGGATGCCCTGGCCCAGATCGGCAGCAGCATTATCTCCGCTGCCCTAAACTGTACCAGGCAGTCAGCAAGGGACTACAACGTGCCCTGCCTCGTCCCCTTGCTCAGCGTCTTGGCCTTGCCCATCCCCACCCTGACCACTTCGAGGCTCTCTATGTCTATTACCAGGTCTTCAACCATGCTCGGCAGGGTGCGCTCGTGTCGACTCCTCGTCAGCTACGCGGTTATGTTGAGGCCGCCGTCCGCACCTCTCGTCTGGCCAGACCTTCGGACAAGTTGAAACGGTGGGAGCCTCCTCCCGATGTCCAGGCGATCCGCCGCAGGCAGCCTCAGTCGGATGTGCTCACTTCCTCGTCCACCACCAGTGTGAGCTCCGACGCCGCGGCCCCTATCCCTGGCCTGGTCCCACCCACTCCGTCTGACGACGATGTGTGGCCTAGTTATTCGGTGCGCGGTGGTGCTCTTTCGGGTTCTCCCACGGGCTCGGATGAAGACGGCCAACCTGCTCTCCAGCCAGAGTTCCCTGTGCCCTTGTCTGCTGGCGCTTTGGCTCAGTGCGAGGCCCTGCCCTCAGGGCAGGACGTGAACGTGCGGGCGCCCGTTCCCGCGGCAACCTCGCCGCAGCCTGCGGCATCCATGTTCTCGTGGCCGCTGACCGCCACCGTGGCGCTCTCCGCGGTCCGTGCAGCGACGCTGACTGTCCCAACCACATGTGAGGTGGATGTGGCACGGCTCGAGCGTGAATATCGAGCGACCATCAAGCGTGTCGACCGCCTTCGTGCTGGTGGGCTCCCTGTTCGAGAGGACCCTGCTCTTCCTGAACAGCTGATGTGCCCTAGCGCTGCCACCCCTCCGCTGTCGACGCCGTCACCTGGAACTCCTGTTCTGAATCTTGCTGGCCATCCACATTCTACCTCTGCGGAGGATGCCCCACCAGCTGTCTTTGCCGAAGGTATTGCCTCGAGGGCTACGCGCTGGGTCTTGCGCCTGGATGATCCCGAGAGTGGCCGTGCTGACTGGTGGCTGTGGTGCATCCCGTACGTGCGCGCCAAATTAGATGCGATGGAATGGGTGGATTCTTCTGGTTGGGATGGCACACTCGACGAACTCGCTCGTCATATTTGCACGGTTGCCTGGGACACTTCTCTTGAGGGGCGCCTCAACATTGTGGCATACCTTCGGTGGCTGAATGAGCCTCGCCACGCCTTGACTCGACACGAGCGATGGGAGGAGGCGGCTGATCGACATTACCAGGCACTTCGTGAGATACGCAGAGAGATGAGGCAATACATGGGACCCGCTGCGCCGCAACGTGTACGCGACTTCCTTGTGGACAGCGATGGAGACGAGGTCCTGCCCACCGTTACTGCCAACGGATCGGTCCACTACCATTCTTTACCTGTCTCAGCAATGGAATCTGAAGATAGTGATGACGCCGACGGAGATGGGGACGACGACCCTGCCTCTTTCCTTCTCCAGGTTTCTGCTGCAGGGTGCTCCTCGAGCCCTGCGGCCACTGGCGTTAGATCGCGGAGGTCGACCGCCTCTGATGGAAATAACGGCTCTGGAGTAAGTTGTGAGCCTTTGTCTCAAGTTCGGAGGTCGACCGCCTCTGATGGAAATAAGGGCTCAGGAGTAAGTTGTGAGATCACGTCTCTTGCACGGAGGTCGACCGCCTCTGATGGAAATAAGGGCTCAGGAGTAAGGAGTGAGCTGGTGTCTCAAGCACGGAGGTCGACCGCCTCTGATGGAAATAAGGGCTCAGGAGTGAATTGCGAGCTGGCGTCTCAAGCTGGTTCTGGGCGCGACCTCCCTGCAGCCACTTCGAGCTCGGCATTGTCTGCTTCGGGCACTGCGTCATCTTCGTGTTCGGCGGTCTTCTCTGGCCCTGGAGCGGCCCCGTCTGTGAACTTGCCTTACCCCTATGTTGCAGGCTGCTCGCCTCTATCCACTCGTACTGAGGTACCCGCTCGAAACCCCGACGATGCCTGTGCCTCTGGACTTGTCGCGGGACCCGTTGAGCTGCTCTTGGCTGACCGCTCTCAGCGATCGCTGGACCTCGGTAGCCCTGTTGCTGATCCTGGTGGTGTCCCTCCTCTGAAGCCATGTGTGGCTGCTGGTGGTGTGGGTCCCAGCCTCCCGAGCCTCGGTAGCCTTGCTAGCGCCTGTGTGAGCCCAGCGTTTCGGCCTGGAGGGCCCTTTTGCGGGGAGCGTCCAAACAGTGCTCGCACCCCGCGTGCTGCGCCGCCTCCTGCTCGTGCCGCCGCCGCGTTTCCCCGTGCTGGCCTGTTTGGGGTCTGCGCCTCTCGGGATACGCGTGAGAGTACCAACGCTGGTCGTCCCGACCTGTGGAGTGACCTCCCACCCGTAACAGGGGTCAGCGGACAGGACGGTGTGAGCGTGTGCGCCGAAAACAGTGTGCACGTCTGCCCGTCGCTGTCCCTCCTTCCCTCTTCCTTTGCTTCGATCCCTCCTGCTGCTGCTCCTTGTCCTCCGAATATAAAGACCGCTGCGCCCCCTGTGCAGATTGAAATAGGCTCTCGGATTGAAACGAATCTTCGCCCGTCGACGGCCGCGTCGACCACGAGTGCACCAGCTACAACAGCAGGTGCGCCCCGCTCGCCTGCACCCGAGGCGCGTCCGTTCGCTGCTGCTACCGCTGCTGCGTCCTTCGCTGCTGTCTCGTCTTCCTCCGCCACGGGCGTCGAGAAGCGCCAGGTGCCGAGGGGCTCCTAGGCGGGTGGATCGACCTTGGACTCCCTCTACGCTCGTCTCCTCCTCCTCCTCCTCCTCGTTCTGCGAATCCCAGGAGGCGCCCGAGGCCTGCTTTCTCGCAGCCGCCGTCGGTCCACGCCGCCCTCCCTTGGCGGCGAAGAGAAGGGGTTGGTGCAAAGGGGGGCGTGCAAGGAGGCAGAAGGGCTTCCCGGACACCCTCTTGCCTGCTGGGGATCCCCCCCAGGCCCGCGCAAATTGACTCCGACGGCCTGCTGGCGGTCATCATGAGCCGCCGTATGGCTCCCGACCCTAGAGACCCACATGGACACCGAGATGCAGACTCCACCGGGGCACTTGGTGTCAGGTGTCGGACACTGGGGGTCCCCGCTCGAACAGGGATCCTCCCGGGCTCCAGCAGCTTTCGCTAAAACTCATAGCGCGTTCGCGACAGGCGAAGTGCCAGCCCGCCCACCGTTTGCGCCGCACGTCTTTCCGCGTCACGGGGAGCATGAGGGAGCGAGAGGACAAAGCGGTGCGTAAAAAAGAAGAGGGCGAAATGGGACGGAGGGCAGAAGGGGGGGTGAGGGAGAAAAGGGTGAGTGAGAGAAGAGGGGGAAATCGGGGATCGGGATGGGAACGGCTACAGGGTGGGAGGAAGGAGGAGAGAGGGTGGGGAGGGAGGGGGTGTAAGGAGGATGGGAGGGGACAGGGTGGAAGGGAGGCGGTAGGGAGAGGTTCGGGGAGAGAGGAGACAGAAGAAAGAAGGGATAAATTATGATGATGTTGATGATGATGATGCTGATGATGATGATGATGATGATGATGATGATGCTGATGCTGATGCTGGTGATGGTGCTGAGGATGAGGAGGAGGAAGAGGAGGAGTAGGAGGACGAGGCGGAATAATAGTAATAATAAAAAGACGAGGAAGAGGAGGAGGAGGAAGAGGAGGAGGAGAGGAAGAGGAAGAGGAGGAAGAAAGGAAGGAATGACGGAGGGTAGGAACGAAGTAGTTGGAGTAAGACGAGCAAGAGGAGAGGTGAAAGGAGGGGCAGGTGTGAGAGAGGGGGAGGATGAGGATGAGGAACAGGAGGTGGAGGTGGTGGAGGAGGAGGAGGAAGAGGAGGACTTGAATACCTTCAGGGGTACGCGACTCCGCGGGCCATTATCGTGTCTCCTCCCTTCCCTTTCTACCTTTCTGTGTCTCCCTCCCTGTCGTCGTCGTCCTCACCCTCCTCCCTTCACTCCTGCCCCATTCCTGTCCTCTTCATGTGGCTTTTCATATGTGCATCGTCTTCCTCCTAGAATTTTGCGCCGCGTGGGTGGCTTGTGATTTGTTGTGATAGCTAGGGCACCTGTTGCTTTCCCCTCCCCAGGCCTTTCCGGGCGAGGCCTCCTCGCGTGCCGTCGCGGGGTTGCGCGGCTTAGCGTGGTGGATTTTGGCAGGCACGCGTTGTCTTCCCGTTGCTCTCTTCTCCTCCCCCTCCTCCTCCTCCTCCTCCTCCTCCTCCTCCTCTTCCTCCTCCTCCTCCTCCTCCTGTCCCCTCTACCCGAGTCCAGGGCCAACGCAGGTTTTGTAGTTCACGGTGCGTCCACGTTCGTTCGGCACGGACTGCGAATGTGAGGGTGACCACTTGTTTTCGCTGTCTGTCGCAGGACAAACCATCTATGTGGCTGGACGCTTCAATTCCGCTTGCGTGCACGCCCTTTGAGGTAATTAGCTCATTGGCTTCACGTTTACGTCGCCGCATGGAAGACCAGGACGACTCCCTCCGCTCAAACTCCTCGTAATCCGCCTACTCGCCCTCTTATCTCCTCTCTGCCCCTCCTCAACCCTCCTCAACCCTACCTACTCGCGCGCACCTCCTTTCCATCTCCCCATCCACTTCTCTCCTCCATGCCCTCCTCCTCCTCTATCATTTTTCCAACTTTCAGTTTACGTCTCACTCTTTCTCTCTCTCGGCCCCGTCGCCCGCAGTAGCTCAGCGAGACACGCGCGGGCATGCGACGCGTGTTGCCTTCCCCCTTTTACGAGGGCGGCGTTGGGGTTGGAAGGGAGAGGGAGCTCACTCTCGGGCGCAGCCGAGGCAGATGTAGGGGGTTGGGACACGAGCATCACGAGCGCGCGCGGGAGCATCTCATTTTAACAATCCTGTTACGGGGGGGGGGGCTTGCGTGCGCGCGTTCATGGCAAGCATTCTGAACCTCTCCCTGTGTGTCTCCCCGCCCTCTCCCCATCCCCTTCCTGCCACGACCCTCCCTGGCACGCGGCGCCGCAGGGCGGGTCCTTCTACACGGCCGTCGCCCCGCTGCAGGGCCTGCCGCACGCCCGGCACGGCTTCACGCCGCAGGCCGCCGGGAGGGGCCCGCTCGAGGACCCACCGGGCGGGGCCAGGACACGGACAAATCGTCCCAGTGGGTTCCGGGACGCTCTCGGAGTGTTCGCTCGCAGGGCGTTCCGGAACGCTCTGAGATGGCCTCGGCGCCCGAGGTATCTTCCAGAGCCGCCGGATCTCAGAGCTCCTCGACCTAACCGAGGCCGATCTTGTCCCAGTGCTGACGTCGTCTCAACCCTGGTTGTCGGCCATCCCTGCCCTCCAGCCGACCGAAGCCTCGGGAGGCCGCCGGGAGGGCTCCCTCTTGATGAGGGAACCGTTGGTCTCGGCGCCTCCGGCTGAAGGCCCTGCAGGCCCAGACCTCTGGCGTCTTGGGGCGGGCAGGGCGGCCTAGACCCTCCTCCACATTCTCCTCCCCTCCTCATGCCTTCCTCCTCCACGTGCGGCTGGCAATGCTCCGTGTCCGTCAGGTTTCCTCGCCTGGCGTGACAGATGCTCCGAGATGGCTTCAAGCAGTGGGTTCGGATCGGCGTGTGGTCCTGGACTGCCCTCTGACCGGTTGGATTGTGAACTTAACGCGCATGTTTCACTTCTCCTCATCCTCCTCCATCTCCTCCTCCTCCTCCTCCTCCTCCTTCTCCTCCTCCTATCCTCCCACTCCTTCCTTCTCCTTCTCCTCCTCATCGTCCTCCTCCTCCTCCCCTTCCTCCTCCCCCCCCTCCCTAGCTGGGCTAGTGCAGGGCAGCCCGCGGGGCATAATTCCCTGGGAAAAAAGAACCTGAACATTGTCCAGCCCGCCCAACATTTGAGGGCAATTGATCTCCGGCGCGACGGGTTTGAGGACCAGTGTTATTCGCCGCCGGGAAAACAGGGAGGGCGGTTAATCTAGAAACAGCACTAAGTTACAGTAGTGCTAACTTGGGATCTCGGCTGCGCGCAAAGAAGGCAATGACACCCTTACTTCGGTGAGGCCGTACCCCACTACCCCAACGCCCCTTGGCGCGCCTCTGATCATCGATGCCCCATGAGCCACCAAACCTTCCTCCCCCTCTTCCGCCTCCGCCTCGTCCTCCTCCCCATACTCCTCCTCCTCCTCCTCCACCTCCTCCTCCTCGTCTTCCTCCCCCTCCTCCTCCTCCTCCTCGTCCTCGTCCTCCTCCTCCTCCTCCTTCCCCCCGTTTTCCTGCGTCTGCTCCTCCTGCGCCTCCTCCTCATCCCCTCCCTGTTCCTCTTCCTGCTGCTCCTCCTCCTTCCCGACGTCCTCCCGCTCCTGCTGATCTTCCCCCTCCTCTTTCGCCTCCTCGTCTTCTTCCTCCTTCTCCTCCTCCTCATCCTCCCCTCCTCGTCCTTCTCCACGGCGCCGTCGATCCGAAACGGACTGGGCGATGACGACGGCAGAGGCGAGGACGACGACGATGACGATGAATCGACGGTTCTGTTTTGCCGCGGGCGCGGGCCATGGGGCGGAAAGAGTGAACGGGGGAAGCGGGAGGGGGGGGATAGGTGGAGGAGGATGGGGGCGGAACACGACAAGGAGGCAAATGATTGATGAAGTTGGGCCCAGGTAGGGGGGAGGCCGGGGACGAAGAGGAGAGGATTAACAGGGCGGGGAGGAGCGGGAGCAGGAGGAGGTGAAGGAAAAGGAGGAATGAAAAAAGGAGGAGGAAGAAGGGATTCGGAGGAGGAGGAGGAGAAGGAGGACGAGGACGTGGTGGAGGGTGGGGAGGAGGAGGAGGTGGAGGAGGAGGAGGAGGAGGACATGGTGGAGGATGGGGAGGAGGAGGAGAAGGAGGAGGAGGAGGGCGAGGACGAGGACGAGGACGAGGAGGAGGAGGAGGAGGAGGAGGACCTTTCGTCGGGAGTCCCTTTTGCATCTAGGCGTAAACGGGGCTGAAACGTTGCTTCGACCCTGATTTGTGCGCCGCGGGGCGCGTGTTTGCGCGCAGTAGATTTTTGGGACATTTCCCATAACAATTGTTCAGACTTCTTCAGACAGCAGAGGTATCTGAACTATTCGGGTGAATTCTGATACCTTTTGACAACTTGTGGAAAACTTCCCTATAACCCAGCAGACATCGAACCACTGGAAGATTCTGCTGAGTGAAGGTTTAACGGAACTCCGTAATCCTCATGAAAGTGCGTGCAAACTCATGCAACAAGGTGTAAATGCATGTGGCGTTTTGTTGCGACACGCAATGCCGGCGCACTGCGGATAAAAGTGCGCGAGGAGGGGGGGGTAAGGGAGTGACGAGGAGGACGAGGAGGAACAGCAGCCTGAAAAGACGGAAACGCATGACCAGTCGGAGTGCCCCAGTGTTAGCACGGCGGGGCCCTGTGGCGCGACGGCATGACCAAGAATGAGTACGGTCAGGAGTTTTTTTCAGGCGGACCAGGGGTGAAGATGAGCAACGTGAGGAAGACGGGACTGGTCGACAATGTTCGCAGCTCGAACCTCGAAAGAGGGCGAGGAGAAAAAGGTGGATGGAGAGCAGGAGGGCGAGGTGAAGGAGGAGGAGGAGGAGGAAGAGGAGCAAAAGGAGGAGAAGGAGGAAACCGTCATGAGAAAAAGAGCCGCAGGCGGTCGTTTCGGTCCTCCGTCCGAGTGGCCCGGAGGGGACCGTCCGAAACGCGCGAGGCGAAGAAGAAAGGACCAGGAACAGTCGATTAACGACGAGGACGATCACGACGACGGCGGCGGTGGGCCGCCAGTGGACGGGCGGGGTCGAGGCGGCCTGGGCCGCCTCCACGGCGGGCGCCGCGAAGCTTGAGGCACCGCCTGGGGTTCGAGGGGCGTCGTTGGATCGCCGCCGCCGCCGAGGTGGTGGTGGTCGTGGTGGATGTGGCAGTATCGTCGTGATTGTGGTCGTCGTCGGCTTGGCGCGGTCGTCGTGGTCGTCGTGGTTGTCGTCGGCTTTGTCGCGGTCGTCGTGGTCGTCGTCAACGTTGTCAACGTCGTCGTCACCGTCGTCGTCGTCGTCGTTGACGTTGTCGTCGTCGTCGGTGTCCTCGTCGTGGTCGTCGTCGTGGTCGTGGTCGTCGTGGTGGTGGTGGTTTTCGTGGCGGTGGTCGTCGTCGTTGCCATCTTCGCCCGCGTCACCACCGCCATGTTGTCGTCATCGACGGACGGAGGGAGGTAGTGGCGATATGGTTCTGGTGCGTTGCGCTGCGCCGAACAAGTCGGCCCTACGCAGAGCTCGAGTGGCAAAACAAATAAACACGCCGCCAAAACTGCAAGTCGTCAAACCAACGACGCTGCGGCCAGCCTCCTGCATGTTGCGGCTGACTGTCAGCGCCTCACATGACTAGGGACCATTCGTGCGCTAGTTTCGGCAGCGACGAAGCGTTTTGGGACAGATGACTCAACATCTGCAGCTTGCTTTTCGACCCGTCTTCAACGAAATGCAGGCGCCTGGCAGATTCAAGCCTTTGCATCATTCTGCTGCCAAGATCCTCCCACAAATCACTAACCTCGAACACCCAACCGACGATGCGCCGGAACAGCTTCCTCTGCATGGCGTCTAGATGATCCATCTGTTTCTGCTCCAACGCACAAGCTTCCAACCAATACACCAGCGTAGGCGTGACGGTCGCGTTGAAGAGCTTCAGGTTTATTTTCACGTTGACGTGATTGTTCAACAACGACGTCTGTAACGATTGGAATTTCAACCATGCGCAGCATACGCGATGGTTTAGAGCTGCCTGCCCGCGTTGTCCGAGGTTGCCCGGCAACGCCCTTCTGCGGTATGCGTTGTTCTGTGGAACTAGAAGGTTCCGCGAACCATCGGATGTTTCTATCAAGCAGTGTTATTATGACAACATCTGCGTGTTCTTCATGCTGATCTCAAAAACACAGGTTCTTCCTACCTCTGGCGAGTCGTAGCAACTCGTGTCTGCAAAACGAATGTTTGACAGCCGCTCCGCGCTGCCATCCGAACATACGGCCAAGAGACCAAGCCATCGCCGTTCAGTTCCACCTTCCACTCTCGGATAGCAGCTTCCAGTACACTGTTGAACAAGAGCGAAAGTAACACGTCGAATTGCTTGACGCCCCCAGTGGTGGGAAACATGAATCACCAACCACTACTCCAGCTTGAGGTTTGTACAGCGCGCGCGGTACGTCGCAGCATTCAGGGGGGAACCCCTGCGCTCGGGAAGCGCGGAACTGTACTGGCTGCTCAACCCGACCGAAGGGTTTGGGCGGGTCCACGTCGACAGACCAGAGGTTTGTGCTGAGTTCGAGGCTGTTGCTCACGAGGTCTTTGGCAACAGAGAGAGCGTCAGCAGTCGACTGGTCCTCTTTGAAACCATCTAGCTCTTCAGACTGTTGTGAATCTAGGCTACTGCGTATCCGGCGAGAAGCACGCGAGCAAGATTCGAATGGTAGACGCACAGACTCAGGATCACGATCAGCTTCCAATGGTGTGGGTCTGCCGCGCCCCCGCCCTTGTTCAAAAATTTGAAGAAGGACTCGCGCCAGTCAGCCGACACACAACCACTCTGCAAACTGTCGTTGGGCACGCCTGCCAAGTAATGCAAAATATCGTCGCCGCCATAGAGGAACATCTCCAGCATCACCCCCTCAGTGTCTGCAGCTCCCCGTTGTTTCATCGTTTTGGTTGCCTTCACAAGCTCTTCGACAGTAACGGCTAGTACCTGGTAGGGTTCGTCTGGACATTTACGTACATTTCCGACAGAAGGTCAGCACATTTGCGATATTCTGGTCTCTGCTGCGACGATCATGTGATCGGGAATATGTGCAGTGCGTCCAGGCGGCGAAGGTCATTGAAGCTAGCTCGCGTCTCTTTCCGGCTCAGCCGCCAAATCTCTTTTGAGATAATTTCGTCTTTGGGTCAGGTTGGTCGCACATCTCTTCATTCTTCGAAGACGCTCCAAATGGTTGCATCTTTTTATTTGCTGGGTGTGCAACTGGGGCCGCTGCGACCCTGCAGCTGCAAGAAGGGCGATGCGTTCCACGTCGCCCAGAGATGCTGGAGGGAACTCCTTGGCAGCAATGTTCCGCGGAAGTTTGGCGGCAGGCATTTTCCAATCAATGTTTTTGCGCGTTTGCTTGTGTCTCCGTCGAGCCCTCTTCCGAACATCCGCCGAAGTTCGCAGGCACTCACGCACCGCCTTGCGATCTGCATCGAGATCAAGCATGTTTCTCGGCTTTGCGCTGTGGAAAGACATGCAGCTGCTTACCATGATGTAATCTAGACGGGGGAGTTGCCCGATGCAATTACTGATGGCCCACTGGCTTTCTAAAAGCTCATGCTCGATTCATTCACACGTTCCAAGATCCAGCTCGGCAGCGGAAGCTAGTCCTATTGCAGTTATTCCCCAATCAGAGCTTGCCTCTGTAGGGGTCCTAGCGGATTCATATGGTTCGGTTAGGTTTGCCGCCGATTTTCGCTGCACGCCTGGGTGCCCGGGTGCTCGGGGGTGCCCGGGTGCCCGGGTGCCCGGGTGCCTGGGTGCCCAGGTGCCCGGGTGCCCGGGTGCCCAGGTGCCCGTGTGCCCGAGTGCTTGGGTGCCAAGGTGCCCGGGTGCCCAGGTGCCCGGTAGCTCTATATAGCCTTATAGCCTTATAGCGCTGTAGCCCTATAGCCCTAATAGCCCTATAGCCTTATAGCCGTATAGCCCTATAGCCCTACAGCCCCATAACCCTATAGCCCCATAGCCCTATAGCCCTATGGCCCTGTAGCCCTGTAGCCCTATAGCCCCATAGCCTTCTAGCCCTATAGCCTTATAGCCCCATAGCCCTGAAGCCCTAAAAAGATTATGATTGGGCTTTTTCTGCGGTATCATCTTAGTTTTTGTCCGATTTCGCTATTGAAACTACCTACCAGCACACACCAGTATTTCTGGCTCTGCGCTTCGAGAGCAGCAAGGCGAACATCGCTCAAGCAATCTATGAAGTCGTCGCGGGGGGGCAGCCGGCGTGTGGCACGTAGGCGGCTATACATTTTCAGGTGTATCTCCCAACGCGTATGTTGCTCTGCCCGGAATAGCAGTGTAGTCGAGACCTTTGTCGACCCAGCGGGCATGGATGAGGTAAGCTACCCCTGTAAATCTCTATCCGCATACGCTGCGAGACAGTCAGTTCCCATTTGCAACAACACATCCCCATCTGCGGCCTTAGCGTCGCTAAAGCAGATGATCGCCAGTCAAGCTGACTTTCTTCCATAACCCAGAGTGACTGTTCTTGAGCGCGTCATTACTGTTCGACCGGGTTGCCTCTGAATGCGAACGATTCCTTTTGCAAACGTCTTGGGTCTAAATTCCCTGGTGGTGGATGCAACGACGTCCATCAGTTCTTGACGACAAGACCGAAGTGTCACCATGTTCCACAGACACGATTGCCAAGTCTACCCAAGCAGATGTGCGGTCATATCCCCATTCAGTCATCATGTGTTCGGCACTACAGAAACGCACATCCAGATGAAGATCTAGTTTCGGCCACACTTTGTTGGATATGTGCGGGGTGATTGCCTCTTGGAGGGTCTTCACTACCGTATCCTGGGCACTTGTTGAGGCACATTTCAGGAAGAGGATGTTGTTGCAATCGCTCCTGATCGAATGGTCAACAAGATAAGGTGCCCACTTGCTCCAAAAACGCACCGACCAACATGGAGGTATCGTCGATATTGCTACAGCCTTTCAGACCGCCAACGACGGCAGTAAAAGAGCGCACGTTGCCCGCTGTTGGTGTCGTTTCTGGCATGGACGTTGTAAGTCTGGAGATCTCGAGTTCATCCTCCAATGACTTGATATGGTCCCGCACTTCTTCACCAATCTGGGACACCGCCCTCGTCACCACCGCCATGTTGTCGTCATCCAAGGAGTGAGGGACTACATGTTTTCAGAAGCCTCTATATCCTGCGCTCGTGCGTCTCGCGTGGCAGCGAGCTCAGGAGTGGACCCAGTCTTCGTGGACAGGAACTATCCTTCCAACCGCCAGTCCAACTATCACTCGGCAGGGCCCCGTTGGTGGAGATCACAGTAATCCGCCAGCAACGAATGTCAAAGCAGCTGGAGCTAGACATTGTAGCAGCAGCACCCGCACTAGCAGGGAAGTGATCTGCGCAGCTTGCGGGCGCGGCGACAGCAGCAGCAGCAGCAGCAGCAGCAGCAGCAGCAGCAGCACAGGTATGGCAGCGCAGTGTCCCCGCAGCTTCCTTCCCAGTCCTCGTGCTGCCCCTCTCTGCGGTTTCGGCTTTCTGCCGACGGGGCCGCGCGGAGCGGCCGCGGAAGTGGCGAGGCGAGCTTGGACGGCGAAACCGAGGCGCCTGCTCCGCACAAGCACAAGTCCTCGTGGCATGCCGCGCTCAACAAGCGGATCATCGCGCTGCCCTCGGCGGAGGACGGCGCCCTTTTCCTTTTCGGGGTCTGGCGCTGGGGCGGCATGCGCGGGGACGGATGCACATAGGGAGGGATGGCCTGAGCGTTTTCCAGAAAGGCTGCGATGGTTCCTTCATCTCGCGGGGACGTCATCGGAAGCTCCTGGAAGGCCCATCGGAGCTCCTTCACAGTTCTTCGGGCATTAGCATTGATTTTCGTCCGCGGGGACATGTTCGGGAGGTTCGCCGACGTTCATCTGAGCCCCCCCCCCCACAAACCCCAAGGAGCCTTGGGAAGTCGTGCGGTCCCTTTGGGGCATTCTGCCCAGCAAGTGGTCACCGCAAAGAGGGTGGGGGGCGGCAAGATGAGGATGAAGATCCAGCTAAGTCTACCTGCACCACGTCTGCGTGGAGTCGTCCTGAGAAAGCCGAGGGAGGGTGGGCTGCTGCTGCTCAACGTCGGTATCGGTCACTGCCGCACTCGACCACTGGCCAACTTTCTCCTCTTATGATTGAAAAGGAGGCGCTAAAAACAAACCTTCCCACCACCCCGGCCTAGCTCTGCATGCTGTACCACGCGTTGAGCTGAGCACGAGAAAGTGCCTGGTCCTGGGGAGGGTGGGAGGGAGGAGGGAGGGGGGGAGGGAGGAGGGAGGGAGCGGCCCGGGATGGCCCAAGCTGTCAGGGCCCGCCCGCGCCGCGCCCCCCTACCCACCCTCGCCGCTCCCCGCAGAGGCGGTCCTGGAGCTCTGCGACGAGCTCCTGGGGGGGCTGGATTTGCAGAGCCCCAAGAGGAATTGGTACCTCCTCCTCCTCCTCCTCCTCCTCCTCCTCCTCCTCCTCCTCCTCCTCCTTATTCCTGCCTTCTTCTCCTTATTCCGTCATCCTCCTCCCCTTGCTCCTCTTCTCTCCCTATTGTTTGTTCCCGACCATCCTGTGGTGTTGGGTCCTCGTTTTGACGAGACAGCGCCCCGCGGTTTCCTTCCTCCTTCCTTCCTCCACTTCATCTTTCTCTTCCCTCCTCACCACCCCCATTTGGGCACTCCCTTCTCGGCTGCGTTCGCATGCGGTTCCACCCCCCATTTCGGCAAACCTTTCACACGTTTCGTGGCCCAAGAGGGAGCTCCATCGAATGCCTCAGTGGCTGCGTTCGCATGCGATCCCACCCCCATTTCGGTACACCCCTCTCACGTTTCGTGGCCCCCATAGGGAGCTCCGCCGAAGGCCCCAGTGGCTGCGTTCGCATGCGGTTCCACCCCCATTTCGGCACACCTTTCACACGCTTCGTGGCTCCATAGGGAGCTCCACCGAAGGCCCCAGCGGCTGCGTTCGCATGCGGTTCCACCCCCCCATTTCGGTACACCCCTCACACGTTTCGTGGCCCCTATAGGGGGCTTCATCGAAGGCCCCAGTGGCAAGTTTGCATGCGGTTCCTCGCCAATTTCGGCAAACCCCTCACATGTCTTGTGGCCCATCGGAGCTCCGCCAAAGGCCCCAGCGGCTGCGTCCGCATGCGGTTCCACCCCCCATTTCGGTACACCCCTCAAACGTTTCGTGGCCCCATAGGGAGCTCTACCGAAGGCCCCAGCGGCTGCGGTCGCATGCGGTTCCACCCCCATTTTGGCACACCCTTCTCACGTTTCGTGTCCCCAGAGGGAGCTCCACCGAAGGCCCCAGCGGCTGCGTTCGCATGCGGTTCCACCGCCATTTCGGCAAACCTCTCACACGCTTCGTGGCCCCACAGGGAGCTCCATAGGAGGCCCCAGTGGCTGCGTTCGCATGCGGTTCCACCTCCATTTCGGCACACGCCTCACACGTTTCGTGGCCCCCATAGGGAGCTCCGCCGAAGGCCCCAGCGGCTGCGTTTGCATGCGGTTCCACCCCCGTTTCGGCAGACCTGTCACACCTTTCGTGGCTCCATAGGGGGCTCCACCGAAGGACCCAGCGGCTGCGTTAGCATGCGGTTCCACCCCCCTTTTCGGCACATGCCTCACACGTTTCGTGGCCCCACAGGGACAGGGAGCTCAGCCGAAGGCCCCAGTGGTTGCGTTCGCATGCGGTTCCGCCCCCATTTCGGCACACCTCTCACACGTTTCGTGGCCCCCATAAGGAGCTCCACCGAAGGCCCCAGCGTTTGCGTTCGCATGCGGTTCCACCCCCATTTCGGCACAACCCTCGAATGTGTTGTGGCCCCCATAAGGGGGCCCCACCGAAGGCCCCAGCAGCTGCGTTCGCATGCGGCTAGGGAGCTCCACCGAAATACTCACAACTCCGGTATTCACAGCTGCATGTGGTTGGGTCACTCGCCAGGATAATTGTTTGCGTTGTTGCAGGCTCGGAACTGTGATGGCGTCTGGTTGGCGTGAAACGTCAGGCTTGGGCGGCGTTCCTTCAATAGTGACATAAGGTGCAAGCCTGCCACAGCAAGCCGTGGAGGGAAATCATGGAGCATAAGGAGTTCTGAAGTTGAGCAGCCCGCCAGGGCATGTATGGGGTGGTGCAGACTGTGTGCTAGACAGGGGGCACCTACGAGTAAACATGAGGGGCAGCAGTGTTTGGACGGAGGGTGGGCGAGGCGCAGTGGAGTAGGAACTGAAATCTGATCACGAGATCGGCATACTGCAAATCTGTATGAAAGGTTACAAGGAATTAGGGCGGGAGCATGTTGGGAAAGGCTGCCAAACAAAAACGAGCAGCGCTGTGGACCAGGGTATGTGAGGAGTTGAACATGATGTCAATATGTTGGTGCGATCGGCCCTGTAGGGATCAACCGGCGCACTAGTGCATCCATCCCTTATAACCTCCAATCTTCCACAGTATCTTAATCCGTAAGGGCTTCGCCCCCTGCCGCCGGCCCCCTCTCTCGGAGAATGGGCCATGGAAGAGCTAAGTCATGAGGCTTTGGCGCTGTCGTTCAGCAGTATCGGAACTCCATGCGAGGCCGATTCGCAATCGGCAAAACCAACTGATCACAAGAGGGGTTACCACACAGGGCGATTGGTAAGACGTGTATGGTTTACGAGCTTGGTTACCACACCTTGGGATTAAAGGGCCGAGGGAGTACTCGCAGTTTGGGTTACCACGCCTTGCGATGGATGTGCGTGAGGGGTGGCACCGAATTTCAGAAATGTGGCAAATCCCCTGTGTTTTTGGACCCTGACCCCGCGGATCTGCGTGAGGGGTGGCACCGAATTTCAGAAATGTGGCAAATCCCCTGTGTTTTTGGACCCTGACCCCGCGGATCTGCGTGAGGGGTGGCACCGAATTTCAGAAATGTGGCAAATCCCCTGTGTTTTTGGACCCTGACCCCGCGGATCTGCGTGAGGGGTGGCACCGAATTTCAGAAATGTGGCAAATCCCCTGTGTTTTTGGACCCTGACCCCGCGGATCTGCGTGAGGGGTGTCGATTTCGAGCCCCCCCAGCAATTCAGACAACGCGCCCAGGTGGTGCTAAAAATCTGGTTTGGGCCTCCCTCCCCTCGCGCGGTCAATCAACTAGTTACAGTAACCAGCAAGAAGCAGAACTGTAACACTGGAAACTACAAACTACAACTGGTACAGGAAACTGCGAATCACGGGCCTACAGCCTGGTGGCCCCACAAGGGGGCCGGCGGATTTCTCACGTCTGTTATCCCAGCCCCTTCCCTTTCTTCTGATGGTATGCGGAAGGAGATGTGATTCAATGTGTTCATTGTGGCTGCTTTGATAAGAAGGCTTGCTCGCGGTGTGATGGCATACCTCCGTACATTTAGGCGAGCTGTGGCCGTCGACTGGCTTGTCTGGGGCACAGCGGGTAGCATGTTGTACATCAGGCTGTCTGTGCAGTAGCTGGTTTGTCGCGCTGGGGTACGGTTGGCAGGAGTTATGGTTCTGTTTTATAATACAGAAGACGTGTGCGTACACTGAGGTTGCTGGTGTCAATCCGATAGCATAGCTCTGTACATCAAGGCTCTAGGCGACGTGTGACAATATGATGACAACGGAGTCGTAGTTGCATGTGCTCTCTGAGGCTGCTGTTGCTGCGGAATTTTATGTAACCTCTCTCTTTCTCCTTCTCCGCCCCTTCCTTCCTCCTTCCCGAGGATCAAGCATCAGGGTTTTGGAAGTTACTTCCCACGTACAGTTTCAGGGATTCGTTGGGGGACTTCCGGACAACTCAGGGGAATTTAAGGCGCTGATGAGGCAATCTCTCTCAGCACCCACATGACATAGAAAACCGGGCTGTCAGCAGGTGCCCAACGGACATTGTTGATTTCTCCTATGGCCGTAGGGATTCGTGGAGCGCCTGACGAAGTCGACTATCGATGAGGAATGTGCAACGCGCTTTCTAACAGCAAGATTTTTTACCCTCGCACCACCCAAATACGTCAGGCGTCCTGAGCAAGAGCACGGCGGCCGTTTTTTTTCTGCGCCGTGGGCGTCGGGAGGCCCGTTTCGGGTTCCTCGGGCCCTCCGGCAAAGGCCCACGGTGCGAAATCCGCACGAAGAATGATTTCGGAAGTGCCCCATTTTTTGAAACACAATTGCGACGTCGGTCAGAGCCGGGGCACCGTTGAGTTCCCAGGGACCGGCACCATGGTGGTGCATCAGTCCTCCGCGTGGCAGATGAGGACTTGTGCGCTGTGTCTGTCCTGCAAAGTCGCTGGCGCACCCTGGGAGCGAGGGACGGTGTCGGCGTGCCAATTCTCTTTGGGGAGCGGAACCTGGTCACGGCGCTGAGCTGCGTCTCGCAGCAGGGCGACGGCTTGAAGGCTCGCCCCTGCAAGGGTGAGGAGGAGGAGGAGGAGGCGGAGAAGGAGTGGGGTGCAAGGAAAAGAGCAGTGACCCGGAAACTGGGGGAACAAGGGGCATATGGGAAAGAGGAAGGCGAATGGAGGGAGTCGACGAAGAAGGGGCAGATGATGACGAATGAGACTGTGAATGATGGCGATGGTAATATTGCGTATTCTGTCGACCGTTGCGTTTCTTCGCCGACGCGGGCGTATTCGATCTGTGTTCTTTCGGCGTTTCACTGTCACCAGGGCCGCGACGCTCTTTCTGAGTCCTTCTCCTGCACCTCCTTCGGAGGGTGAATGGTGGGTCTGCCCCAGGGGGTCCTCAATGGGTGCCCGATGGTCCATTCATGTTTTCCTCTGTATCGCCCCTTCAAATGCTCCAGTCTGGTTGGCATCCACTACGCGTGGGCATATTGAGGCAGGAAGGCGGCGCTCGAGTGCAGACCGTTGGCGGTGGCGCATCTCCCTGCCATTGTAGCCAGCACAAGCATATTTGAATCCGCGCCGTGTAACACGCAAACAGTTTGGGACTAGACCGCAGCATACAGCCGCCAAAGCCAGCAAACCAGCCGTGCCCCACCCTCTAGCCCCGCCGTCGGTGACTCGAAGAGCGGCACGAGCTGGGGGCAGCCATCAGGCAGCGCTTCACGGGGGTGCTCCAAAACACCGGAAGTGCCGACGACCTGGACGCCATGTCCCACACAGCCAGTCAGGCCGCCCTTGTATCACACACGGTCCTGCAGCAAGATGCTCAACCTCGAAACCTTGGGGATGTACGGCCTCGCCAGCCTAATCACCCGCCGCAGGAGAGGCAACCGCCACCCCCGCGCCTAGGCCCAGAACGGTACCGTGAACAGCCCTCAGTGGCCCTCGAACGCTTGAAGCGCACAATTTTCGGGCAGATGGTGGTCTTATAATTTCTAATGGGGAAGTGCCCGCCGCCCAGGTCAGGCTCAAAGAGAAGCCCACGTCCAGCATGCGCTCTCTTGGTCAGCCGCTTGCTCACGGGCGAGTCGCAACCGGCCCACGCTGTTTGCAGAGACACCCAGCGGGTTGACGCAGCCCAGGGCCAGGGGTGAGTGTAGCCTCTGACGTTGCCCAGGCTGTCCCGCTGATTTTCCCACCGTGCCTGACAAGGGCGCACCAGCCGTCCCGCCGCGCCTGTGAGGAAGACGCACGGTCCTGGGCGGGATGCCACTGCTGCACCAGCCTGCGCGGCTCTTATCTGGACCAAGGGGCGGGCCGACAAAGCAAAGCGGGCCAGGCGAAGGAAGCAGAGGGAACGGGAACGCGATGGGGCCAAAGAGCCGATGGAGGAGAGAAGAAGGGCGGGAGGAGGAGAGAGGGCGACAGGAGGGGGCAGACCGGGCCGACAGACGGAGGCACGGAGAGGCGGAGAAGGGCAGCCACGGAGGAAGGCGGCGCCGCGGCGTTCTGGGCGCTGGGCCTGGCAGCGACTCCGAGCCCAGCGTCTCGCCAGCCCCACGGCAGGGCCCGACCCGGGCCTCGCTGCCTCGAGGCGGCGCCGACCGCACTGCGGCGTCGCGTGGACGACTTCGACGACCAGCTCCGGCGTCTCCAGGGAGCCGCCGTCAGCGACCTGACCTCGACGACCAGTTCCGGCGTCTCCAGGGAGCTGGAGCCGCCGCCAGCGACCTCGACGACCTCGACGACGTAGACGACCTCGACGACAGGTTCCGGCTTCTCCAGGCAGCCGGAGCCGCCGCCATTGACCTTGACGACCTCGACGACCTCGACTCCAGTTCCGTCTCCTCGCGTTGACGACTCGACGGCCAGTGCCAGCGTCTCCAGGGAGCTGCCGTCCAACAACGCTCTCAACGCCAGGAGTTCCTGACCTTACTGAGCGCGTTTCACTACTTGCCAAGCGCCTACTCGCAAACGTCCGAGAAGCACATGTCCGCTTCGACGTAATGGATCGTACTTCCCCGGCGGCGGATCCAGACCATTTGCGAGCAGTTATTTTGCGAGTGGTGGAACGCGCTTGTCTATGGCCAGGCTTCAGGTCACCCAGGCTCGTCGGGCTCCGCATGCTCCCACGAGCACGCCGCGCCCGCACCGCCGCGCGCGCGGCCGCCGTTGTGCCTCCGACGCTCGCCGCTGGCCCGCGCGGCCCAGAGCCCAGTGCGAGCAACGGGCCCGGCAAGGCTCCTGTTACCCACGAGGACTCGCCCAGCTGCTGAGCACATTGCCCAGCTCATCCGGGCATTCCTCCATGGGTTTCACGACTGCCGCCGCGGGCTCGCAGGCGCACAGGCGGCGCCCCGAAGGGGAGGACCTGTCAAGGGTGGCGCTTCCACCGGGCAGGCCGTTCCTGGCCACGGCTGCCCGCAGCCCGGTGTTCTCACTTGCGCGCGCTTCTGGAAAGTTGGCGCCGCCGTCTGTCTGGCTTGCGCTCGGACATTCGGCCCGTCAGCCACGCTGCCCGCGTCATTTCGGCCCCGAGCGGCGCAGGGAGGAGATCTGGTGCTTTTTGCTGGGTCAGTGCCCCCCCCCTGTGGTACCCTGTGTAACGCCTTGGCAACAAGCAGAAATGCTATGCGGGCCGCTTGCTCGTACAGCGGGCGCGTGGACGATGCATCGTCCGAACTTGTGTTGGCTGTCTGTCTATCTGTCTGCCTGTCTGTCTGTATGTCTGCCTGCCTTCCTGCCTGCCTGCCTGCCTGCCTGTGTCTGTCTGTCTGCCTGCCTGTCTGTCTGTTGTTCTGTCTGCCTGTGTGTGTGTGTGTGTCAGCGCGCAACTGGCCGAACTCGCGCTGCAGGCCCTAGAGCGAATCATCGGCCCTCCCGGGCTGTTTAACCAGCGCAAGAAAGCAGTTTGGTCCCCTGCAGGACGGGGGGGGGTTGACGAGTAACCTACAGAGATGCTGGACACCGAGCCTGCTTGTGCTCGGGAAACACCTGCGCCCGCCTGGAGCGGACGCTAGCGCGCCAGCCAGCCTGGGAGAGCCAGCAGACAGCCTGGGGGGAGCGGAGCGCCGGCTGAAGGACCTCACAAACGAGCTGCTGAAACTAAACAAGGCCAGGCTCAGCAAACAGACGGCCGGCGCGCTGCTGCGGGCCTACGGATGGCCAGCGAGCCAGAGCTCCCTGAGGATGGCGCAGGCAGCAGGCGCAGCCACAGCGCGCTACGACCAGCAGCTGGCGGCCAGCTGGCAGGCGCTGCTACGGCGCGACCTGGGGGAGACAGCGCTGGCACTGCTGGCACTGCTGGCACTGCCCGCCAGAGAAGGGGGCGTCGGGGCCCAGCTCGCCACCACGCGGAGACACACAGCTCTCCTGGCTTCTTGGGCGGCCGCCGTCGCAGAGGTGACCCAGGACCTCGGCTGCAGCACGCTGGCTGACTGCCTGGAACCTGGAAGAGCTACCTCGCTCCGCGGGGCAGTGCCCGCCAGGGGGTTCGAGCCCAAGGGCTGCATCTGGCGGCTGGAGGAGACTTGGCATCGGCGCTCAGCACGCCCTTGCGGCAAGGCCTCGCTACGGAAAAGTTGCAAAAGACAACGCGCAGCCCTGCTGGAGCGCCTGCCCCTTCCGCAGCAGGCCGCGCTGCAAGGCGCCGCAGGGCCCGGAAGCGCCAGCTTCTTGGCGTGCCCAGACGACGACCTCTGCGCCCTGGAGGACGCGCGCTGGGAGACGGCGACGCGGCAGCGGCTGCAGCTTCCCAGAGCGGAGCTCTCGCCGCAAGAGCTGGCAGGGGCAGCCGCGGCGGAGCCGGCCTGCTGCTTGCGCGCGGCGAACGGAGCTAGCTGCGGCGGGACACTCGACCGCCAGGGCTACCACGCGCTCACCTGCCAGCTCGGAGGCGGGGTCGTGGCTCACCACGGCCACCTCGCTCGGCGGCTGGGGGGCTGCTCGCTCGCTGGCGGGGCAAGAGGCCGCTTTTCGAGCTGGGACCGCTTCCGCGGAGGGCGCCTCGAACACGTGATTCTGGACATCGAGTACCAGGACGACAGAGGCAAGTGGCTGGACGTCACCGTCTGCCACCCCGCGGCGGGCCTGGCCGCCGAGCTGAGGGCGGCCGCCCGGCGCGACGGGGAAGCGGGGCGCCTGGGCGAGCGCGACAAGCACGCGCGCTACCCTGGCGCGCAGCTGACGCCGTTCGTCCTGGAGACCGGCGGCAGGATCGGGGCCGAGGCGCGGCTCTGGCTGTTAGAGCAGGATCGCCAGCCTCCCAGCGACCAGGAGCAGCGCGATCTGGCGCGGGCCTACAAGGTCCTGAGCGCGGGGCTGCAGGGCTTCACGGCCCGGCAGCTCCGCAAAGCAGCCGACCTGGAATAAGCGGGGCTCCTGCTCCTCCCCTCCGCCTCCTCCCCCCCCTCCTCCCCCGCGCCGCTTGGCCAGGAGGGCCCGTGCTAAACCCGTAAAGAGTTTGCGAAAAGCACGGGGGTCCTGGGGCCGAGGAGGTTCGGGGTGAAACGCGAAACCCTGGGTAGCAGCCCGAGGATTGCAGCCTTCGCTCGGCGCCGCACTTCTGCTTAGTCTTTTTTTGTTCTTCTTCTTCTTCTTAGTATTATTAGTATTACTATCATTATGATTCTCAACATTACTATTAATAGTATTGTTGTTGCTATTAGTAGTAGTTCTATTAGTCGTATAAGTAATATTGTTAGTTGTTGATATTATTAGTAGTATTGTGTTTAGTATTACTGTGATGTTTAGGATTGGTCTTCTCATTCTTGTTATTAGTTTTTTTTTTATTGTTCTTCGTATTATGATAATCGTTCGCATTGAGTTTTTTTTCTGGTGTGTCTTATTATCCTCCCTCTCCCTCTCCCTCTCTCTCTCGCTCCCCTGGCGTGCGGCGCGTTGTCTGCGACTCGCGACCAGGCACGCGTAGTTTTTTGAAGCCCCCGCGATCGCACTGGTGCAATCCGGCGGGGCCCCCAGATACAGCTGGGCCGTTTCACCACGCGAGACTCGCGGCGTTCTGCGTCATGGCCCTCGTCCCCCAGGCGCGGCTGGGGCGCGCCCTCGAGGCGTGGTTGGGGGAGGCCCCAGCGACGTGGGAACCCGAGAGAGTCTGTGTGTCTGTCTGTGTGTGTCTGTCTGTCTGTCTGTCTGTCTGTCTGTCTGTCTGTCTGTCTGTCTGTCTGTCTGTCTGTTTGTCTGTCTGTCAATATATGTCTGTCCGTCTGTCCGTCTGTCCGTCTGTCTGTCTGTCTGTCTGTCTGTCTGTCTGTCTGTCTGTCTGCTTCTCTCTCTCTCTCTCTCTCTCTTTTTGTTTCTCTCTCTCTCTCTCTTTATGTTTTTTTTTTTTTTTTTTTTTTTTTTTTTTTTTTCTCTCTCTCTCTCTCTCTCTATTTATCCCTATCCCCCCCCCCCCCGCGCTCAGGCACAGATTTGGGGAGATTCGCGAGCCTTGGGCCTCTGGGGATTCCCCCTTTTATGGATTCAGAGACCAGATCCTGTCGCGAGGGCCATTGTGTTTTTTGCTTGCAGACTGCTAGTGGTGCGGGGGGCCATGGGGCCATGGGTCCACGACGGCACGGGGCATCGGGACGTGTTCGCGCGGGCCGCGCGCTTGCGCCACGTCCGTGTTCCCCTCCCAGCACCGGGGGGAACCATGCCTCCCAGCAGGGTCAGAGAAAGGGGGAGGGAAAGGGGGAGGAGGAGGAGGAAAAGGAGAAGAAGGAGGAGCAGGAGCAGGAAGGAACATAGTAATAATAAGTAGACACATCATACTACTAAGAAGAAGAATAGCCATAATAAGAATAATACCAAAACAAAACAGAGGGGGAGGAAGACGAGGAGGAAGGAGGGGGAGGAGGAAAACGAGGAGGGGGAGATGGAGGAGGAACAAAAAAATGAAGGGTGGGAGGAGTAGGAGGGCCCCCCCCCCGGGCATGGGTTAGACATCGAGGAAAAGAGCCGCCGGCAGCACCGCCGCGACGCACGGCTCCTGGAGCTGGTGTACCGGCTCGAGATATACTGGGACCGGAGCAGCTTCTCCGTCTGCGCGGCAAACTGCGAGGAGGCCCTCGGGAGTGGTCCTCGGCTCCCTGGGGCCGAATCCAGAGGAATCGGTGCGGGGGCACCTCCGTCCCGAGAACAGGACGCTGCGTCATTGCTCAACGCTCAGATGGCCTCGGGCAGCCCCGCATAGCCTCTATGGTGATCCTTGCGTGGGACCTGCTGGGAGACTCCTCCATCCCGACAGTAGAAAACACGCTGACCTACTCAGCGCTCAGATGGCTTCGAACAACCTCTCGCTGCCTCGGAGGAGCATCGAGCGTGGATAGTCTGGCAATGGGCGGAGGGGGGGCGTCCACATATTCTTATTTCTATATATTTCTAAAGCGGATCCCTCCCCCAGGGACGCCCTGGACACCCTTTCGGACGTTTCAGCGGCCCCCTGGACGCCCTTGAAAAAGGTCCGCTGGCCCTTCCGGGCCTCCCAGGGCGCCTTGCCGGGCCTTGCGAGCAGACTCAAGGCGATCAGAGGGGTCATCGGAGAGGCGCAAGAGAGACCCAAGACAGCTCCAGAGCGCTCCAAGAGGATCCTCGGTGGTCTGAAGACGGCCCAAGAGGCCCCCAAGACGCCCCAAGAGCTTGTTAAAACCCCGAAGAAGCAACCATCGTCCCATTCCTTCGGGGAAATGCATAAGTTTGACATATCCGCTGTTTGGGACTTCGCAGCGTCCAAAGCGGCCCGATTGGTCCCAGATATCGCCCCAAGACGGCCAAGAGGCTCCCCAGAGGCTTAGAAGACGGCCCAAGAGGGCCCCAAGACTGCCCCAGAGAGCCCCGAGACTGCCCGCAAGAAGCCCAAGATGCCCCCAGAAGGCTCCCAAGAGAGACCCACGAAAGCCATGGGAGACCCCCAAGAAGGCCGTTGGAGGCCCCCAAGAGGGCCCTAGATGGCTTCAGAAGACCTCTGGAGGGCCCCAGCTACCCAAGACGGCCCAAGAAGGTCCCAGGACGGCCCAAGAGGGCCCCAGGACGGCCCAAAAGAGCCCCAAAACGCCCAGACGTCGTTTTCCTTCGAAGTACATCGAGCTGACCCGACGATTTTGGTTCCACGCTTGAGGCTCGAAGTTTTCAGTTCCTCGATCGAGAGAGACAGGCAATTGATCTAAATTCGAAGTTCGACGGTCGGAGATCTCCTGACTGCCTGGGGCCTTCCAGGAATACAGGAAGCTACCAAACATCGATTTGTTCGGTGCTACTGCGACTTCTTCGGCGTGCCATGAGATCGTTCCTTACTTCCTCAAAGGACCTTCGCGCGTGAAAAAAACATCATGCCCCCAGCTCCTGCGCACAAGCGTGCAAGCGCATCGGGCGAACGCGGTGTCAGCAGGCACCAGGGACATCAGAAAAATGAACCGGTCGCCCGTCCAGGCTTCGAGGCCCCCCCCGCTGAAGCAAACGATCATGTATTGCTTTGCCGGGGAGGGTCCGGAACAAAGCGCATGGCGCGAAGCGCCAATGCAGGTATGTATATATGATTACATATGTATGTATGTATATGTATGTATGTATGTATGTATGTATGTATGTATGCATGCATGCATGCATGTATGTATGTATGTATGTATGATTGTATGATTGTATGTTTATATGTTTGTATGCTTGTATGTTTGTATGTTTGTATGTTTGTATGTATGTGTGTATGTCTGTCTGTCTGTCTGTCTGTCTGTCTGTCTGTATGTATGTATGCATGCATGCATGCATGCATGTATGTATTTATGTATTCTACACAAGGAGTATGGTGTCAAGTCTGGAATGGCCCCTCGCCGCCCGTGATGACGGTTGAGTGTGGCAATGAGTAAGTGTGGCAATGAGTAGGGTGAGCGGATTGGATGGGAAGACAGAAACCACACAAGGTCTCCGTACGATGGTAATGCGCTTGCGACGCTTCTCAGGACACTCCTTGGATGGCCAACGTGATAGTGCTAGGCTTTCCTGGACCTGCCAGCTCCATCCACGGACTGCGCTAGATGAAGGAGGGCGGAGTGCGCAGAGGGCGATGGAGAAGGATGGAGGAAGGATGGAAGAGGAGGATTAGGAGGATGAGGGAGAGGAGGAGGAGGAGGAGGAGGTGGAGGAGGAGGAGGAGGAGGACCAGGAGGATGAAGGCGGATGGAGGAGGGATACTGAAGGAGGCATGATACGTGTCGGAGGGGGGAAGGAGGAGGGAGGTGGAGGAGGAGGAGGAGGAGGAGGAGGAGGAGGAAGGAGGAGGAGGAGGGGGAGGAGGAGGAGGAGGAGGAGAGGAGGAGGAGGAGGAGGAGGAGGAGGAGGAGGAGGAGGAGGAGGGGGAGGAGGAGGAACGGAGAAGGATCTTGTGTGGGCAAACTGCGAGAAAGAGGAAGAGGAAGAGGACGAGGAGGCGGCAGCAGGATGAGGTTCTTGGAGGTTGGGGTTGGTTCGATCTGGTTTAGGTCATTCGGCAGATTCTAGGGCCAGGGGGTCAGGGGGCAGCGGGGGAGAAGAACGGTAGCAGTGGGGGTCAGTGGGTTCAGGGGCAGTGGGGGTCAGGGGGCAGTGGGGGAGGAGGAAGAGAGAAGGACGAGGAGGCAGAAGGGGAGGGAGGACGGGTAGGAGAAGGAGGAGGGATGGGGAATGAAGGAGGCACCTGGTCCTCCCTCTCCCTCGCACTGAAAGTTGGGGGAGGCGGGCAACGTTGCAGGCCGGGGGGGCAAGGATAGCGCGGGAAACTTCGCCGTGGGTGTTCTCCCTCCAGCTATTTCCGTCAACGACGCCGTGCAACAAATACGATCGAGGCTAGCGACCCCGTCTCCATGCGCCGCTCTTCGAGCCAGATCGATCCGCGAGGGTCTGGGGGGCCGACATTGGGCAAGAGCGCCCGTCACAGGCCGGCCACAATTGGGGGAGCTGTTGTCATTCTCCCCACGGGAAAGGTACGAACTTCCCCCGGTTGTGACTGGTCGACGTGCGTCTGCCGCTGCCGCCTCCGCCCACGGCGGCGCCACCGAGGTCGCCCCCGGCCATTGCGCCAGCGTCGCTGCGGGCCTGGCGCGCATGCGGCCAGCGCGCGGCGACGGCGCCATGCAGCGGCTGCTGCGGCTGGTCTCGTCGACTGCGGCGACGTTGGCGCCGCAAGGCGCGGGCGCAAGAGCATTTTGGCACGGAGGAGGCGGACGCCGACTTGACAGGAGGGTCAGGAGATTACAGCAGGACCCAGCAAGTCGTTTCCGAGTGGTGATTTGGGCTGTCAATGCTGGCCCACAGGCCCATAGGGTAGGTCCAGAAGAGGGTTGTGAATTGGACACTCTGTCAGGACAGAGGGGGTCAGGAGGAGGAGGAGGAGGAGGAGGAGGAGGAGGAGAGTGCTCGGCGGCGGTCCCGATACCGATTCTGAGCGGCCTGGCTGGGAGGAGGCAGTACGTACTATGGTAGAAAAGGGGACGCCAACTTGGAAATCGGTTTCGTATCCTGTTTCGCGTGCGGGTGAGGCGAAGCTCCGCTGGGGTGACGATGTGTCGCGCGAGGCTGGGGCCAAGTCGAACAACAAGTTCCTCCGTGGGCCTCTCGGTGTCTCCTGGGGTAGTCCTCTGGGTCGTCGGGTGGTTGTTCCGCGGTTGTTCCGTGGGTTCTCCCGTATGTTGTCCCGTGGATTGTCCCGTGGTTGTCCCTCAGTTTGTCCCGTGAATGTCCCGTGCTCGTCGCGTGGTTTGTTCGCGAGGGTTGTTTCGTGAATCGTCCCGTACGTTTTCCCGTCGGTCGTTTTGCGGTTGTTCTGTTGACTGTTCCGCGGTGTATCTAGTGGTTGGCCCGTGGGTGTCCCGTGGGTTGTCTCGTGGTTGTCCCGTTATTGCCCCGTGGTTGTCCCGTGGTTGTCTTGGCGGTTGTCCTGGGGGTTGACCCGTGGGTTGTTCTGTGGGTTGTCCCGTGGGTGTCTTGTGGTATTCCCATGGGTTGTTCCGTAGATTGCCCCGTGAGTTGTCTGTTTGGTGTTCCCGTAAGAAGTTAGCGTCGAAACGCAAGGTGGCATGCAATTCTGGATTCAGATCAGGTTGTCAGAACTACATCGTAGATGACAGGGCAGGTCGCACACAGCAAGGCGGGTGTCGGGTATGGCATTTGCGGTTGCATATTGAAGCGCACGTCTAGATACAAACACGGCCATACACATACATGGTACATAGGAGTACGGTACACCTTAGGCGATGCTTAAGAAAACCTAAGTTTTCGGCCAGAGTCTCGATTATTCTTAACGTTTCAATGTAAATCCTAAGATTTTGATGGACATGTTGGGTTTTTCTTCAAGTTCTGAGACCATGAATTTCTTCACCCATGATTTCTTAACCATTTCGCGTGGTGTATATTGTTTCATCAGTTGGGACAGTTCCATAACAACCAAGTCACCCATCGTCACCGTCATCGGCATCGGTATCCCACGTGCAACACCCGAGACCATGTGTTGGGCAGGCGAGCCGTCGATAGGTACATGGTTCGGCAGACATTCGGCACCTGTAGTACCAGCCGAACTCCAACGCCAAACGCCACGCTGCATTCCCCCCCCCCCCACATACCTATCGCCTGGAGGGTGGTCTATGAGGTACTCGAGTTTCGGCTCGGATGTTTGCCATTGTATGGTTCGTCATGCGGTGGTGTTTAGTAGGGGCAGATGAGGCAGGGGAGGCGATCGAGGGACACGAGGCCGAGGTAGCTCATGTTGGTGGAGGTGGTGGTGGTGGCTATGTGTGAGGAGGAGGGGGCCGTGGGGGAGCCCAGCAGGTGAGAGCATGGCGGAGTGGAGGCCCATGATGATGATGATGATGATGAGGAGGAGGAGGAGGAGGAGGAGGAGGAGAAGGAGGACGGGCAGGAGCTGGAAGAGGGGAGATGGAGGAGGAGGAGGATTAGGAGGAGGAGGAGGAGGAGGAGGATCAATCAGAGCAGCGGCGACCAGCGCAACCTGTGGAGCTCTCCATGCTGGCCTGGGCCTTCGCGACGTTGCTGCAGGCGCCGAAGACGCTACTGATAGCGATCGCCAACGAGGCGACGCAGAAGATCGAATACTTTAGCGACAAGGCATCCTTACCTTCCCCCATCCTTTTTAACGAGCAGGCGAGCCAATCGAAATATCGAAGATCTCAGCGACAGGGACATTGCGCAGCAGCTAGCTGTATCTCTCATCGTCCTGAAAGTTCCAAGGTTTTTCCGTAAAGAGGGCCTTTCGTCCTCGCTGAGGACAGCGGAAGCGGTCGAGGAAGGGGGATGGGGCGGCAGAGGACAGGGACGGGAATTTGACGAATTGAGAGGGGGATGGGAAATGTAATAGGGGCAGGGTGGGCAGGGAGGGAAGGCGGTGGACTGTTGGCGGCAGGAAATTGCAATAGGCACGTCGGATATGATACAAACTGCCAGCAGGAGCCCTACGGACGATTCGTATATCCCGATGGTCCTGGTGGCCCGCAGAAGCCTGTGGGCACCTCCGGAAACTAAGAGCTCGACGACAAGCGTGGCCCGTAGTCGCCCTTATAGCAAGACTTCTGATCGAACGCGTCTGCAATATGCATCGTCGTCGATCCATTCGCGCCCACGTAACGATCCACCACCTCCTCGTTTCTCCTCACCCTCCTGCTTCTGCTTTTGCTTCTGCGTCTCCTCTCTCCTTCTCCTCCTCCTTCCGTAACCATTAAGGCCAAAGTGCTTTTCAATTCACTGCCTCAGCAGGGTCGGCTCCCGGTCAACAATCCAGCAGCCCAGTATTTTCTTCCATATACAAGTCCTGGTCCACCACAGGTGCTGCATGTCCGACGTCCAGCTTCCTGACGCGCTGCGTCGCTGACATCCATATCTGTGTAGTTTTGTTCATCGCCCGACAGCTGGCATGTGCACGGCAAGAGCATCCACGACCTTCAATCTAAAGCTGAACGCGTGGAAGCTGATCACCAAAACATGCGGCAACAGTTACAAGCCATGGAGCAAACAATGGCATTGGCAGAGTCGGTCGTCCCCTTCGACATCCAGAAGTTGGCAGAATTGGAGAGAGATCCAGAACCTACATTGTTCTGTGTCGGGGGCCCACGTGCCATCGCACTTCAGGCAGTTACAGCAGCCCTGGCAAAATGGATCTATGCTTCGAGCGCACTTGCTGGTCAGCTTAGCTTCATGATGACGTGCCACAGCGACGCTCCCATCTTCAAGTTATGGGAGGAGCCGCCGCGCCAGCCCGCTCCGTGGCCTTCTCCCGTGCTCTCAGAAGACCAGCTGGCTTCATACCATTTCACACAGTGGACACGGCTGGCACCACCACCTCCACGCACGTCAATGCCGACAAGAGTCCTCAACAAGTGCGGATCGACTTGCAACCGAAGCGCACCTTGCAAGAAGTGCACCACAACCACAGCATCGGTGTACAGAGGTCAAATCGCACCATCACGATCGATACGATCCCTATTGTGGTCATTGAGGTCCACGGTGCTGATGGGGCCATCCGCGTTGCGTTGGGATCGTGCGACCATCGCGCGCGTCAACATTGGCAAATCACCGCTGGTGGCTGCTGTTGGACAGGCATTCGCACGCGTGGATACATCTACGTGGTTTATTTGGCAGGAGATTGTCACCATGGGCGACGGGAGCCAAGAAAAGGAATGGAAGTGCGATTCGTTGGAATGCCCGCAGCTTGCACGACGGAAAGCCAAACTCAATGCGTTGGCCACGTGCACGCGTAAGGGTGTTGCCGTTATATTACAAGAGTGTCGTTGCGCGTTGATCAAACTGCAGACAGCTATTCCGGCCGACCCTTGCCCTTCCAACGTATTCTACAATTCTCTCTCGCAGATCCTTCACCCTTGCGAGGTCTTCTACAATTCTCCCTCACAGAAGGCTGGCGGCACAGCGTTTCTTGCGCCAGTGGGCCAGCGCGGGCAAGATGATCCACGACGCCGCCAATCAGGCAAGCATTCAAACAAACTGGCGAGAATTGGCGAGCGGGAGCATGCGATATCCAACTCGAAGGGCCTTTGTTGCAACAGGCGGTTTCAATCTCAAGGCTGGGCCCGCGCGTAGCTGCGTCGATCCCATCAGCGAAGATGCCGTTGTCCATCCCGCACCTGATGCGCGCCGGCAACCGCTCCAGCGCCACTGGGAGCGGTTGCTCGCCATGGCCACGGAGATCTCCACGGATTGCCCCGTGCATTTACTGCAGAGATGCGGCGGCGTCTACACTAGATCGAGTCTGTATTGGCGTCCCTGTCCACGCCCTGCTCGACGTTGATGCGCCAGTTGAGGTGGGCATGGGCGCCGCGGCCATCTCGGACGCAGGGGTGAGCGACCACGCGCCTATCGCCGCCCACCTTCGAGACCGAGCACGACAATGCCAAGGTGCCATCATCCCAGAGTTGGTCGTTCGAGACCCACGCTGTCCCGCGATGCTTCAACAGCTGCTGTGTGCTGCGCAGCTGGATCGTCCCCCAGCGGCTTATCAATTGCGACGCATGATGGATTTAATGATCGAAGCTGCCCGCCAAGTACGTGACGAGCTACAGCGACTCCCGATGTCTGACCGAGACCTTCGCGCAAATGGTGGCCGAACGATCGCGCTGCGCGCCGCCCCCCGCTGCGCCCGGCGCAGCGGCGACCTCGCGGCGGAGAAGCTGCGCGCTGCCGGTGAATGCGGGGCCCCTTCCTGACTGTCTCAGACGGGGTGGTCCAGTTGCAGGATAGGGCCAACTTCGCCACCATCATGAACGCTCAGAATTGCAATTTCATCCAGCGGGGGGCCAAGCCGCTCAAGGCAGGGCTCCCGAATCGGCTCGCAGGGGGCAGGGGGCAGCAGCGGAGGGCGAGCGGCGCGCCGCTCGCACGCGCAAGCGCCGCCCCAACCTTTGGGCCCCTCAAGCTCAGCGTCCAGTGTTCGCGCGGGCCCGTCCTGAAGGCCTCCGCGAGACCTTGGATAATGCCCGAGTTCCTGGAGCCATAGCTGCGCTAAATGCCCACTGGAGACCGATTTCTGGAGCTATGATCGTTGATGTTCAGGCCCTGAAGGGCTGCCTAGATTAAGCCGCCCCCCCCAGCATGCCCAGCTTCCCCTTCGGCTTCCCACTCGAGGTGACCTTCGCAGTGCTTTTAGACATGCTGGGCGTTCTGCCCCCCCTGGGCCCAGTCGGCATAGCTGCGCTGCGTGCGAAGCGCTGCCCGAACATCGAACTGCTTGACATCGTCTTATGCGCCATCTGTATGCTGGGCGCGCTGCCCCACTGGGGCAACGATCGACCATTCGCGTTTCTACTTAAAGGGGCGGAACCTGAAGACGCCCGGGAGTGCGATCGGAAGCCCGGCAAGGCACGGCCCCTCAGCCTGCGTAGTACTGACGCAAAAAGGATGGCCAGCGCTGCAAACTTCCAGATCTTCAAGGCCGCCCAGGAATAAGCGCGCGAATCCCAACAGGGCTTCATCCCAGGGCGAAACTTCCCGTCGAACATCATCCGCGTGGACGCCGTGGCCCGCCAGGCCAGCATCTATCCCGAGGCGGACTCGGACCTCCCAACGTTCGCCGCCTACGACGTGGAGGCAGCCCTCCCGAGTCTGGGCCATCAACAGCTGTTTGAGATCCTGAGTAGATCTCCCCCCCCCAGCTGGAGCCTTCAGTTTCCTTCTGGCGCTTGACTTTCTGCCGAGGGGATGTGCTCGGATCCAAAACCAAGTAGTTTCCCTGTTCCATCTGTTCCCAGGCGCTCTAGAAGGATGTCCCCTCTCAGGGTCGCTCTGGGATCTAGCCATGGACCAATGTTGCGCCTCCTGCGCGCAGCCGCCCAGATTTCGCGGGCGAGGCAACGCAAGGGCACCCATGGGGATTGTGCGGACGACGTTGGCATGGTGATGCCTCGCCTTCGGGACTTCGCGGGAGTCTCCGCAGCTGTTAAGGGCGTCAAACGTTTTGCTCTGCTCAAGCTCGAATGGGGCTCCGGGCTGATTGCGCGGACGCAATCGAAGGTAGGATCCGTCTTGAGCTGCAACGGCGGGCCCCGCAGTGGCGCGATTTCAAGATTGCCGGTCGCGCCGCCTACCCCCAGGTTGAAATGGGGCCCGCCGCCATTTTGAGAGTCATCTGGGGCCCCGCTGCATGGAAAAGGTGGACCCGCATTATTGCCCCTCCCCGCTCCGGTGCTGCCCCTAGTGTTCTCGCGAACCTGTAGAATTCGAGGGCCCTTTCCATTCTCTCTTACCTGGCTCAGCTCTTTCCCGTCCCTGCCCATCTTCGGAAGCTGGGACGCCGGGGGCTGCGTGCGTTGCTCAGAATGCCGCCGAACAGCCTCAGCCCCGCTGATCTGAATGCCCTGCCAACCTTCTCAGCTGTTGCTCCTTCCTCAGTCTCTTTACTTGGCTGGGCAAGCAGTTGGCGCGCATCCTTCTGGACAGCGAATCGCGTTCGGCTGCCTGCCCTGCGCGGCCTCGGAGAGCATGCGCAGGACCGCGCCGCTATCGTTCGCTTCTGCGCTGGAAAATGCTCGGCCGCATGCTGGGAGCGACCCTGCTCCATTGCGCAGTTGTTGGAGCGAGCGCGCTTGCCCCCGCCGCGTCTTGCCAGCGCGCAGGGCTGGCGCGACGATGTCCGCGCCGCTCGCGCCCGCCCCGCGCTTCAGAGGCTGCGCGAGAGGGCCGCAAGCCACATCCTCAACGCATATTTGCCCGCGCGCTCCGCCCGAATGAATTTCCAGACCCCTTCGCACACGCGCTGCGGAAACGCCCCGGGGCTCGGCGAACCGTCGTCCCTGGAGGGGGGCGGTCGGTGGACGGGCCGCGGGGGCGCTGTAAGTCGCGCGCGGTGCGCTTGAAGCCAGAATGGCAATGGGGCGTTCTCAAGATTCGCTGCAGGCACATCGGCCGCAACTTGCCTATGGGGCCGCGTTGCCCTTGGCGAGATTGCGCGCTACCTCCGCTGCCCGCGCCCTCTTCCATCACTTCGCCATGCATCATGCGTGGTTGCGCCGTCACTTTTCAGGCTCGCCTCTCATGTTGCTCGGACTGGGGTGGGTGGGCGACTACGGGCGGGCGGGATTGGAGCTCTCGCGTGAAGTGTGTTTACAGGCAGTAGTCCTGGCCTTCCATATGTACCATAAGGCTAAGGACTTCTCACGACGTTCCCCGATGTCCCTTGGGAGGGCATATGAAATCAGAGGTGCGGCAGAGGTGGCCATGGAGCGGTAGAGAGCTTGCTCTCGCTTCACATTTCTTTCGGCGCTGCTCTGCCCATTTTTTCTTCCTATTCCATATCAGCTTCCCTCGCCGTGGTGGCAGCGGCACTGTTCAGACATTTAGGGGACTGCCCCACATTTGTCTGGGTGTTTGGTGGCGTCGTGTGTCGCGTCATGTTCCGGGGCTGCCCCGAAACAGCTCACGCCCGTTGTAGCCGATGCTGCGCTGCGGTAAAAAAAAAAACTGGTCGCGGCGGTGAGCCTTCCCGCTGTGCCCGCACCTATTCACAACAAGTCTGATTCGAGCGCCATCTTGTGGGCTCTGCTGGTGGCGGAACTGGCTAAGGGTTCCGCTGCCCTTCGGGAGGCCGAACAAGAACCCAAGCGCCACCCAGCAGGAGCCCACTCTCCCTCTGCCGATGGTCATGCGCTGGCCGAGGTCGAGGCCGGTTGTCGGACGGACTTTCACAGGTACGTCGTCTCTTCCTCCTCCTCCCCCTCTATCTCCTCCCTCTCCTCCTCCTCCTCCTCCTCCTCCTCCTCCTCCTCCTCTTCCTCCTCCTTTTCCTCCTCCTCCTCCTCCTCGTCCTCCTCCTCCTCCTCCTCCTCCTCCTCCTCCTCATCCTCATCCTCATCCTCATCCTCATCCTCATCCTCCTCCTGTTCCTCTGGCGCCTGCGTCCCCGACTCTTCCCCTCGCCCCTGCCCCAGCCCTCGACCCCGCCCCCGCCCTCGCCCCCGGCCTCGTCTGCGCCCTCCCCCGCCCTGGTCCCACCATCCCATCCTGACGGGGCGAGCGGTTAAACAAGCGCGTTTTGTCATGCGCATACGTTTCCATGTAGCTCCTGGGCGCGCGAAGGGAAGTTCGATGATCGTCGGGGGTTGCTAAGGGTGCCCCTGGCCCAGGGTACCCCCAGGTGTTCGCTCCATTTTCGAGCACTTGGGGTCCTCTGGGCCTCGGGGGGGTTCTCCTGTGGCCGTGGGGGCCTCCTGGGAAATCCTGGGGGCACCTTGGGCCAGGGGCACTTTTAGTAGCACCCGAGATGGGGTGGCCAATCTCGTTGGTCGGGTCGCGCCAGTAGTGCTTCGCGGTCGTCCCTCTCCGTTTCCTCTCCCTGCCCTCCTTGCTGCTCCGCCTCTGTGCGCAGCCTGTCATGATGGGCCCTCGTCCTTTCTTCCCCCGGCCACACGGAAGAGTGACCTTTCGCCCGAGCGACCTTCGGTGCGGACCCGTTGGGGTCAGCCGATCGACGAATGTGATCTTGCGCGTTTGGGTTCGGTCCTCCCGCGGCTCCCCGAAAGCCGCGCACCGAAGGTAATTTTTTGCCTAGGGTCACACTTCTGTGTAGCCGACCCTTCTTCTCCCGTTTTGCTGTCCTGCCCCCCCAGCCAACTCGAGTGAACAAGTTGCGCCATACGGTCGGGAATTTCTGGACAGCATGTCGCTCCGCCGATTTTAGCCCACCACGCTTCTGCGCGACATGTTATCCACTTCCCGCCCACCCCCCCAGCGTCAATGTCCCGAGCCTTTACATCCAGCCCCGTGGAGCAGTGCGACAAGCTATCCGTTATCCCAGAGCTCTTGACCATCATGTTTTTGTTCGGCCCCTCTGGCCCCTTACTGGGCCCAGGACCAACAGGGCCGAGACTCGGGGACTCCATTGCGAAAGAATTGTTGCCCTCCCCTCTCCCTCACCGTTTTTGGCAACCACGCTCACCTGATCTGCTGCTGGTTTCACACATTGTGTTTTGTCTGTTCGGCGTGCTGTGGCATGGTGGGGTATCCTTCCCATCAGAGGGAAAGCTGGCTGTTTTCATCCTCGGGGTCTGATCGTCGTAGGGGGGGGAGTGCGGAACAATCACGACGTCGGGGGTCCGGGCTTCCATCTCCCTCTCCTCTTCCTCCTTCCCCGCCCTCGAGGCTGAGGCGGCTTCTCCACTCGCCGCACTCGGCCCACGCGGGACGGAGCTCGTGGTCGGCGGTGGGGGTGGAGGTGGCCTGTGGCCCGCCAGTGGCCCACACAGGGAGCGAGCGCAGTCGCCCCGCGGGGCCGACCGAGCAGCTGCGCCGGGGAGAGACTCCGCGAGCCGCGCGGGGCTGACCCTCAGGTGTGCTGCAAGGACCCTCGTGTGGGGTCGGGCAGAGAGCGTTGCTCGGGTGGCGCGGCCGTGCGGCGTTCCCCGTGCTTTCGCAGGCGGGGGGCGTGTAGGAGTATGAAGTGGAGCAGAAAGGGGGGAGGGGGGGGGGCGGGGACGGCGGTCAAGCCGAAGCTCGTGATCAGCCGGAGCACAGCCAGGAGTTTCGAGGCCCTCTTGGCCCCCTCTCCTCGATCAACACATTCGGCGGCGCAGACATGCGTCGCCCCGTCGGAGCCGGACAAATAGCCCTCTTGGGGTGCTGTTTGTCGCTCTTGGGGCCTTTTTGGAACCTGTACGCGTCCCTTTTGGCGCTCCCGTGGGTGATATTGGAGTCATCTTGAGACCTCGAATGCCCATCGGAAGCGAAACGGCGAGAAGGAAAACATCATTGAACAACTTGTTTGTAATTGTTTCAAGGTCTTGGAGGCGTTTTTAGGGAGGCATTTTGGCCCTTTGCAGCTACCTTGAGGCGTCTTGGAGGCATGCTGGAGGGCATCTTGAGCCAACTTGGAACATCTTGCTTCATCGTGGAGGCTATCTTAGGGCATTTGAGGCCACCTTGGAGCCATCTTGGCGCAAGAGCCTCCCAAGGATGGCCCCGACATGCCCGAGTCACTCAAGCATCTCAGGTCGTACGGCTTTTCAATGTTTTAATCAGTGAGCAAAGGGAGTCGCCAAGCACGGAGCCCGGAACGTCGCCTCTCGGAGCCCTCTTAGGATGTTCGTGGGGCGCTCGTGGGTGATCGTGGTGACGTTGCGTGGCGCTTGTGTGGGCCTGTCTTGGAGCTCCTATTGGCGACCTTGGAGCCACCTTGAGGCCTCAGTTGCCCATTGGAAACAAAACGGTGAGAAGGCTCATATCATTGTAACACCTGCGGTGTTTGACTGATGTTGGCCTCTCGGGGTTGTCCTTGGGTTACTCTGATGCCACTTCGAGGCATGCCAGACGCAAACCAGATTGTGCTATCTTGGAGGCCGTCGCGGGGGCTATCTGGGGCCATCATGGGGCCATCTTGGACGCTCAAACGCATCGTGGGAAGTCCAGACCCAGGGGGGGCAGGGGGGAGGTGGGCGGAATCAAGGACGCCATAACCTGTCTCGCTCACTCCCATTCGCCCTCGCACCATAAAATGGAAGGCTAGGGAGTGAGATCGCAGTGGAACGGAGAGCCTCCACCCGGGAAATCGGTTTCGGTTTCGTGTTCGTGTCGTGCGTGCGGGCGAGGCGAAGCTGCGTGGGCGCGCGAAAAGGATGATCCCGCCGCGTCTGGGGGCTGTGGAGCCAGTTCTCAGCCACTCCCCCCCCCGGCGCGTGGTGGCTGGGAGTGTCCCGTCGGTGGCGCGTCGGTGTCCCGTCGGTGTCACGTGGGTGTTCCGTCGGTGGCACGTCGGTGTCTATCGGTGTCCCGTCGGTGTTTCGCCGGTGTTCCGTGTCCCGGAGCAGGGCGGCGCGAGTAAGTGTCCTGGAGCAGGGCGGCGAGATCGACAGTGAGATCGTTTGTGAGATCGATAGTGAGATCCGTTGTGAGATCGATAGTGGGCTCTGTTGTGAGATCGATGGTGAGATCGCTTGCGACACCTGTGGTGGGATCGACAGTGAGATCGATAATGAGATCGATTGTGAGATCGATTCGGAGATCGGCTGTGAGACCGATAGTGAGAACTGTCTGGAGCGCGCCGTATGGGATCGATCGCGCCGCCCCTCATGTCTGGAGCGCGCTGGGTGGGATGACACACAGCAGCACTCATCGCGACCAGCATCATCACCACGCTTCGTCACTAACCCGAGGGCGCGTCACCGGTATCGCCCTCATCACAACCACCAATATTGCCATCAGTTGGTTCTATCCCCCCCAAACCTCCTTGTAACCTCCCAGGCTAGCATTCCACCCGAGACTCAGCATTGGCAGAAGTCGCCATTGGATGGACAGCCACTGGGAACCAATGCAGTCGCCAGGTGCCCGACGCTCGCGAGGTGCGCCACGCGTGCCAGGTCAGGTGCCCTGGGGGCCCAAGCGTGCCAGGCACGCATGGCGCGTTTGCCACATGCTCCATATGCGCCAGGTGTGCCAGCCGCGCCAGGTGCGCCTGGTGCGCGTCGCGCGCCAAGTGCGCCAGTGCACGTGACAGCATACCTTGGGCAATCTGTCCCCCACCCCACACGCGCACCAGCATTTCCAGAAAGCGCAGCAAAGTGGCGGCGGGGTGGCCAGCATGTCACATGTCTGTGTGCACCCGCAGCAAGTATACAAGTGTTTTTTGTAAAGACAGTGGGCGAAAGGGCAAGGGGTAAATATGATCCCCCGCCATCTTCACCAACAAGCAAATGCGAAGTGCTCGCGGGGCGCCCGTTCACCATCCAGACTTTGCCGCCACATGCTATTATCAGAGTGAGGGGGCCGAACGGTCATTCACTGTCCCTGGGTGCGTGGCTGAAGTGGAATTCCGCGGTGCGTATTCTCGTTGTTGTTGTTGTTGTTGTTGTTGTTGTTGTTGTTGTTGTTGTTGTTGTTGTTGTTTGTTGTTGTTTGTTGTTGTTTGTTGTTGTTTGTTGTTGTTGTTGTTGTTTGTTGTTGTTTGTTGTTGTTTGTTGTTGTTTGTGTGTTTGTTTGTTTGTTTGTTTGTTTGTTGTTGTTGTTGTTTGTTGTCGTCGTCCCACCCGCAACCCGCCCCGCGACCCACCCGCGACCCACCCCGCGACCCACCCCGCGACCCACCCGCGACCCACCCGCCCACCCGCGACCCACCCGCGCGACCCAACCCGCGCGCGACCCACCCCGCGACCCGCCGCGGCCACCCCGCGACCCACCCCGCGACCCACCCGCGACCCCCGCCCGCGACCCACCCGCGACCAACCCGCGACCCAAACCACGTTCAAAGTACAAACCACCATTATCGGCGCCTGCGGCGGGCTTTTTTTTGCATTCCTTCCAGGTGGAGAGCCCGCGACCCATCCGCGACCACGTTCAGGGTACAAACCACATTTTTCGGCGCCTGCGGCGGGCATTTTTTGCATTCGTTCCCGGTGGAGAACCCGCGGCCCACCCGCGACCCAAACCACGTTCAGTGTACAAACCAATTTTTGGCGCCTGCGGCGGGCTGCTTTTGCATTCCTTCCAGGTGGAGGTGGAGAGCCCGCGACCCACCCGCGACCTAAACCACGTTCACTGAACAAACCAATGCCGCACAAGCGCGGCGGCGGATTTTTGCATGCCGTCTGAGCCCGCAAGGACCTCTTCAAGCCCCGCGCATCCACACCAGCCCGTCCAGCAACTCTGCCCTGGCGAGTTGCCTTGATCAGAGAAGGCGGGGAGCATAAAGTGGAAAAAAGGATTGCGTTGCAGTTATCTTGGGAAAGGAGGGGGAGGCAGGAGGAGTAAACAGGGGACGAGGAGAACGCGGAAGAAGAGAGGATGTAAGGATAATGTGGAGAAAGAAAAGGAGGAGGAGCAGGAGGACGAGGAGGGGTAGGAGGGGGAGAAGGGGGAGGAGGAGGACGAGGAGGGGGAGGAGGGGGAGGATGATGATGATGAGCGACAATGGGAGGACGATGATGGAGGCTGGTGAGGGGGAGGACGACAATGGGAGGACGATGATGAAAGGACGAGGGGGAGAGAGGGAGGACGAGGAAGAAGAGGAGGATGAGGACGAGGTGGAGGAGGAGGATGACGATGACGATGAGGACGAGGACGAGGACGAGGAGGAGGAGGAGGAGGAGGAGGAGAGCGCCATCGACAGGGAAGGTGGGGGCCACGAGGTCCGCCGGCTCGACGACGCCCGCGTCGCCCGCGCCCGCCCCCTCACTCTTATCCGCAATTGTGGGGTGCTACGTATTGCTCTGTGACACGGATGGTGGGGGGGCACATGGTTATTGGTCGGCGGCCGGTCAATTGGGGTACGGGATGTTTTTGAATTGGGGGCAGTGATCAGCTTTCCCCGAAGAGGAAGAAGGGTGATGGGAAAGAGGGAGCTCGCTAAGCCATTTGCGCCCAGAGGCCCGACGGGCGTTCTAGTCCCCGCTGGCGGTGGAGACATTTGCTTCCCGAGTCCAGAGGATATCTCCAACACCATGTGGGCGTTCGGCAAGCTTGAGTTCCGCTTCGACCCCTGGATTTCGGCAATGGTCCGAGAAGTCTTTGGGCGGCTGCCAGGCCTTCGCGCACAGCACGTGTCGGACGCCCAGAAGGGCGGAGTTCGGCTGGATGCGGACGGGGAGGGACGAGGAGCAGCAAAAGCGGCAGGAGGAGGCGGACAAGGAGAAGGCGGCGGAGGCCTACGATGTCGGGGTCTTCTGCTGCCGCGCTCACCCTCAACGCCGCCCTGATGCTGGTTGTGCCTTCGCCACGTGCTGCCTCGACCCCTCTCTCTCTCTCTCTTTCCGCTGTCTCTCTCGCGACCAGCCCCCCAGTCTTCGGTCGGCTTCTCCGGTCCCTCCGCCAGTGCGCCTTTTTCTCCGCCCGCCTGCTCGACCGCCACCCGGCCCGCCCGCGCTCCCGCCGCTTCGCCCGCCTGCCCGCCCGCTTGCCCTCGCCCTCTGCGTGCTCCCCGTGCTCCTGCCGGCGCCTCCGAGGTCGAACATCGCGTGGGCGCTCGGGAACCTCATGGTGGGCCGGGGCGGGGCGGGGCCCCGCCTGGCCTCCCGCCTCCCTCCTGGCCCCCCTCGCGCGAGGGCGGGCGGGCGGGGGGGGGGGGGAGGGGCGGCGAAGGCTCCCCGTGGCCCCCTGCGCAGGTGAAGAGCGAGAACAGGGTCGGCCTGGACTGCTTCCGCCTCCTCTCCGAGGTGGCCACCTCCGTGTCCGGCCGCATGGGGGACTTCGACCCGCAGGCCGTCGCCGCCGGCCGCGGGGCGCGCGCCACGCCCATGAGCGGCATGGAGATTCCAAGGGGCGCGGGGGATGATCGCTTCCTGGCGCCACCCTTTGGACCCCGGGGAGAGCCAAGGCCTCGCGGCGCCCCCCCCCCCACGCCGAGTATGTCTTGCCGCGAGCCTTTTCCGGCGGCCTCGGTGACGGTCCAGGCGGCTTCCTGGGATGTCCCGATCTGTCTTCCTCAAGCCTGGACAGAAGGCCTCCTGGGGCCACCGTATTCTGAGCAGTGTAGTCCATCCGTGTTCCTTTTCATTATTTTGTATTTGCTGCCCGAAGCTGTGCGCCCTCCAATGGGACGGATTGCTGTGCAGTGATGCGGTTCACGCCGTCTGCGTCGCCAGAACTATACTAAACGAGGGGCGTTTCAACAATCATGCCTCTGTCCTCGCGCTTGATGTATGAGATGATCGAGCTCAGCTTTCTCAGTGTAGCGACGAGCACGCGGCCTCTGATCCCTCCGCTGTTTTCCCGAATCACTGACCCGAAAGTCCCTCGTCCCCGCGATACGCCCCCCCCCCCCCCCCCCCCCCCCCGAGGCCCTGAGCAACATCGCCTGGTCGATCACGCGGCTCGGGATGTCGCACGACAGAGCTGGGGCTGACGCCGCCCGCCCCGACACAGACTTCTGGCGCGTGAGGCTACCGACTCGCGCGCCCCTGGCTTACGGCAAAGACGCCGAAGCAAGGAAGCACTTTTGGACTCAGGGAGGGCTCTGGCTTTCGGGACGCTCCGCAGGTCTGCGTCGGTCTTGATCCGCGGCCCTGCGCGCGTTAGGTAATTTAGGCGCGTCCGCGGCCCGTTCGCGACCTTCCGCCGCTGGCGCTTCCGCCTGCGGCTGTAAAAAAAAAAGGTCTACGTCGGGGGGGCTGCTGGTGGCCGAGTCTCGCCGTGGCCAGAGAGAGCCCTTCGTTCCTGATGTGGTGTTCCTTATGGCGGTGCGATGGCCGTATCCTCACCTCCTCGTTCTCGCACTCTCTCCTGACGGTCACGTCGTTCCGTTCCGTACTCTTTCGACACGGAGAGCTTCCGGACCGCACTCAAGAGCCATAGCGTCTCACCAGGCTACATACACCTATTCCGGAACATGCGTTCTGACCAAGCAGCCAGGGTGCAGACAGACACGGCCAGCCGCTCATTCAACCTACAAGTGGGCACGCAGCAGGGCGATCCCTTTAGCTCATTGCTTTCCAATTCCTTTCTTGAACACATCATGCGCCTACTTGTCACCACATGGAAAAAGCACAACCAAGACATTCAACTCGGCTTCACTAAAGACTGCTCTCTCACCAACATGCGCTGTGCTGTCGACGTCCTCCTGACGAGCCGCACCCTACCGCGTGTGACGACAATGTTTGAACAAATGGCCACAGCTGCACAACAACACGGTCCCCACATCCACCCAGACAAGACGAATATTCTGACGAATTTGACTGAGAGGAATGGGGGAGCACGGCAGCACATGGTGAACATCAACAGCATGGAGATCGGGATTTTACGCCACAGTGGGTCAGTCAAGTACTTGGGGCAGCAGATCAGCTTCCACGACGCCATGCACACCGAGGTGCAGCACCGAATGAAAGCAGGCTGGGCAGCCTTCGCTGCTCATAGACAACTCACAGCGAACCACTCCCCCTTGAAGCACACACTCTGGCTCTTCGAAGCCACTATCACACCGACGGTATTATACGGGCTGGCCATTTGGACTCTGACCGAGCCTTTGCGACAACAGTTACGATGCTCCCAACGACGCATGTTACAAATGATTGTCGGCTCCCCGCGACGACGCAACACCGCTAACACGAGACCGACACCAAGTGCGACCAACCAACACACGACACGTGCGACGACTGAACCGCATTCCCACCAAGACGATGCGCACGGAAATGCCAAACGCAACCGACCGCCAGCTACCCACCCAATCGCAAATACCAGCACGGCAGACATCCCCAACACCGAAAACGAGAAGAGCGTCGCACTGGAGAGCAGCGTCTTGGAATCATGGGTCGAATGCACCAAGCGCACGACAAGGCAAGCAGGAAGCCTCATGCACAAGCGATGGGACGATGACGTACGTGATGTTCTTGTATCCCATGGCGTGCAAAAGCGACCCGCCTGGAGTGTCTACGGTGCAAAGATCGATGGCCTCAAACTGGCGACCGACGACCAAATTTGGACGACATTGGAGACGCAATTTGTCATGCGTTCCACTCAGGATACTTCCGCGAAGCCGTAGCATCCGACTCTTCACCTCCACATCCACCTATCGACCTCCGGCGCCGACCAGTTCAGCTTTCCGACCTCCAACCACTAGCATCCGACTCTCCACGTCGACCTCCGCCTATCGACCTCCAGCGATCACCAGCTCAGCATTCCGACCCCCACCCTCTAGCACCTGACTCTTCGTTTCCACCTCCACCTATCGACCTCCAACGTTCACCAGCTCAGCATTCCGACCTCCATCCTCTATCATCCGACTCAACCCTCCGTTCCCGCCTTCACCCATCGACCTCCAGCGTCGAGCAGCTCAGCATTCCGACCTCCAACCTCTAGCATCCGACCCTTTTATTTCCATCGCCACCAATCGACTTTCAGCGCCCATGAGCATTCCGACCTCCAACCTCTAGCATCCGACTCTGCGCTTCCACCTCCACCTGTCGACCTCCAGCGTCGACCAGCTCAGCGTTCCAACTTCCAACCTCTATCATCCGACCCTTCTGTCTCACCCCCGCCCCAATCGACCTCCAGCGCCCACCAGCTCAGCATTTCGACCTCCACCCTCTAGAATCCGACTCTCCATTTCCTTTTCCGCCTTTCGACTGCAATTAAAGTGGCGTCATGGAACGTTCGAGGACTTACTGATACGAAAATTATTGAAATTATATCGCATATGGACAAGCGTGGCATTGGCATTTTATCAGGAGGAAAAGAAACAGACAGACACAAATAATCCCCGACTCCCCAGAAAATATGGGAAAATATGGGAAGTGGGGGGAAGACAGAAACCTAGAAAATATGGGAAAATACGGGCAATATTTTTATTTGTGTGTATTTATTTGTGTGTCCTGGGGCCCTTTCATTTTAGCTCTACAGGAAACCCGCCGCGCAAAAACAGAAGTTTACGAGGTCGACGGGTACAAGATTACCCTGTCCGGCGAAGACACAAAAAGAGCGTACTTGGACAGGCGTTGGATACATCATTTCACCAGCAAGCCGACGAAGAGGCAAAGCATATAAACAAATATTAGGCAGACTGGCTTGGCTAAAGATCAGAACTGGCATGGGGGCGCTGGCCATTATCACCCGATACGCGCCTCACAACCTCAAGCCGCTCCATGAAAGACGCGATTTCTACACAGCGTTGGATTCGACATACCGGTCGTGCAATGCCGCCGTTGGCAAGCTCATCATTGGCGACTTCAACGCCAGAGTGGGGAAAGCTGATCCAGGAGAAGACGCTGTTTTGGGAGAGTTTGGATGGGGGCGTCGCGCACAGCACGAAGTTGAGCAGCCGAACCGGGATCTGATGATGGAGTTCTGCACGAGTGGTGACCTACAAATTGTAAATACATTTATTTCGCAACCATTGGAAGAAAAAAATCACGTTCATGGAAGCGGGTGCCCTGCCAATGGGGGACATAGCAGAAGACAGCTACAACATTTTGGACTTTTTATTATGTGACGCACATTTGCGGCATGAAGTCGTTGCGCTACGAAGTCATTGGGAAGCGGCCCTGGCTACAGACCATTAGTTGGTTGTGGCAGACATGGCTATACAGTCTTCCATACAGACCGCGGGAAACGGGACGGCCGAACAGAAATGGCATGCAAGACCCACGAGCACTGCAGGCATATCTGGGCAAGCTTATGGGAACAATTTCATCGTTTCCTGGGCCGCCGGCTGATATTCAAGACATGTGGGAAAGAGGAAAAACAGCAACGCAAGCTGCTGCCAGCGCCTTCCCGACGCGCCAGGAGGAGAGCATCAAGCCATGGATTACACAACGCACTCTTGATCTAATCCGCCGCCGTACCGAGGCCCGAGTGGCCAACGACATAACCGAGGAGAGAAGATTGATGAAAGCGGTGCGCAACGCGTGCAAGCAAGATAAAACAGTTTGGGTTGATGAGCGAATTTCGACTGGTAGCTGGGACGCTCTGAAAAAGCATTGCCGGCCTAAGCCACGACGCCAAGGGAGGCTAAGAAATATGAGTGGGGAGTTAGTGGAAAACACACAAAGAGCAGAGACAATGGCTGAATACCTGGAGAAAATGCAGTGGAAAGTACGGACAGCAGAGCTTCTAGACATCTCACCTGGAGATCCATTGCCGGTTTTCGGAAGCAGACTTTACGACAGAGGAGGTTGGCAAAGCAATCAAACAGCTCAAACGTGGCAAAGCATCTGGTGTTGACGATATCCCAGCAGAGTACTGGACGGCTATTGCTACAGACCCAGGCGGACTGGAGTGGATTACAGACCTGTGCAACAAATGTTGGAACGAGGAGGCCGTCCCAGACGATTGGAAGAAATCGATTATCTCAACGATATGTTAAAAAAACACAGGGGCCGTCGACAACTGCGAAAACTACCACCCGATCAGCCTACTCTGCGTCGCGCACAAGCTCATAGCTGGTCTTACTCTTCGGCGTCTACGAAACGCAGGGGCAGAGGACAAATTATCGCCAGCGTAGTTTGGTTTCCGACGAGAGCGCGGGACATCGGATGCGATACGCGCTGTTCGCCGGTATATTGATTTGGCTTACGCAGGCAAACAAGGAGGTATTGCAATTGTCGCTTTGGATTGGAAGAAAGCTTTCGACTCGTTGAACGTCGAGGCGCTGCTGGAAGCTTTGCACAAATTTGGAGTCCCTTGGCGCGTCCTTACAATTATTGGCCACATCTACGAGGGCAGAAAATTCAGCGTGGCGGATGGACGACACCGGTCATCAGAACGACAGCAGTTATCTGGGATATCACAAGGTTGCCCACTTTCGCCGTTTTTATTCATTATGGTAATGACGATGGTACTGCGGAGCGCCACACACCACGGAGACGCGGAAGCACGACGAGCTTTAGCAGACGGGTCCTTGAGTATATTGTTGTACGCGGATGACACCTTGCTCGTGGGTCGCAATCCACACCATCTACAAAGTCTGTTGGGCGCGTTTTCTAAAGCAGGTGCACGAGTTGGCATGGAACTACATCGGGATAAAGTTCAACTCACGCCGGTTCGTTGCGACATGTCGCTCTTGACGCCCTCTGGCGAGCAAATCCCAGCAAAAGACACAATGGCCTACCTCGGGGCCACGCTTTCAAACTCTGGCCAGCTGCGCGGGGAGTTGGGGAAGAGGTTCGGAGCCGCATGGGGTGAGTTCTGCAGACGCAGCCGCGCCTGGAAGCATGCGGCAATCAGTATTACCAGAAAGCTTCAAGTATTTCAAGCGCTGGTGACTAGTAAGGTCATGTTTTCGCTGAGTTCGGCATGGCTCAACAAAGCTGAACGCAGAAGGTTGGACGGTTTCCAAGCGAGGTGCCTACGTCGAATCCTGCACTTTCCTCACGCATACATTTCAAGAGTATCTAACGAACAAGTGCTCTTGCAAGCAGGCCAACAGCGCTACACAGTGCAACTTCTGAGGCATCAGCTGTTGTGGTTTGGCAAAATATGTAGGGCGACAAACTTTGATTTTCTGCGCCGCCTCACCTTCCAACCCGGAAGCGCGCGGCCAGCTACAGACGCATGTGCCCGAGCACGAGGCCGGCCAACAAATGCATGGGCGCAGTGCTTGTACAAAGTTGTCGCACCGCATGCTTCTTCGGACGAGGCAATAATGCAGCGCGTATGTGAGCCAGCAGCCTGGCGCAGATTTGTGATTGATGTTGCGTGTCTCCCTCCTCCTCCTCCTCCTCCTCCTCCCCCTCTCCCCCCCTTGTCCTCAAGCAGCGCGCGGTGTGAATTAAGAAGCAGCCCGCGTGCAGCCGCCCCCGCAAAGCGGTGAGCCTTGGCTGGCATGGTCCTCTTTTGCCCACGCGCTCCGGCGTATGGCATTTCGTTCGTTCGTACCTCCAACGCCCACGAGCTCAGCATTCCGACCTCCAACATCTAGCATTCGACTCTCCCGTTTTCCACCGCCACCAACGCCAGACACCGAGACTGCAGTACCACTTCAATGACACCACATGGCCACAACCGGCTACAACAAAGGAACGGGAACATTTGGAAAACAATTTGGTGAAGTACGCGTCTCCCTGAGTAGGCGCCCGGCGCGCGCAGTTTCTCATGCGAGGCCATGGCCTTACCCGCCTCGCCATTAAGGTGCCTGGGCGCACGCTCGCACAGGCATTCCGCTCCGTTCATTTCCGTTTCTTTCTCCCCCCAAGCGGCAATCGACAGCCGTCCGGAGGTAGCAGGACAGGTGCTCAAGAGGCTCAGCCGACGACCCCCGACAGGCCTATGGACAAATATTGGTTTGGCTGCGCGGGTTGTCCTAGCAACGCTCAGCGCACGGGACGACGAAGAGCGACGTAATGCCCAAGAGGAGCATAAAAACATTGAGGGAGGGTACTGCGTCTTGCGATGACTCCTGGGGCATCCTTGGGACGCCTTCGGGCGCCCTGGCTGCCTCTTGGAGCTCTCTGGGGGCATCTTCGAGGCGACCAGGGGCGCCCCAGGAGCATTTTGGGGCCTCTTGGGGCTCTCTTGGGTCCGTCTGGGCCCTCTGGGGGCCACTTGTCCGTTTTGGCGGCTGCTTAAGCTTGGTGTTCTTGTGGGGGTCTTTGCGGGTTTTGGGGTCTTTTGGTGGAGTTTGTTGTCGTCTTTTGGTGGAATTATCTTTATGTTCTTCTTGGTGGAGTTCTCTTGGGCTCTTTTGTGCCCCTTTGCGGAAATGCTGCGTGCTTCCTCGATTTGAGCCAACATGAGCCTTCCCAGCCAACAAGTGGGAACAGCCCAAGCTTCAGACAAATGTGTCTTAAATTGTTATGTTTGCCTGCAGGGGACCTTCGGTGAAGCGATCTTGGAGGCTCGTCGGGCTCCCCAGGGCCAGACGGAAACCATCTTTGGCAATCTTGGGCGACATGGGTACCATGCGGAGCCATGCTGAGAATCTTCAGGCTTGCCGAGCAGCTTGGGAAGCCTCCGAGGGTGCGGCTGGACCAAGATCAGCTCAGGGGGGTCCGCGTGACCCTCTCCTCTGCAAAAAAACCGAAGGATTGCAAACAACCGAAGGATTGCAAAACAAAAAAAAGGATTGCAAAACAACGAAGGATTGCATTGCAAAAAAAACCGGATTGCAAAACAAAACCGGATTGCAAAACAAAACGGTTTTTTTGCAATCCGGGTCCTGGGAACTTGAACCCAGAAAGGATGCCAGCTCTTGGAGGGGGAGCTTCTTGCTTCCGCCGCCCTCCGCCGGCCTTCCGCCGGCCTCCGCCGGCGGAGGCGGCCCCGCTTTACTTTTCCGCCAGCCTTCGCCGCCGCCCTTCCCGCCGCCCGAGAGTGCCCACTCCGCCGGCCTTCGCAGGCGAGGCCCTCCCTGGAGCGCCTCGTGTGCTGCGCGCGGTCGCAGGGAGGGATCTCGGGGCGGTGCGGGCAGCGGCCGCGGAGCAGCGGCGCAGAGGCGCCCTCGAGCTCCCCGTGGCGGCCCGCGGGCGTGGCGAAACGGGCCGAGGCCCGCCGTGCGAGGACAACGACTGGGGCCGCAGGCGGAGCCCCGTACAGTCGAGGTGGATTGGTAGGTCGACCCTGCCCGATGCAGGGTGCCCCCGTGCCCTGTGTTTTGCGACCGCTGCCTTCCGCAGTCCTATGGCAAGGTGGCCCTCGGAAGGGTCTTTTGGCCCGCCCGCAGCCCAATTGAGGCCGCAGGTGGAGCTCCCCTGCCAGTAGGCACGCCCGATAAGAGACTGACCTGCCAACGGGTGAGCCACGAGCATTTGTTATCTCCCCATGTGACCGCAGAATCTCGGGACACCTTACGAAGCGCAGGATCGACGAAGGATGTACCCTAGGCTTCTTATAGCAAGGGTTCTTATCGCATGTGCTTACACCATGGAACACCATCCGCGTGGAGGCCCGCTCGCGGACGCTCTCACTCCGTAGGTGGAGCTCTAGGTTGGGCACGGCACCTGTGAAGGGTGCGGCGAAAAGGAGCGGGGTGAGGCATGCGGGCGCACCTAGCGGGGCCCTAGGTGGAGCTGCTTATGGGGGCACTGAGCGTATGAGGGGTGTGCCGAAATGGGCACTCGGAGAGCAGAGGCAGGGAGATTATGATGATGATTATGATGAGGAGGAGGAGGCGGAGGAGGAGGAGGAGGAGGAGGAGGGCTGGGGAGGCGGGATGGGGAGGAGAGGAGGGGAGACGCGCGGCGCTGCGGTCCCAACACGAGGACCCGACAACACAAGAGGTCGGGAGGCACTCTCACAGGGCGGTAGTCCCCCCGAGCGGGTGGCTGCGGTGGGTTTTCACGGGCCGCGGGCGCAACACGAGGATCCAACAACACGGGAGGTCGGAAAACGCTTTCACACGGAGGTAGCCCCCTAAGCGGGTGGGGCGGGGGGGTCTTCATGGACCGGCTGGCCGTGGAGGTTCGCGAGAAGTTGGGCAAGTTCCCTTCGCTGGACATCACGAACGTCGCCTACGCCCTTGCGAAGGCCCACTGCCCAGTGCCGGCCGGCGAGCCTCGCCCTCTCCCTCCCCGACCTCCGGACCCTTCCTCTCCCATCTTCTCCTTGCGCTCTCGACGCCTTCCTCGCGGCTGGTCTCTCGCCAGGATCGCTTGGCCGACGCCCCCCGGGGCCCGAAGTAGGCCCCCCTGTAGGCCGAGGATCTGGGAGGAATCAGCCGTCTTGATGTGTTCGTCGCGCTGGAAGTCAGAGATCGGTGGCCGAACGGCCTCGGAGGGCCAAGCGGTCCTCGGAACG
>CAUYUJ010014114.1:298769-341269 GCA_963575745.1 Prorocentrum cordatum
TGCTTCTACTACGACTGCGACTACCACGTCGACGACGACCACTACACGTACTATTACTACTACTACTACTACTACTACTACTACCTCTACCACTACCTGTATTACCACAACGAAGATGATTACTACCACTCTCACCACACCTATCACGAGTACTATTAATACTACTTCTACTGACACGACCACTATCACCATTCCTGATCGTATTCGTTTTACGACCATTATTATTGCTACTAGTATTTGTACTATTACTAGTACTGCTGCTACTACTAATACTACTACTACCACTACAACTTCTACTACAACCACGACTACGACTACTACTACTACTACTACTACTACTACTACCTCTACTACGGCCACGACCACGACTAGTATGGATCCCAATGCTACCATTACTGGTACTACTTCTACTGCTACTACTACGACTACCACTACCACTAGTACCACTATTAGTACGTTTGCAAGTACACGGGCTTCTACGACTTATCATATTTTTTGCGATTGCGACTACTACTGATACAGCCACCGGCCTACTATTATTATTACCACGACTACTTATATGTTTGGTTTGTTTCGTGCCAGTCGTATTTCTATTACTACTACTGCAGGCCTTCTATGACGACGGTTACTACTACCATGACTATTACTATTTAGTACGGGTACACATTCTGCTATAACTGCGACGTTGCAAGTCATATTCTTATCACTGTTGCGACCTCTGCTGCTACCACGACTACGACTATACGGCAACACCACCACTGCCCATTACGCCGAGTGCCACCACCACCACGATTACGACTACTACTACTACTACTACTACTACTACTATTACTACTACTACTACTACAACTACTGTAACTATTACTGCTACTGCTACTACTACTACTACTACTACTACTACTACTACTACTACGACTTTTTCGACGATTCGTATTACTACGGCTAGTACGACTACCACTACTACTCCGACTACGACTACTACTACACCTACTACTACTACCCCTACTACTGGGACGACTACGACTACTACTACTACTACTACTACTACTGCTACTACTACTACTACTTCTACTACTACTACTACTACTACTACTACTACTACTACTACTACTACTACTACCTACTACTACTACTACTACTACGACTACTACTACTACTACTACTACTACTACTACTACTACCACCACGACTACTACTACTACTACTACCACTGCTACTTCTTTCCCCCCAAGTATGTTTATTGTTACTGCGACTACAACTTCTACGACGACGACTACGACTACTACTACGACGCCTACGACTGCTACTACGGCCATTTTCGCGGCCATTACGGCTACTACGACTACTCCTACCACGACGATTGTTACTTTCTTTATTTCTCGTAGATTACGATTGCTACGATTATTACTGCTGTTACTTCTAATATTATGATTATTAGTATCACAACTATGACGACGATTGCTACTACTAGTTTTACGACTACTCGTATTACTACGACTACTTCCATTACCATTACTACGGCTGCTTCTTTTTTCCGACTACTACTTCTACCACTATTACTATTAATGTTACTATCTCTACTACTACTACCACGATTACTCCGATGGTCCTACTACGACTACGACTATTACTACTATGTCTTAGACTACTGCTACTTTCACGGTTACATCTTCATCGTCTACGATTACTACTACTAGCAGTATTACGGCTACTAGTACTACTACTACTACTGCTACTACTACTACTACTACTACTATTCCTACTACTACTACTACTACTACTACGTCTACTTCTTCTACTACTGCTACTACTACAATTAGTTCTACTAGTAGTAGTAGTACTACTACTGGTACTTCTACTTCTACTACTACTACTACTACTACTACTACTACTACTACTACTACTACTACTACTACTACTACTATCACCACTACCACCACGATCACTTTTGCTAATACTACGACGACAACTATAACTACGATTATTATTACTACTAATACTAGTTCCACTACCATTCCCAGTGCCACTACCACTACAACTACCACTACCATTGCCACTATTATTACCATTGCGTCTACTGCTGTTAACTTGTCTCGCGCCTCCACATGGGCTTGTACGGCCACGTTTTTCTAAGCGGGCATGCGTGCAATCACGGATCCTATAGAGTTCCAAGGCTAACACATGAAGTCTTCACACGTTTGTTTTGGATTGCAAGGCCAGGAAAAGGACAAGGAGGCGGAGGAGGAGGAGGCGGAGGAGGAGGAGGAGTAATTCCATGCCTTCGGTTGCAGTGCTCCCACCCATCCTGTGGTGTTGGGTCCTCGTTTTGAAGAGACAGCGCCCCGCGTTCCTTCCTCCTCTTGCTTTTCTCCCCCCCTCCTCCTCCCCCTCCCCCTCCTCCCTCCTCCCGCCCACGCAGCCCCAGAACAGCGCTTCGTGGACCCACGCGAGGCTCCACCAAAGGCCCCAGCGGCGCAGCCGCATCTGTTTCCCACACCCATTACAGCGTTTCGTCGCCCCATGGGGAGTTCCATCTAAGGTCCCAGTGGCGCAGCCCGCATGCGTCTCCCGCACCCAGTACAGCGCTTCGTGGCCCCATGAGGAGCCCCATCGAAGGCCCCAGTGGCGCAGCCCGCATGCGTCTGCCTCACCCAGTACAGCGCCTCGTGGCCTCATAGGGGGCTCTTCCGAAGGTCCAAATGGCACAGCCCATTTGCGTCTCCCCCACCCAGGAAAGCGCGTCGTGGCCCCATATGGAGTTCCACCGAAGGTCCCAGGGCGCAGCTCACATGCGCCCCCCCCCCCCACACCCATTACAGCGTTTCGTGGCCACATAGGGAACTCCACCGCCGGTCCCAGTACAGCGCCTCGTGACCCCATACGGAGCTTCACTTAAGGTACCGGTGGCTCAGTACAGCGCTTCGTCGCCCCATAGGGAGTTCCATCTAAGGTCTCGGTGGCGCAGCCCGCATGCGTCTCCCACACCCAGTACAGCGCTTCGTGGCCCCATGCGGAGCCCCATCGAAGGCCCCAGTGGCGCAGCCCGCGCCCAGTACAGCGTTTCGCTGCCCCAAAGTCGGCTCCACCGGAGGTCCCAGTGGCGCAGCCCGCATGCGTCTCCCACCCTGCACAGCGTTTCGTAGCCTCATAGGGAGCTCCACCGACGGTAAAAGTGGCGCAGCCCGCATGCGTCTCCCACACCCCGTACAGCGTGTCGTGGCCCCATACGAAGGAAGCTCCACCGAAGGTCCCAGTGGCGCAGCCCGCATGCGCATCCCACATCCACTACAGCGTCTCGTGACCACATAGGGAGCTCCACCGAAGTTCCCAAATGCGCGGCCCGCGTGCGCCTCCCACACCCAGTACACCGCTTCGTGGCCCCATAGGAAGCTCCACCGAGGGTTCCAATTCCGCAGTCCTCATGCGTCTGCCCCACCCAGTACAGCGCTTCGTGGCCCCATGGGGAGCTCCACCGAAGTTCCCAAATGCGCAGCCCGCATGCGTCTCCCGCACCCAGCACAGCGCTTCGTGGCCCCATAGAGAGCTCCTCCAAAGGTCCCAGTGTCCCAGTGGCGTAGACCGCATGTGTCTCTGCCACCCTGTACAGCGCTGCGTGGCCATATAGGGAGCTGGTCCCAATGGCGCAGCCCGCATGCGTCTCCCACATCCAGTACAGCGCTTCGTGGCCCCACAGGGAGCTCCATCGAAGGTTCCAATGGCGCAGCCCGCATGCGTCTCCCACACCCAGGACAGCGCTTCGCGGCCCCATAGGGAGCTCCACCGAAGGCCCCAGTGGCGCAGGTCGCATGCGTCCCCCCACCCAGCATAGCGCTTCGCAGTTCCATAGGGAGCTCCACCGACAGTCCCAGTGGCCCATCCCACATGTGCTTCCCCCGCCCTGTACAGCGCTTCGTGGCCCCACAGGGAGCTCCATCGAAGGTCCCAGTGGCGCACCCCACATGCGTCTCCCCCACCCAGCACAGCGCTTCGTGGCCCCATAGGGAGCTCCACCGAAGGTCCCAGCAGCGTAGCCCGCGTGCGTCCCCCCACCCCGCACAGCGCCTCGTGGTCACGTGGGCAGCTCCACCGACAGTCCCAGGGGCGCAGCTCGCATGCCCGTCCCCTTCCGAACGCAGCGCCTCGTGGCCTCCTAGGGAGCTCCACCGAAGGCCCCAGCGGCGCAGCCCGCATGCGCCTCCCCTGCCCAATGCAGCGGTCCGTGGCCCCATGGGGAGCTCCGCCGACGGTCTCACGGGCGCAGCCCGCATGCGCCTGCCCCGCCCGGTGTGCAGCGTTCCGTGGCCCCAGCAGGGGGCCCCGCCGAAGACGATACCGACAGCTGCTGCATTCACAACTGCATATGTTTGGGTCGTTCGCCAGGCTCATGTTGCGTGTTTGGGGGGGGGGGGGGCAGTAGTAGCAGCAAGACGTTGAGACTCGATCGCGTCTTGACGTTGAAGAGACACGAATTGTCGACGCCTCGCGAATCCCCACCCGCCCATCCAGAAACGATGCCCAGAGGAATTGCCTCGATCAGGGAAGTGGGCAGCACACAGAGGAAGCCATTAGGAGACATCTTGGGATATCTGGAGCCATCTTGGGGTTCATTTTGGCTCTCCCAGGCGCTCTTGGAGTCATCTTAGTCAGTGCCCCCTCCGAAAGAGGCCAACATGTGGTCAAAAACCTTCGACTAATCAATGATTTGGCATTGTCGCCGAGGCCTCTTGGAGCATCTTGGGTGCCTCTCGGGGGTCTCTTGGGGCCTCTTGGGGGTCTCTTGGGGGCCTCCTGGGGGCCTCTTGGGGTCCTCTAGGGGCCATCTTGGGGCCATCTTGGGACCTCTTGGGGCCCTCTGGGCGCTTCTTGGGGCCCTCTTGGAGGAGATCGATTAAACACGAGGGGAGCATTAATTTGGGTCCCCCCCCAGGAGGCCAAAATGGGGCCCAAACCCTAGTAAAACCAATGATGTTGGCTTCCTCGCCGAGGCCGTTCTGGACGCTCCGACACCTCACGGAACCCCCCGTCCAGGTCCATGGGTATGGGGGTAGGGGGAGGGGTAAACCCTTCCCCGAAGGGGAAGAAGGAGGGGTGGAAGAGGAAACTCCCTAAACCACCGACGCCCAGAGGGCTGGTGGGATTCGATAAGCCGTCGCGGCCTTACAATATTGGCAGGTATGTGCTTCCGACTTGGAACCGGCAGTCTTTGGAAGCCTCGCGAGCCCCCCGGAGGTTGCAGAAAGAACCTCAATGACGACCCGTCACCCCTGCCTCTGCCGCGACGGCTGGCACATTTGGAGCAGACGCGCGCCCTGAGCGTTGCCATCAAGGCTCGGTCACGTCGAGACGACGCTGCGGACTTCCCGCCCCCGCTCGCAGACAGCCCGTCGCCCCCCGTGCGGTGGCCGCAACGACTGGCAGACCCGGTGGCGGACGCGCGCCGACTGCACCCGCGCTCGGGCCGCGGGCGTGGGCGCGCCTGCTCAGCGGCAGGCCTTGGCCTCCCCCGCGCCCCTGCGGCCGCCCGCGGCTGGCCGGGCCGTGCGCAGACGGGAGCGGGGCGGCCTCCCGCCCAGGCCCCCAGGGGCTCGAACGCGTCGAGTCTGATTCAGGAGGGGGAAAAACACACAGACACAATTAATCGGCGATTCCCAGAAAATATAGGGAAATATGGGAAGTGGGGGGGGGAGACAAAAACCCAGAAAATACGGGAAAATATGGGGATATATTTTTATTTGTGTGTATTTATTTGTGTGTCCCAGTTCCCCTTCACTGATGCGTTTCCCTGCCTGTTCTGGCTCTCGGCGTCGGGGCGGGCACCGGGGGGGCGTCGGGGCGGGCCCCGGGGCCGTGGAGGGACTGGCCGGGACGGAAAGCGCCCGCCCCAGGGAAGGGGTCGAGAGATTCCAGGCCCCGGGGGACGACCTTCGAAGATCAGAGCGTGAATTACCTACCCCGCTTTCGTTTCCAGGCATAACCAAGCCATACCACGCGCCTCCTCGTCAAGCGGCCTGACCAGTACAGGCTGCAATTTGGCATCGTCTGGTATCTCTTGGAAGCGAGGGTGGTCAAAAGCGAGGGAGGTTTGTTTGCCCCCTAGAAGAAGACCCTCCGCTACTTGGAGCCCCTCCTGCCTCCCAAGAAGTTTGTTTCGGAGCTTCGAAGAAGGGGCCGATCCCCTCTAAGAGGCCCCTTGCCCTCTCGGGAGGCCACCCCCTTCGCCCTAACCCTTATTCTGCGCGCCGCCGATTTGCACGCGTGCTCCGCGCGCGCGCGCGATGGGGAACGGGTGCGATGTTTGTGCTGGCGCCGCCCGGACGGGCAGCAAGGACGTGCAAAGGACCCTTCGGGACGTAAGTCAGGGCGGCCCTGGGAGCAGTCCTCAGGGTTCTTGTCGCTTTCTGTAGCTTTTGCTTGCTGTTGCCCCGGGAGGGCTCTCCTCGCCTTTGCCACCGCCCCTCTCCACTCCTCCTCCTCCTCCTCCTCCTCCTCCTCCTCCTCCTCCTCCTCCTCCTCCTCCTCCTCCTCGTCCTCCTCCTCCTCCTCTTTCCACCGCCTCCTCCATCATTCAGCCTCCATCCATCCTCCTCCGCATCCCTCCATCCGCCCGCCATCCTATCCATTCTCCCCTCCCCTCGTCGTTCAGTCAGCCACAGGATGGGCCATCCCCCCCAGATGGACGCGGACGGGGACACGTGGCCACCACCATCGCCATCCCGCACACAACGCGGAGACGGCGCCAAGTCGGCAGAATCTCGGGTGGGCGCGGCCGATCCGCATGCGCCGATTTAGGCGAGGCCCGTTCTGGGCTCAGGACTGGAAGGCTGGCAAATGCTCGGCCCAGGAATGATGGGCGCGCTCAACCCGGCTTGGCCGGGAAACGCTATGCACCGATCCTGCGTCCAGGACGTGCCTGGCCTGAATCGGTGCATGTGGATAGCCCGCGTTCGCCGAGCACCTGCCGCAGGCGTGGAGCAGGAAGGGCCGCGTGCAGTGGAGTCTGAAGCGACCGAGGCTCCTCCCTCCTCCTCTTCCGCCTGGTCCTCCTCCTGGTCCTCGTCCTCCTCCCTCTCCTCCTTCCTCCCTCATCCCTCCTCCCCTCCCCTTCTGCCCCCTCCTTCCTCCTCGTCGTCATCAGCCTGCTCTTCCCTCGCCTCCCCCTCGCCTCACCCTCGTCCCCTGCGCCGTCGCTTTCCACCTTGTCCTCCTTCCGCCTCTTCCTCCTCCCTCCGAGGCCGAGCGCGACGCACAGAACTTGCACGGTCACGTTCCCCCCGTCGCCAGTGGTTTGACCAGCGCCGACTTGGATCACGTGCCCTGCGCAGCCGATCCACGGGAGGCGACCAGGTTGGAGTTCGACGTGTCGATGGACAGGAGTCTCGGGAAGATGCTTGGCGTGGACGTGGGTCACTTGGACGGTAGCGTGCTGCTCGTCAAGAAGGTGACGGGCGGCCTCTGCCAGGAGTGGAACGACGACCACCCTGACCTGGCCGTGAGAGCTGGAGACCGGATCGTCGATGTAAACGGCGTCCACGGTAATGTCTTGAATATGGTGGAAGAGTGTGCGAAGCACAGAGTGTTGACGATGAGAATGCAGCGGGATCCGTGAGCGAGGCTCCCCTTGTCGAGTGGCGAACGACTGCCTGTGTGTTTATGTTGCTAGCCTCCCGCCAGAATGTTGACATCTAGGCTCTACTTGCGCATTCCGCTGCCTGTGGCGAGCCCACCGTTGTGCCAGCGCAGCATTCAGTGTGGCGACGCTTCGAGCAATCCTGCGAGCACCGCCCGGAAGGCCATCACATGCGACACATCTCGCCTGCATTCCTTGAGGAGCTCTCACGGAGGCTAGCTTCGCCGTATTTGGACTGTCTCGGGGTCTTGCGGGCCTTCTTCTGGCCCTGTGTGAGACCCTTGGGTCGTCTTGGGGCTCTCTCGGGCCGTCTTGCTGCCATCTTGGTGCCATCTTGGGCTCCTCTCGTGCCATCTGGGGAGTCTCTTGGGGCTGCTGGAAGCTTCAGGTGGCTGTTGGGTGCAAGTTGAGGCAATTCTGGGCCATCTTAGCGGCTTTGGTGGCCTTCCAGAGCCGTCGTGTTAGCCTGTAGCATGTTTGGAGAGCGCCAGTGAGGCGTCGGGGCTGCCAGGGGGGCGTCGGGGCTACCAGGGGGCCCCAGGGAGAGGGGGGGCGATGCACGCGATACTGCGTTGCGAGAGTGCGGGGGCCCTCTCGGAAGACTCAAAGACCCTGCCAGACTTCCCACCACAATATACCACGCCTCAACTTCCCCGGAGGCACGGTGGCAGATTCCTGAGCAGCTCACGTCGTAGTGCAGTCGACATGGAGGGCGGGGGAGAGCGCAGAGGAGGCAACATGTTGAAGGAAGGAGGAGGGGGGGGCGGGAGCAGGATGAGGAGATAGCGGAGGGAAGAGGGGGGGATGAGGGGGAAACGCAGAAGGTACATGCTGATGAGATGGAGGTGATTGGGAATTGAGACGAGGGGAAGAGGAACGTATGTGCATGCCAAGAAACGCAGCGAAGCCAAGTCCGACTGACCAGAGTCATGATAATCCCGTCTCTCAGTGTATTCCTACATGCGTACCCGTAGACCTGTGTCTTCGAGCATCCAGAGGTTCGCGGATTTTCTGCCTGGAACTTCGTGGCTTGAGTTTGTCCTGGTTTGTGCCGTTTCTGTTTCTATCCGTGTCCCCTGTCTCCTCTGTTCCTGTCGCACGTCCGCCAGAGGAAGTCTTCATCTGGGAGTTGGATGGCGAACTCGTAGACACCGTCGGGGCTCCAAGCAACACTTCGTATTCCGGCACGTTCGCGTCACGTCAGCGCGGCGGCCATGTTTGCGCGGGCATTCAGGGTTGAAGGCCACCAGCGGCCCGAGCCAGGCCGGCGTCAACCCGCCTCCGCTATTGGATAGCGGCGATTGCTCAAGGCACTGTGAACTGGCGGGACCTCCACTGGTTCGTCCGATGGCTGTCTTTCGGACAGAGTTGTGGCTCAGAAGTCCTTAGGCGTATGCTGCGAACTTCTCAAACGATGTCCCACAGTATCCGCTGAGCCTTGGTCAAGCCATGTTTCGCCGAGCGCGCGCAGCCATCGGGAATTCGATGGGGTCGCGTGACTTGTTTGCGACTAGCAGAGTGGCAGTTTGCATCTGAGCGTATCGAAGCCGCCTACGGCGAATCACCGCCGCCCTCGGCCTTTTGGAATCGCCAATGTGGCCGAGCGTTGTGGCAAGATCTCTGCCAAGCTATCGGGCCATGTGTTCCCCAAGCCTTTGTAGAAACCCTTCGGGGAACACTTGGGGGAGGACGGCGGGGAACATCAGCAAGAGGAGGAGGAAGAGGAGGATGGGGCATCGCGGGAGCCTCTGGGCCTCTCTGGGCCGACTTGGGGCTAGCTTGGGGTGCTCCAGGGGCATCTTTTGAGGCCATCTTGGGCGTCTTCGAGGATTGTTGGTCCTCTTGGAGCCCTCTTGGGGTCGTCTTCGGGGCCTCTTGGGCCGTTCTGGGGCCATCTTGGAAGGCCTCGTGGGCGATCTTGGGGCGATCTTTAGGGGCTGTTGGGCCGTCTCGGGCCATCGGAAGGTCGACAACCAGCTATGCTGCCCGACTTCGAAGGGCCCGACCGTGAGATTCCCGAAGCGATTGGTCAGACAAGAGGACAGCGCACTCGGGAGAACGCGTTGGAGGTGATTTCTCAAGCCACGGCCGTGGTCAAGGTACGCAGAGCCCTCCATGCGAAGACCAAGGATGATTGTCGCCGAGTATTTCGGGTGGAGGGCATGATTGACTACCACCGAGCTGCCACAGCTAGGGATGACCGTGGAGGCTGGAATGGCCCCTGCAGGATGAGCGAAGCCAATTAGGAACGTAGACAACTTGTGGTCAAATCTGTAAGCAGAAATACAGTGGTCCAGTTTCCTGATGCGAAACTGACATGATTCATCGAGGTGTTCATAGAGTCGGGATTTGGCATGGACAACAAAGTTACGCGCACCATCATCTCGCATATCTCTGCGATCCCAGCTGGGAATGCCCCCATTTCTTTTCGGAAAGTGTGCAGCTCAGCATCTAGAAGTAAGTGTGCTTCCACAGCATGTGGCATTGCAGTATCTCGTAATGGTTCATTTTAGGATTAATACTGTCAGTGTGCTCAGGTTGGCCAGCAACGTTCGCATTTTCCCGCGTGTTCTGGGTGTTGATCGCACTATATTTTACGGCAGTGATGTCCAGCCAGGCTTTCGCATGTACAAGTCATTTAACACTTCCAGTAACATGCCAGGCATCACCCGAAGCAGTCATGCTCGACTGATACAGAGCTTGATCCCGCCCAGACATACGTATCCCTTCGACGAGGACCTCTCGAGATGCCCCGACCTTGCCGACAGCTCTGAGGAGGGTGACGAACTTGGAAGCCCGAACCTTCCTGAAACGCCGATGGATTCCGAGAGAGGTGCTGGCTGGCTCTGCACTATCGAAGGAGGGGATAGCGAGCAGGAGGAGGACACGATGTCGATGCACGACTAATACGAAGAATTGGCCAAGTCTGACCATCAGAACATTGAAGCTTACACTTTGCCCAACCAACACCAGTTTCTCTATACTGTCCCTTCCCTTTGCATGCCGGCCAACGCCGTCCTGGTATCACGTTGACATGATAGCTGTGGTATTCAGGCAGAACCATCAACCTCGTCGAACACATCCAACGCGACGTGCTGCTTTCTCACCAACGATCTGGTGATCGCACAATGACCATGGACGTGTCTGTTGGTGACTTCACGGACAGCGACGGCGACCTCGACGCCGACAGTCATAGTATATACGCCGAGCTATGTTTCACCAGTGACGTGGCCAAGGAGATCCTGGACGAACCACAGTTGCGGCGATGCGCGCTGGTGACCAGGCAATCATGCGAGCGCATGTCTCGGCGGAGATCCAATGGACCGCGGTTGTGGGAAAGGCTGGCCTTTCGACGAAACGCGATATCTTCAGTGTCCTCACGCAGGTATCAAACGCTTTCTTAGCCGAACTTAAGCTATGCCTGGAGAAAAGATCCTTCCCGACTGACATTTTAACGAAGGCCCGAAACGCGATGGCGCTACATTGTTTATACGTTGGAAGTTCTCAGGTCATGACAACGGCCAGTCCGAAAATATCATCCGACTGCGACTCGTGCTGAGGGGCTTCATGGGCCAGGAGGTTTTGTCCGTGGCGTCATTTTCGGGGACTGCCTCACGTACTTCACAGCGACACCTAGCAGGCGATATCGTTTGCCATGAGGTTTGGATCTTGGACGTGGACAAGGCGTTTCTCAGGGGCCTGACCTATGCAGAGTGCACCGCGTGTTTCGCACTACCTCTCGAGGGCACCTCGGTTCTACGTGCACTTCCAGCGCCAGCGATTCAAGATTACGACGAGGCTCGACACTGCCTCAAGTGCCTGAAGCCAGGCACTGGAACCAAGGACGCACCACGAGCTCCCCCTGAAACCCACGCGAGCGACTGAGGGCCAAAGAGAGACATCAGCCTGCGCGCCAAAGAGAGAACAAGAGTTTGGCACATGTAAACTGAGCAAACGTACGTACACAAGTTGCGCAGTCAGGTGCACCGAAGCTGAGAAAGGCGACGATGCTGGACCATGGCGACTCTGTCAATCAGTTACGTCCCATCGCTCACCCTGGCCATTTCGGAGCGTCGCCAGATGCGCCGGCAAGCCAAAATGTCAGCGAGATGTTCGTCAGTCTTCGGGGTGCCCTCGCCTGGTCAGCTCTGACCAAATGCTGGATCATTGTGTGCACTGCGTCGCCCCAGCGCATTCAACAACCGACCGATCTCAGGCCAGGCGACTTAATGCCCTTACTCGCAAACTACGAGTCTCATTTACCAGGCAATGAAGCCCGAGCGCATGCTTGACCTCCATAGCGATTCGGACGACCGAAAGCTCATTGGAAATGGGGAGGACGAAACGAAATGCCACGCATTGCGAGGGCGCAACTTTCTGCGTCGTGGAAACAAGAGCAGCAAGGGAGATGCCATCCACCTGCATCGACAGCCCATGCAAGCCCCATCGCCTCCAAATTCGATCGAGCTGCGCTGCTGCAGCGCTAGCTGCTGCTGCTGGCAGCGAGGACGAATGCAACCCTGCCTTCGCGACGCTACACGCGCTCCTCAAGGACAATTGGTCCCCGGCTGGGCTCAGACAACTTCTTGGGCGAGATGGGCTCTTCATCGAATTATCCTCCGCGATGGGCGCCGAGTCCGCGTTCGGGCCCCCCGCCAGCAAGTGCCTGAAAACGCCAGCAGAAAACTCATTGCCGGGCCCATGTAGTTGGATCGGGGAGATCCTGGAACTCGGCATCTTAGATTACGCGCAATGGTGCGACGCCCGCGATACGACAGTGGATGGTCATATTGAAGGCTCTATCGATCGGGGTTCACAGCTGCAAGTTATCAGAGCTACGCCCGCAAAGCTAAAACGTACGCACCATGCCGCGGTAAGTTTCTCAGCGCAAATGCGCGCGGCCGCTGCTGTCCAATCGCCTGGTCCGGTCCTTTCTGGTTTGAGGAATTGTTCAGCCGCGGCCACGAATTGCAGGGGGGGGGCTTCTTTTCGGCCGCACTCAGAGCTGTCGTGGAATCGCCGCGACCCAGAGCGAGCGCGCGCCTTCGCTCCTCTCGTGTTTGATGTCGTGGACACACGACGGCCAGGAAGTCAGCGAGTGCCCGCGCTTTTCCAGCCAGCCATATCATGAAGAGTTATCTCCTTGCTTGACTTCAGTTTCGTTGATGCGCGAGACTAGTGATCTACTTGCCCGATGTAGGATCAGCCACGTCGGCGCTTTTCAGAGTTTTTTGGGCTGCCTTTGGCTGGCCCAGCATGAGTTGCAGTTGCTCAGCTTACCTTTGCCTGCTACGTGTAGGTGCGAACTGCATTGGTTCATGGGAGCGTCGCCCAGTACTTTGGACTCTCGTTGTTTCCTGGCCCGCGTTTCATTGCAACTGACGTAGCCGTGTTAGACGGCCACCTGACCTTTTGCGGCCGCCTTGAGCCGACATAGGGGCCGCAGCGGTCAGGCTTCGTTCCCCTCCCCCTGAACTTTCTGGATTTCGTCCCAAAAGGGAGATCAGTTTGCCTGGTGCCGCTGCCGTCTTGGTTCAAGGCAGCCCCGCCCTATGTGCCAGTGTCGGCGACGCTGCCTGCACTTTTATGGGACGTGGTGGTAGGATACAAGTGCACCTTGTTCTCCTCCATCACCATTCTGCTCCACCTTACGCCATCGCCGTCTACACCAAAAATAGTCTGGAACACCAGCTTCACACTTTTTGGCCCGTCTTTGGGCCCTCTTGGGCCCCAGGAAGCCATGCGGGGAGATGCCGGGGGCCGCAGGAGACACGCGCGAAACCCAAGCAAATTTGGCAATTTGGTGTCCGGGGCCCAACAAAAAATAGTTTGCTGATTTGAGGATCGAGGTTCAAGGAATTACGGAAAGGACCTGAGGACACGCCGATTTCCGTGCCCAGCGGCACGTTGGCGGATTTAGTGCATTTGTTTTTCTGCAGTGGGCGTTCTGTGCGTGGGTGGTCTGGGCGCTTCTGCCGCGGTGGCCATTCAAGGGGTGATGTTCTGCATTTTTGTCTGTGCAGTCTCATCTGGCGCCTCTCCTCAACCTTGGCCAGAAGATGTCGCGCCCGCCAGCCATGTCAGAACCTGTCGTGGGACAAGCGGTAATTCCACACTGAAAGGCTGAGGGGCACGCCTGCTCAGTAGCGGCAGTGCGCCTGCCTAGAAGCATCCTTGCCCACGACGCTGTTCGATCTTAGTTCCAGGCATTGGTCGGGTGGCCAACATGAAAGGAGTGTGTTGTTGTTTTCTTGTTGCTGCTGCAGTTGCTGGTGTTGCTGCTGCTGTTCCTCCTTCTCCTCCGCCTCCTCCTCTTGCTCTTCCTTCTTTCTCCCTCTCTCTCTCTGTTTTCTTCCTCACCCACGTCGTCACCTTTCTTTCATGTCACAGAGTTCGATCGTTTCCGACGGGAGGGCAGGGGAGGGGAGAGCAGAAGGAACGAGGAACGACAGTTGTTTGATCACTTGCATGGCGCCGCCTTCGGCCGAAGTGCTGATTGGGTGTCTCCGCTTAACTGCTTCGGGGAGCTTCATTTGTGCCAGTCTTTGCGCGGGTCGCATCAGAACTGTTTCGCTCCGGATGCGACGTCAGCGAGCAGACCGAGCAGCTGGCAGACGCTAGGGATCATGAAGGTTCCAGGATATGAAGGCTCGTCCAGGACATCAGTGGCTTCGACGATATTCGCGGCGCTGGGAGCTAGAGAGCGTCCCGGTGCGGGTCAATCTGGGTTCCGCTTGGTCCACGTCGGAGCAGACTGGCGACCGGGAGTTTTGCGGGTGCGCGAGGTGCAGACGAGGCGGTTTCAGCTCCGAGAGGCCCTTTTCCATGTCCTTCCCGCGCTGGCTTTAGAAGTCTTCCAAATGTGCTGCGCAGGACTGGCCACGCGGGCGTTAATGTGCGTCCCTCGCGTCCAGCACCGTCGTGCTTGCGACGTCCTGGGTTGATCGCCAGTGTTCTCTTGAATGCCCCTTGGTGCCTCTTGGGATGCCTCCTAGGAGCCTCTTGGAGTCCTAGTGGAGCCTCTTGGGCTCCTGGGGGTCTCTCGGGCGCCTCTGCGGGCCTCTTGGGGGTCTCTTGGACTCTTCGTGGTCTCGGGGGCCATCCTGGCATTAGAGGGTTCGTGGGGGAGATGGAGCCGAATCCTTCGATAATGACACAGCTGAGAGATCTGGTAGCCTCCGGGAATATCACGCGACGATCCCAGGAGCGCCCAGGAGCGCCCAAGATTCTGGGGCCTAGGCCCACTTGCGAAAGATCGAGTGGACCTGATTACACGTCACGCAGTGCTTACGGCACGGCGGCGGATCGCTGCGGGCTTTCTGGCTTCCAACCTGGGGAGCTCTTGGTTTCTTGTATCCAGATGGTACTCTGCTTGATTCCAGAGACCTTCAGATTGCCTTTCGCTCGCACAGTTTAACGGCTAAGTCGGCCTCGAGCTGGTCAAGTCCAGTTGTCCTCATCATTGTGTTTTAGATGCATGGTGCCTGAATGTGTTTGTTCTTCGCTTGCTTCGCATCTTACTTACACATTCGCTTAGCTGTCACATGTTGTTGAACCTGCTGCATCTAAGCTTGTTGGTGAGCTGTCGCCCTGATGTTGTTAGCTTGACGGAATATAGATGCTCCTTGCAACCAGCTTGCAATTTGCCTGATCTCAGCTGGCTGCTTGTTTGTGCCCAGTTTGCTTTAAAACTTAATGTTGCCATGCGTGTCGCTGTATTCAGTTTGTCTTTCGCTTGCGAGAAGCTTGTGGCTAGCTCCTTTTGGGGCTGCCAAACATGTTGTCTTTGCAGCCAGCCTTCAGCAGTCAGCAGAGACCCCCCCCCTGATTGGGGTCGCGTCGAGTCAATCTATGACTGGCAGCTTTTAGCTGTTCCAGCGCGTCGTGCGCTCACCGGAGATACAGGCGTGCTGCTCCTCCCCCACGCGCGCACTGGCACAGAAGGGTGCAGGAATTTGGCCGAGGCTGTGTTATTCCTGGAGAAGCATTGCGCCCCATTGCCTTCTGACACGCCCTCTGGACTTTTCCTTGCGGGCCGCCGAACAAACAAAAGTTTCCTGGAGAAGAGGAGGCTTCATTCTTGGTCAGTCCCAGGACCATCATCGCAGATACGGGTCCCCCCCAAAAAAAAAACAAAAAACAAAAAAAATGGCGTGCCTGTGGCCTCCCAGCAGGTCGGGCGGCCGCTGCCCGAGCTGGTCCAGGCCATGCGGCACGAGTCCGCAGGACGGCCCGCGCACGGATCGGCCGCGGTGGGGCGCGCAGGTCGGGGCAGTGTTGTCAGCAACGCGGGCGGTTTGTGGCGGTGGCTGGTGGCGGTGTGTGGCGGCGGCTGTGGCGGTGTGTGGTGGTGGTTGTGGCGGTGTGTGTTTGTGTATGTATGTGAGTTTGTGTGTGTGTGCGTGTGCGTGTGTGTGTGTGTGTGTGCGTGTGTGTGTGCGTGTGCGTGTGCGTGTGCGTGTGTGTGTGTGTGTGCGTGTATGTGTGGGTGGTGTGAGCGCACGCTAGCGTGTGTGTGTGTGTGTTTGTATGCACGCGTATGTGTATCGGAGGTTGGGGTGGTGAGATCGCAGTGGAACGGAGACCCCCCACCGGGAAGTCGGTGTCTGTTTCGTGTACGCGTCGTGCGCGCGGGCGAGGCGAAGCTGCGCGTGATCTTCCTGTAGCTATATAGGCCGAAGTAGGAGCGAAAGTCCAGGCGCCCGTCCGCCGGTGGCCGGTTGGGCCGGGCGGTGTCCCGTGGTGTCCCAGGCGTCCTTTGCCGTCCGCCGGTGGCCGGTTGGGCCGGGCGGTGTCCCGGGTGTCCTGGGGTTCCTGGTATCGATATTGAGATCGATGTGGTGCCCTGTGGTGTCCCGTGGTGTCCCCAAAAGTGAGATCGATAGTGAGATCGATAATGAGATCGACAGGTGTCTCGTGGTGTCCCGTTGTGTCCTATGGTGTCCCGTTGAGTGAGATCGATAGTGAGACCGATAGTGAGATCGATGTGGTGCCCCGAGGTGTCCCGTGGTGTCCCGTTGAGTGAGATCGATAGTGAGAGATCGATAGTGAGATCGACAGGTGTCCCGCCGTGTCCCGTGGTGTCCCGTGGTGTCCCGTTGAGTGAGACCGACAGTGAGATCGACAGTGAGATCGACAGGTGTCCCTCGGTGCCCCGTGGTGTCCCGTGGTGTCCCGTTGAGTGAGATCGATCGTGAGATCCATAGTGAGACCGATAATGAGATCGAGAGGTGTCCCGCGGTGTCCGTGATGGCCCATGGTGGCCTGTGGTGTCCCGTGGTGTCCCGTTGAGTGAGGCCGATAGTGAGATCGACAGTGAGATCGACAGGCGTCTCGTGGCGTCCCGTGGTGTCCCGTTGAGTGAGATCGATACTGAGATCGATACTGAGATCGATACTGAGATCGATGTGGTGCACCGAGGTGTCCCTCGGTGTCCTGTGGTGTCCCGATGAGTGAGATCGATAGTGAGATCGATGTGGTGTTCCGAGGTATCCCGTGGTGTCCCGTTGAGTGAGATCGATAGTGAGATCGATACTGAGATCGATACTGAGATCGACAGGTGTCCCGTGGTGTCCCTCGGTGTCCCGTGGTGTCCCGTTGAGTGAGATCGATAGTGAGATCGATGTGGTGTTCCGAGGTATCCCGTGGTGTCCCGTGGTGTCCCGTTGAGTGAGATCGATCGTGAGACCGATAGTGAGATCGAGAGGTGTCCCGAGGTGTCCCGTGGTGGCCCGTGCTGGCCCGTGGTGTCCCGTGGTGTCCCGTTGAGTGAGACCGACAGTGAGATCGATAGTGAGATCGACAGGTGTCCCGTGGTGTCCCGTGGTGTCCCGTTGAGTGAGATCGATAGTGAGATCGATTGAGTCAGATGTTGGTTCCCCCCTCTCCCCCCCCACAACCTCCTTATCACCCGAAGGGTTGTCGTATAGGCATGTGTGTGTGTGTGAGTGTGTGTGCCGTTGGCTTCGTCAGCGGGATCACAGTTTGGGACGACTCCGCACCGCAAACACCGCAGCCGCAGACGCCCCGTCGGGAGCCGGGCCCTCGGTCGTCCATTTCGGCTGCCGTCTCGCTTCTCGGCGACCGCGCGACGCTGTTGGTCGTCGCCTCCGCGCTGCTCGCCACCCTTCGGGCGAAGAGAACTATGCACATGCACCGCTCCTGGCAAGGCCCATCCTTGACCCAGGATCGGTGCATATGCCTTCCTGGCCAAGGTAGGAGGGCGTATGCACCGATCCTGGGCTCAGGATAGGCCTGGCCAGAGTCGGTGTATGTGCATAGTTTTTTTTCCTCTAACCCTCCCGCCCCGGACGCACCCCCTTGGGCTCCCCGTCGCTGCCCACGGCCCGCGCCGTCCCACCCGTCCACCAGGGCGCCCCTGGGTGCCTCGCCTGGCCCAGCGCGTTGGCTGGGGACGTGCTGGGCCATCGCGCGAGTGGCCTCCTCCGCTCTCGCCGCGGGCGCCCGAGAAGTATGCGTGTGTACGTGTGTGCGTGCGTGCGTGTGTGTGTGTGTGTGTGTGTACGTGCGTGTGTGTGTGTGTGTGTGTGTGTGCTTGTGTTCGTGATTGCGTCGCCTCGTCGCCGCGCGCGAGGCCGTGACCGCCAAAAAGTGTGTGTGTGTGTGTGTCTCCTCTTCGTGCGACGCCTCCTCTGCCAGGCGCTTTTGCTGTGCCCTTCTCCATCTGCTGCACCCTCGCTGCCCATGCCCGGGTACGCCGATGGCTGGTCGATCCAGAACGAGCACATTACGTTTTGAGCGCCCCCCCGCGCGTGCGCGCTTGCTTGTTCGGTGACTTTCTCCGCCTTGACTCTGCGCGCGAGGCCGCGACCGCCAAAAAGTGTCTGTGTGGGGGTATGTGTGTGTTTGTGTCCTTGTGTGTGCGCGTGTGTTTGTGTATGCGCGCGTGTACATTTGAGTATGTGTGTAAGTGTGTGTTTGTGTGTGTGGGGGTTCGCGTGTGTTTTGAAATTGTGGCCTCCGATCGCCCCCAGCTCCTTCTCACCCATCTGGGGGGTCGGGAATTCGACAGTTTCAGGGAAGGCGCTGTCGCCGCCGTTCTCTTCGTCGTCGTTCTCCTTCCCGTTGTCCCCCTCGCCCCCGTCCCTTTTGTCTTTCCAAGTAACTTTGACCAAGTGATCATCATCCTCCTCTTCCGCCTTATCGCCCTCCTGCTCCTCCTGCTCCTCCTGCTCGTTTTCATCCTCCTTGTCGTCATCCCCGTCCTGGCCTTGCTTCTGCCCGTCAACGTCGTCCTCCTCGTCCTCCTCGTCGTCCTCGTCGTCGTCCTTGTGGTCCTCGTCGTGCTGCCTCGACGTTGTCATGGTCCTCGTCGTCGTCATCGCCGTCCTCGCCCTCAACCTCGTCTTCCTAGAGTCCTCCTCGAGTCCCCCTCGCCCTCCTCCTCCTCCTCCTCGTCCTCGTGTTGTTTCTCCTCCCCACGACCTCCCCATCTTTGTCAGCCTCCTCTCGCAGACTGTTGTGGCCCTGGCAGGGTCCGACGTGCGTTCTGCTGCGCACGCATGGGGCGCCCGCAGGCCTGTGCGGTCCTGGCAGGTCATTGCTTCCCTCGCCATACGGGCGTCGCCTGCGCATCGCGGCGGGATTCGCAAACTTCTGAGGTGGTCACGGGTAATCTGTTATCTTCCGCGGCCATCCTGCAGCGCTCGCATGACGTTGCTTTGCTGTTCTCGCTCAGCGGCTGGCCTTGGCACAGCGTAGCATCCTGTTGCGCAAGCTGGCGTTCGCAAGGCTGCTGTGGCTATGTCAGGGCATGCCTTCCTCTCCTCACCCAGTGGTCGCAATCACGCGCGTTGCTTGCGAGCATATTATTAGGGTGCGCACAGGCTCCAGGTCCACACATTGCTCCACGGCGTGCGTGCCCACGAGCGCTCTGGCGGTGCCGCGGGCGCACGGCGGGTGGTGGGTCGTCACGTTCGAATTCGCCACCTTTACGCTCGCTATGGCGACAGATGCCGGTACAGTACTCTCGGAAAGATCATAACACATTCGAGAATGCGGCACGCTATTGAAACGGTACATGTGTGGCGGGGCCTCGGCTGAGAATCGGGGTTGCGACAATTCGGCCGCATTCCCCAAGGACGCGCCGTTACGACAAGGTCTGCTCGTGGAAAACATTCGTACATTCTGCCGCCCACGCGTCCTGCCGGATGCATGGCTCAGTGGTGGTGGTGGAGGGTACCTTCCTCAGAAGGGGCGTTGGGCGCAGTACAGAAGATTGCTGGTAGAGAGTTGCGAGGGGTGGACTTGAGACGGGGGGGTAGGGTGTACTGTAATCGGCAACACCCCAACATACTTATACTATATGTGCGTCGCCCTCCCAGGGGCGACGCGCGCACCGAGGAATCTTATAGTATATGCGTTGTGACGGGCGCATTCTGGCCACACCGCTCGGGAAACGATATACTACAAGATGGGTATACTATATGTTCGGGTCGGACGCGCGCCTCCAAGGAGGACATATAGTACTAGTATGTCCATGTGCGTCCCATGTAACCTCTTTGCACCGTTGATGTACATTGGGTTTGCCCAGCTGCCTGCGGCAAACCCCGCCACTGTGCCTGTGCAACACCGCAGCAGGACGGAGGCTGAGAGTAGGAACAGCGCAATTCTGACAAGTGGTCTGATACGGACGGGTCATGAACTCGACCTCGTCTTCGTCCGCGCGGCAGTTCAGCGAGTGGTCTGAACGGGGGGGGGTCGTGATCTCGACATCGTCTTCGTCCGCGCGGTAGGGAGGAGGAGGAGGAGGAGGAGGAGGAGGAGGAGGAGGAGGAGGAGGAGGAGGAGGGGGAGGAGGGGGAAGAGGAAGAGGAGGAGGAGGAGGAGGAGACGGAGCAGACGGAGGAGGAGGAGGGAGACCATGCGGACGAGGAGGAGAAGGTTTATTTGGGCCCCCTTGGGGCTTCCAGCGTGGCCTCCTTGGAGCCTCCTGAGGGCTTCCTGGGAGCCTCTTGGGGGCCACCTGGGGCCTCTTGGGGGCTTCTTGGGGCCTCTTGGGCAGTCTTGGGGAGGCCCTTGGCCAGTTTGACACCTGCGGTGGCCGTCTTGGGGGCCTCTCAGGGCCGTCATTGTGCCCTCTCTGGAGCACTTTAGCATTGACTTGGGGCCCTGTTGGGAGTCTCTCGGGCGATCTTGGAGCCCTCTTGGCCCGACTGGTGGCCCTGTCGGGGGTCGCATAGACCATCTTGGAGCTATCTTTGAGGCCCCACTGGGCCGTCGTGGGCGCTCGGGAACCGAAACAGGCGAGGACCCCCAACAACCCTGCAAACAGCTAAGGAACACACACACTGTTGCTGCCTTCTCGGGCTCTCCTCGAGGACCTTGGAGCCGCCTTGGGGGGCCTCTTGGGCCGTCGTGGGCTGTCCTGGGAGCCTCCCCTTGCCGTCTTGTGCCGGCTGGAGCTCTTTTGGTTGGCTGTCTTGGAAGCCGCCTTGGAGGCCATCTCGGCCGCCAGGAGGCCGAACAGACCGCCGAGGAACCGTTTCAGGGGGGGGGGGGCGAAATCAGAACCCCGCGCGCAGTGAACGGGGCGGCTATGGAACACCAACAAACACCTCCCAGGCAACAGACGATCCTTTTAGCACGCCCACTTACTGCTGGCACGGTAGCGGATGTTGGTCTGTCTCCTCCATTGATTTCTCATATCATGCCGTGATGTGCTCCTCTTCCGTCTGCTGTTGCTTCTCCTACGTATTCGCGTGCCCCCAGCTCCGATGCCCACTCCTACTCCCCTTGATCATTCTATCATTCCTCTCCTCTCTTGCCCTTACACTTACTCCCCAGTGCATCATTCTATGTTTGCCAATGCTCCCTACTATTATCATCCTCGTCCTCCTGGCCATCCCCATAGGCATCCTACAAATTGTTATTTTACGCTGCCACTGCTGTACCTTCTCCTCCTCCTCTTCCTTTCCGTCGTTGTCCTCCATGCTGTCATGTCATCTGTTTATCTTCATTAGTTTCCCCCCCCCTTATCTTTCTCATTATATTGTATCGCCCCTCTTCCCCCCTCTTCCCTCCTCTTCCCTTCTCTTCTCCATCGCGCTGTCTTCATTTATCCTGCATTCCTCTCCTCTTCCTCCTCCTTCCTCCCTGTGTTCTCTCCCCCCTCCCCCCTCGCCCACATGACTCGTTTCAGTTCACGTCCGCTCCCCTCTCCGCTTACGCCTCCTCCTTCACCATCCCTTCCTATTTGTTCACCCTCCTCCACCCCCTTGAATCGGGTTTATCTGGACCCTTTGCGAGATCTCCCGTGCTATCGTCAGTCTCTCCCGTTGCGAGGAAGGCTTCAGGAGTTCTCCTCCGGCGAGGTTGCAAGGCTCACCTGGTCGTTCTCCCAGCTGGGCGGGTTGGAGTCGGGGTGGCCGTGCCTTTACAAAGACAGGTTGCGACGCGAGCGATACTTCAATTCAGTCTCCTGGTGCTGCTCCCACCTCCTACGCAATTATTCAATATGAGTACTGAGTACTACCCTCCTTTCTCCTGTGACTCTGTGCGGAAGTTGTCCCGCCCGCTCCGCGAACTGTTACGCATCGGAATTCAAACGTTTGCATGTCAATGTTTTCCAATTTGGTACGGTGCTGCCGCTGCAGTGCGGGCCTCTTTCTAACATCGGGGCTTGCCACCCGTCGTTCAGAATGGCACGCTTGCCTCACCTCGGGCCACTTTGTTGGATCCGAGTTGTTCATCATCGTTGCCGCCCCCCTCCTCTCCCCTCCTCCGCCTTCCCCTGGTCCTCCTGCTCCTCCTGCTTCTGTCACTCCAGCTCTTGCTGCTGCTGTTCGTCCGCGTCCCCCCCCGTGCTCATCCTCTTGTGCCTCCTGCTCATCCTCTTGCTCCTCCGCCACAGACTCCAATGTACGCAGCTCCCCTTTTCCGATTGCGCACGGCAGGATGGCATTCGTTGGTGAGCTCCAGGTGCGCTATGACACGCGTCGGCTGATAGAGAACACTCAGGAGGGGAAAAAACACACAGACACAAGTAATCGTCGATCCCCCAGAAAGTATGGGAACATATGAGAAGGGGGAGGGAGACACAAACCCGGAACATATTCTTCAATATGGGGAATCCTGTTCTTTGTGTCTATTGATTTGTGTGTCCCAGGGCCCCTTCAAAAACATCACGCAATGGGGAGGGATGGGTGTGAGAGCTAGGATTTCAGATATGGCGCGGGCGCGCCAAGCCTGTCTCCATCCCCTTCCTACACCCTGCCTCATACAACCCTCCTTATTTGCATCCTCATGTCCCCTCTTTCCTCCTTTCATGTCCTTCTCTCGCTCCTCCCCGTGCTCCCTGGACGAGGCCCCCCTTTGGCATCGAACTGCATCGGTGAGCAACAACTGACAGTCAGCAACATGGCATGACTGCACGTTCCCAAGGCAGGAAAATCATTTGTGAACACAATGACGTGTTTTGCTTGCCCAACGCTCCATGAAGCTGCACGGTAAATACTTCGATCGATCCGCTCTTGGAGACGCGAAGACGTATTTGTGAGCCCAGTAACTATTGACCCACAGGTCAAGCCATGCACTAGGACGTCTGTGTATTTGCCACTAGTTCAAGATTACAATGATCGGCAAGATGGTCAGTTCGTGACTATGTTCAGCCAACCGGAACAACAAGGCTTTCGTGGATACCACTGCGGCCAGCATGATCTCCAGGGCCAGCACAAAATATGACCGACCCCATTTTCTGTAGACAAATATGCTCGTGTGGTATCAGGCTGCGTTGTCAGAGTGGTGAGTGCAACATCGTGTCCCCAAGTATCGGAATCTTAGCACAGTCGCCGAAAACCATGGTGGAAGGACCAAGCACCATCTTGATCATCACTTCGTGTTCGTAGGCTTACAGGAGAGAGATGAACTTATTAAGTTGCTGATTGCACAGTGTGCATGGTAGCGATTGTCATCTCCGTATCTGTTCAAACGTGCGGCTTGGCACGAATAATGCAGCCCAGCAGCATGATGAAGCAGTTCTTGGTATCTTGATTGTCGAAGTGGACGAAGTATGTTGCATGCGCTCGCATAGAAGCTGTCCTGGAAGTGCGTGGGCAGTTATGGTCTGACCACCATATCGCGCAGAAGCGTGACGTGTGCACATCGGTGACAGGGTCCTTCCCTGACAGCAATGGAGAGCGAGCAAGCGAACCTTTCTCATGCGCTGGATGCTAAATTCGCCGACTGTATTCTCAGCGTGAGCCCGCAGTTTTTTTTCTGGATCGGGTGGCGTATCGCCAGCCTGGGGAAGTTTTTCGGCACGGCTTGCCCAGGCGGGCTCGTCCGCATCTCGTGGTCATATTCCTCCGCCCTTTTGAACAAGTTGATCGCTAAAGTGGATTTTCTCTGAACCCTGCACCACCATCCGCTTGTTGTGTGAGTAGAGCATGCGCTGAGCCAGTGTTCTGAAGCGCAGTGCACCCAGCCCGCAGCAGGACAGCCCACCCGCTTTCTTCGAGCGGGCCATCATCAAACAAACATCCTCTGCCTTGCTCAGGCCACCCGATGTACCGGGCCTTCCGGTCCGCGCGGACGCTCCTACGCGAACTGCGCACCTTCGTGCAAGCCCGATCCCCTTTGCAGAGCCACCGTCCCAGGCGCTCGGACACCGCTCCCGATGCCGCGCACGGCGCCGCAGCGGAGACCGTCTGAGCGGACAGGCCCTGTGGTGTGCACAAGCTGGTGCGTAACGTGCAGGCCTGGTGCTTGCACGGGTCCTTTGCGTGTGTGCAGTGGGCAGGTCGTATTCCCAGCTGCCTGCGGCAACCCCTGCCCAAGCGCCAGCGCAGCAGCGCAGTGGGAACGAGGTTGGGTTGAAGACCCGCTCCAGTGCAGCACCCTGGTTGCGCTGGCGCAGGTCTCAGACACTCTTCTTTCATCCTGGGGGCGTCCTGGGCGTTTCGTCGGCGCCACTTTGTCAGGGGCGGCGGACCCAGGCGAAAACACAAGTGACCTTCTCTCGCATCACATGCTCTGTGCTGCGCCCTCCGCCCGCGCTGCGATCCGCGGCAAGCGCGCGCTCGGCTGCCCGGTAGAACGCAGCCTGCCCGCCAGACGAAGACGATCAAACGCGTGCCCGCTTCTGTCGAGGCACGAAGGGTGCCAGCGGCTGGGCGGTGGTCCTGTGGCACGTGGCGGCGGGGCGCCGCACCCATCGCGGTCGGGGGCGGTGCGGCGACGAAGAACGATGGAATGACGATATTCGGCTCGTCATCCCGGCGGGCCGCCCAGCTCAGCGCGGCTGCGGTGGACGCAGCAGAACTCAGCGAATGTGCCTTCCGACCAGGGGGATGGTTCTCGTGCGAGCGTGGGCCGAAGTTTCTTCGTCGGGGGAAGCAGCGGCGATGTTCCCGGACTGAAAGGGGGGCTGCCGCCGCAAGTTGGTTTTCGCTGTGCCTACTACGTTTCGTTCCGCTACTTGCGTGTCCTGCGTTTTGCCAGTGGGTATATAACTAGCGGTGTTGGGTAATGTTCTCTGTTCGCGCTTCCCTTTTAGCCTTGCATGTGAAGAGCTGCGCCCCATCTCTTCGGACTCACCGCAGTTCCTCGCCAACCATAATGAAGATGATGCAACGCTGGCAAGCCAGTGATATCAGCAACAATGCGGCTTCGTCATGCATGTCGAATCCAGCCCACTTTGGTCCGATGTGGGGTTTGGGGGTGAAAGTTGTCCTGCTCAATTGGCGTCAGATTCCGTTCAGCATTTTCGTACGTCGGGTGCTTCTGCGGTGGTCGTCAGCGCCGACAGTTCGAGGCCTCTCGAGGGCTTATATGGGGCCCGTTGGAGGCCCGTCGGGTGTCTCCGGGGCAGTCTTACGCGCGATGATTCTATCGAGTTCTCCTGAAGAGGCTCGGCTCAACCATCTCGGGGACGCCTGGGCGTGTCTTGGAGGCCCCCTGGGGCAGTCTTTGGTCGTCTTGGGGGTGCTCGAGCCTTCGTGGGCCCGTCTATTGGGCATTTGTGGAGTTATAGTACGGGCTTTCTTCCAGGCCCATTGGCGGTTCTTGGAGACGATGGCAAGCCGAGCAGCATTGGAAGCAGCAATCATTGGTTGATCATGGCCTCACTGGCGTTTCATGTCTAATTTGTTCGCTGGAGGCATCTTCGGACGTCTCGTGAAGGTGTCTCGGGGCATGTTCGGGAGATCGTTGAGCCATCGGGGGCTCGTTGGTCCATGTTTGTATCGCCTCAGAAGGGCGCCGTGCAGCCTTTCTTGGGAGGGGTCTGTTCCTAAAGGCCCAACTGGGCACAGGGTAGCAAGAACATGCGGCAACTGTTTTTGAAGGATGCTTGGTGGTGGGAGGGATGGGACAACTACAGGAACGCTCCAGGCAACCACCGCGCGCAGTGATATTCCAACATCGCGCACGCGTGGTGGCGGACAACAGTCTCGCGGTGTCCACAGGCCGGCGTGCGCTTGCGATGTGCGAATGCAGGTCTATGTATGCGTTATGATGAAGCGTGCGCGCGTGGTGCACATAGGCCTGAACGTGTGAGGGCACGTGCTTGTGGTGTGCGCGCGCTTGTGTGTGTGTGTGTGTGGTTGCGTCTGCATGCGCGGGACTGGGAGCATGCATGCCTGCGCGTGTGTTCCCAGGAAGGAGAAAGAGAGTGAGAGAGTGAGAGAGAGAGAGAGAGAGCGAGAGAGAGAGAGAGGGGGAACGAGAGAAATAACACATAGAGGGAGAGAGAGAGAGAAGGGGACAGACAAACGGGCAGGCAGGCAGGCAGGCAGACAGACAGACAGACTCTCTCTCTCGGGCTCCCACGTCGCTGGGGCGCCCCCCCCAGCCACGAGAAAAGTGGCCGGCGCGCGCCGCCGAGCGCCCAGGAGGCGGGAGGGGCCGCAGGAGGAGAGGGCGGAGGCGCCGCCCCGCGCCGGCCGCGGCCGCAGCGCCGGCCGCGGCCGCAGCGCCGCCCCAGCCGCCGGCGGCCCCTGCGCGGCCCGGAGGGCCGCGCCCGCGTCGGGCCCCGGCTCGCGGCCCGCGTCCGCTCGCTGGCCCGCAGCGGCCGTCGCTGTTCCGCTGTCGCTGGCCGTCTCAAGCGGGCCAGCGCGGGCTCGCCGCGGCGCGCGGCTGGCGCTCCAAGCGCCGCGGCGCGCTGCCGGCGTCTCAGCGCCGGCCCGCGGCAGCGTGCGTCTGCCGCGCCAGCTCCCCTTGCAAGCCGAAAGCGAGCGTGCGGTGGGCGCGCGCGAGCTCGCGGGCCTGCCCCGGCGTCGGGCAGGCGGCGCACCTCGGCTTTCAGCCAGAGGCGCGCTTCAGCGCCAAGTCGCCCCCCCGCCTCGAGGACGAAAGGGATGAGGCGCTCTCCAGGGTAGCGAGCGTGCTTGTCCCGCTCCCCGCGCCGGCTCACCTCGCCGTCGCGGCGGGCCGCGACCCGCTGCTCCTCTGGGGTGCCCGCACCGGGGTGTCGCACAGACACGTCGAGCCAGCGGCGGCCATCCTCGTCCTGGCACTCCAAGTCACGGCGCGCTCCGTCTCCCCAGCGTGGCCTGGCCGCGGCCTGTCCCAGAGCGGGGCGCGCTGTTCGTAGAGCGGCTCCTCGTGCCTCCAGCGCTGGGGCAGCCCGCCGAGCCGCCGGGCCAGTCTGCCGTGCCTGCGCACCACCCCGCCCCCATTCTGGCAGGTGGCGCTGTGGAGCCGAGGTCGTCCAGTGGCCGCCCGCAGACCTCGCCGCTGGCGCTGCGCAGGCAGCACTGGGCCGTCGCCGCCGCGAGCTGCCCCCAGTCGCACTCCGGCCGCTGAAGATGCAGTCGTAGGCGAGCTGCCGTCTGCCAGTGCGTGTCCTCAAGCGCGCAGAGCGCCTCGGCGGGGTAGCCCAGGAAGGCTGCCGCGCTGGGGGGCCCCGCTTGCCCTCGCAGAGTGGCTTGTTGGAGAACGGGCAAACGCTGCAGGAGCGCAGCATGGTGTGTCTTTTGCACCTTCTCCATAGCCAAGCCCTGCTTGAGCTCGTGAGCCAAGAGGTCAGCCAGCGTCCCGCCGTCCGCCAGCAGCAGCCCCTGCCGGGCCAGGCCCTGTCTCGCTTCCTCCAGTCTGCGGCAGCTGGCAGGCGCCCGAGGGCGTCGCGCAGCGAGCCGCAACCCAGGTCTCTCGCGACCTCCGCGGCCGCGCCAGACCAGGAAGCGAGGAAGGCGGCGTTTCGCAGCGAGCAGGCCAGCTGCGCCCCGAGGCCCAGCAGCTCCAGGGCGCCGTTGCCAACGTCGCGCCGCAGCACCGTCTCAGCTCCTGCCGCAGGGCGTGCTGGCTGGCGGGGCCGGCGTAGGTTTGCAGCAAGACCGCGGCAGCCTGCTTCTCCAGGTCCACCTGGTGGAGCTGGCAGAGCGTGTCCCAGAGCTGCTGCAGCCGCAGAGCCGCCTTGTCGAGGCTGTCGGCGCGCGCCCCGAGGGCTGCGGGGTTGTCCTCTCTGGACGCCCGAAATGGGTACGGAAAGAATGGGTACGATGCCCAACAGCAGTTCCTGTTCATTCTGAACAGGACTCGCTGTCCGCGCCGCCGCGGCCTGTGTCCATTCGAGACAGAAGGCCGCCTGCCCAACATCGGCCGCTGTTGGCTCTGGGACAACATCTGTTGTTGGGCATTGTACCCGTGCTTTCGGCACCCATTTTGGGGTGTCCAGATCCTCTGCGTCTCCCCGCGGCTCGAGGTTTTGCTGCACACTGGGAGACGGGTCGCGCAGCGGGGCTGCAGCGCCGGCGGCACTGCCGCGATCCCGGCCGGGCACACACCGCCGTCTCCGCGCGGTGGCGTGCCAGGCCGCAGGGGTCCCCCGTGGGTTGTCTCCAGTGCAGCGATAGGGCGCGCTCGGAGAGAGAGAGGCCGGCCTCTCGACCGCGAGGCACGCGCCGTCGAGGCAGGAGCAGAGCATGGCAGCAGGGCCCAGCCTCTGGAGTGGCGCCCAGAAGTCGGCAGGAGTCTCGCGAGGGGCGCCACCGAGAAGGCCACGGGGGAGAGAGGGTCACCTGGGCCGAGACCGCTGCTGCTTGGGACCTTGCGCGGCGCCCCGCCAGCGTCCCTCGTGTAGTGGTCCACCGGGCCCCCGTGCCAGGTAGACAGGGCGGCGGCCACAGCGGGGTCGTGCCTCGCCGTCGCTGCGGTGGCAGGTTGGCGTCTCACTCTTTGGAAGGCCGCCTTCAGGTCTGGCTTCCGGAAGACGGCTGTGGGTCGGGCCTCCGCCTGTGCCTCGAGACATCGCAGTACCAGGTCCGCGCCCTTCTGCTTCCCCACGCCGTCCTGGTGCTCGCCAGCAGCTGTCGTCAGCTGCTCCTTTCGCACCCGGACCAACGCCCGCAGGCCGAGCCGCCGCCAGGCCGAGCTCACCAGCAGAGGCCGGACTTCGTCCTCCCCTTTCTCGAGGGCGATGACCTCGCCGACCCGCAGGGCCTGCAGCGCCCCTGCAGGAAGAAGGCCAACGTTCACCCAGGAGACCGCCTCTGAGAGGAGCTGCGGCGTCTCCTTGCTGGCGGCTGCTGTCTCCAAGTGTCTCAGCCTCGTCCCCAGCAGACCTGGTGCCGTGAGCCGGGCTGGTCTCCGCAGGAGATGCCCTATCTATCTCCTCCTGTACCGCCTCTAACAGCTCATATTCCTGGGCCTCGCGGGCGGCCGGCGCGGCCGGCGCGGCCGGCGCGGCAGCGTCCACGGGGAAACACTCAAGGTCCTTTCGTACGGTCTCAGGCGTTCGCGGGGCGAGCTTCGCGCTGGTGGCTGCCGTCAGCGCTCCTCCCCCTATTCCCCAGAAGCGGCGGGAGTGCGAGCCCGTGCCGGTCGCTGTATTTGTCGGCCTGCCCGAGGCTTCTCCTCGGGATTGCTCCGCCTGCCCGAGCGGAAGCCCAGAGGGCAGCCCACTGCCCGCCCCAGAACCACGCGAGCCTTTCTAAGAGAGCAGCTCCCCACACAGGCAGCGGCGCCTGACGACTTTTGGGCAGCGGGCGCACGCCCGTGAGGAGGACCGCCCTCCGTCCTCGCTCGGCCCCCGAAGACCCGCGCGCCAGCTTGAGGACCTCACGGGGGGAGGGGGAGGAGGAGGAGGAGGAGGAGGAGGAGGAGGAGGAGGAGGAGGAGGAGGAGGAGCAGGAGCAGGAGGAGGAGGAGGAGGAGGAGGAGGAGGAGGGGCTCCCTGGACACTCTCCAGGACCTGCACGCAAAGGTCGTCGCGCCAGCCTCGAGGCCGGCGTGCTGGCCAGGGGCGGCCGGCGCCCTCTCCGGCTGCAGCTCCCGCGCCGAGGCCGCCGCCGGGGCCGCCTGCACACGCGTCTGGACTGCGTCCGCGGCCTCCTCCTCCTTTTCCTCCTCCTCCTCCTCCTCCTCCTCCTCCTCCTCCTCCTCCTCTCCTCCTCTTCCTCCTCTTTTTCCTCCTCTTCCTCCTCCTCTTTTTCCTCCTCTTCCTCCTCCTCCTCCTCTCCTCCTCTTCCTCCTCCTCTTTTTCCTCCTCTTCCTCCTCCTCCTCCTCCTCCTCCTCCTCCTCTTTTTCCTCCTCTTTTTCCTCCTCCTCCTCCTCCTCTCCTCTTCCTCTTGTTGACCTCCGCATCTGGCGGAAGGGACCCCGCCAAGCAGTTTGCGCACTCCCGCCGCGCACCTTGTGCGAGCGCCCCACGGGCACAAGCGGTGCTCGCTAGCGCCGAGCACGAGTCCGCGCGTTGGCAGGTGGCGGGCCGTGCTGTTGACTGCGGTTGGACGGCCACTGCCCAGACTGCCGCTCGGCGCGGGCGTCGGCTCGCTGGCTCCTCGACGGCCATGTCACTCTCATCGCGCATCGGATCCACATGCACGTCCTCCGCCATTCGGCTCCCACGGAAGGCGCGTTGGTTTCCCGAGCCGCACCCGGCAGTGGCGACGAGGAATGGGTTTGGGCGCTTGGATAGACAGAGACAGACAGGCACACAGGCATACAGGCAGACAGACAGACGGGCACACAGGCAGGCAGGCAGGCAGACAGACGGATGGACACACAGGCAGGCAGGCAGGCAGGCAGGCAGGCAGGCAGGCAGGCAGGCAGGCAGGCAGGCAGGCAGGCAGGCAGGCAGGCAGGCAGAGGGAGAGAGAGCGAGAGAGAGGGAGAGAGCGAGAGAGAGAGGTAGGGAGAGAAGGAGTTGGAGAGACGACGGAGATTGGAGCGGGGAGGGAAGAGTGGAGGGAACGTGGAGGAAGGCGCAAGAGGGGAGGGAGGATGAATGGGACGGATGGATGATGGCAGGGGAGGAGGGAGAAAGAACGGACGGGAGGGGAGGGGGGGGGGAGGGATGAAGAGAGGGAGGGAATACGGAGTAGGGACAAGGGGCAAGCAGTCGGGAACCAGGAGGGGTAAGGAGGGTTCTGGGGAGGGATGTGTTTGTTGAGGCCTATCTGTTTTCTTGGGAGGTTATTGTGGATTTCGTTGTGTTCAGGGAGACTTCAACGGGCTGTTGGGGTTCTCGAAGGTCCCGAGGCGTTTTGAAGAGTTCCCATGAAGGCCCCAGGAGTGGAAGAACTGAAAGGCGGAGAGGGGGATAGAGAGAGGGAGCAGGGGATGCAGGAGCGAGGGCGACGTTTCTTCGAGGCGGGGCGGCGAGATCCCATTCCCCCCTGTGGACGGATCCCGCGCTGCGCTGCTGCACCTCGCCAGGTGGCTGGACGCGGCGACGCGGCGCTTCCTGGAGCGCGGCGGCCCGCGGCGGCCCGAGGAAGGCGAGCTCGGGGATAGGGGGCGGGCAGACTCAGAGAGCCCCCTGGGCTCGTGCCCGGAGGGGGGGCCAGCGGCACGGAGGGGGGGTCGGTAGCCTTCGGAAGGTATACACCTTAGGCGATGCTTAAGAAAACTTAAATTTTCGGCCAGAGTCTCGATTATTCTTAATGTTTCAAGGTAAATCCTAAGGTTTGAATAGAAAGGTTTTTGGTTTTTATTCAAGTTCTGAGACTATGAATTTCTTAACCCATGATTTCTTAAGCATTTCGCAAGGTGTACTCCAGATTTCGTAATAAAAGGAGGGGGGTCTCATTTCGGGGGGGGGTCTCTTCCAGGCTATCTCGGAGGGCCTGGGGGGGTCTGGGGACGATGTTTTGGAAGGTTTTCCCACGGGGGGGGTCGAAAACTTCTCGTCTGGGAGGGTTGAGACCCCCTCCCTTTTAGTACGAAATCTGGAGTGACTTATTGTTGATCCCCCCCCCTCCAGGGCAGATTGTGTCTTGTCCATTGAAGTGCCCCTGCCAGGGCTCGCACCTCGGTCCTGGCAAGGGGCAGCGTTGCGCCTCAGACTGTGATCTTGGCCCCCTGTTTACAACAGCAAGTATAAGGGAACCAGGCAAGGGGCGTCGGGCGGGCGGACCCAGACGGGCGGATCGGGCGGTGGGTCGTTCCAGCGTGAGTCCCGCATGAATCGCGAGGATGTTTCTCGCGACAGCGCGACTTACAGGTAAGTCGTGCAGAAGTCCAGAGTGAGAGTGCGAGTCCCGAGTGCGAGGGCGCGGCATCTGAGTACAACGAAACGAAGTCCAAGGCGAGAGCGTCGTTCGCTGGTAAGTTACAAGGGCGTCTCGAGCGGGAGCGGGATTCTTCAATAAACTGTGAGAACGTAGTAGGCGACAGCCTTTTGGAAACTCCATGTCTGAAGTGATTGTTGTTGATCACCCCCTCCGGTGCAAATCGTTTAACCAATTGAATTGCTCCTCCCAGAGTTCGCATCCAGTCTTGAGCCTCTGGATGCGCTGTGAGCTGTCGAACTGCAGCAACAACCGCCCCCGCCTTGTATTTTCCCGCAAATATGTTCAACATCGTGCTCTCGCACGGGACTTCATAATTGATGCAGGACTCGCGCTCTCGCTTTGGACTTCTCACAATTCATTGAGATGACGCGCCCTCGACACTCAGGAATCATACTCTCGCCAAAGACTTCCTCACGATTTACTTGGGATTCGTGCTATTTCTCGAGACGTCCTCGCGATTCATGCAGGACTGACGCTTCAGTGATCCGCCCGCCCGTCTTGGCCCGCCCGCCAGGCGCGCCCGTCTGGTTCAGCCGCTTGTTCTCCAGTTATTAACCCTTCTCCTGCTAATCTCTCTCGTGCTTCATCCTTCTCCCTCCTGCTTGTCCCGTCCGTTCTCGTCCTTCCCCTGTTTTAGGGGCTGCGCCAACTACAGGAAGCAGGTGAGGAAAATATGCCGTACGATTGAAAATGAAGAGTACGGGTATCGAGGCTTATAGATATACATGTTGACGTCCGAGTGAACAGTTTTGATATGATGATTGAAGTATTATGTATGATGTCTCTGTTATGCGGGGCCCCATCTAACAGCTGAATCCGGTTTGTTGTCGTGTGCTCTCCTTCCTTTCCCTCAATCCTGCAGCCGTTGGCTTCAGCGCGCGCTGCGGGGTTTTCACTTTTTGCGAATGGGGACGCGCCTCCTATAATCCCACTCGACCCCCCCCCCCAGGCTGCGATGTTTTCCTGGGGGGGGTTTCGCTGTTCCACAGGCCGCGGCGTTCGCCGCCTGGGCGTATCTCGCCACGCCAGTGGGCTTGACCCCCGAGGCCGGACCGTCAAACCGCCCAGCGGCGGGAGATGTGATGAAGCCCGCCACGGGGTGGTCCTTTCCTGAGGACCGTGGTCGGGGCCCATGAGGGGCAGGGGGGGAAGGGCATCCCGCGCCAGCGTACCTCGTGGGAGACGAGGACGACGGAGGCACCCAGAGCTTCGTTGTCAACCCACTTCAGCCCGACCAGAGGGCGGGGGGGGGGAGGCACCCCCCGCCCGGGGTCGCCCTTTTCCCCCGCCGCCGGGGGGACCCCTGCCCCCGGGCCCCGCCGGGGAAGAGGGCAGGGCAGAAGTGCGATGTGCGGGGGAGGGGCCATCCCAGCCCAAACCAAGGGGAGGGCCCCCCCGCGGGCGCAGGACATTCTGGAGCAGGCCCTGGCCCGCCTCCGCCTCCGCGAGGAACGCCCGGCCTGGAAGGAGGAGGGGGGGCCGAGTTTCGCCGGAGCGAGGGGTAGACCACGAACCGGGACTTCCCCCCTTGGCACAGCCCGGGGAAGGGAAGGGGGACGCCGCCTGTAGGGGGGGAGGGAGCCGTCGACGAGCCCCCACACTATCCAGGAGATGGCAATGGAGACGGGCTGGCGGGCGTCGGAGATCGACCCAGAGCGCCCGCCCACCCGCAGCCATTTTTTGGCGGAGAGGAGGAGGGATGCTGAGGAGGAGAAAGCTGCGAGCGGGGGCGAGACCCTGATCCAGCACGCGGTGGCCTACATCCTCACGTCGGTCCGGGAGGCGCAAGCCGCGCGACACGCGGGCATGGCCCCGGGGGGGAGAGCCAGCCCGACGGGAATGACCCCGGGAGGGAGCCAGCACAGTGGAATGGCCCTCGAGCTAGCCCGACGGGAACGGCCCCGCGGGGAGAGCCAGCCCCGCGGGAATGGCTCTGGAGGGAGAGCCCCAAGAGAGAGCGCGGGTCCGACGTGGAGGGGGGCACAGAGCGCACGCGCGGCCCCGAGCGCCCCAGCCCGCCGCCTGCGGTGGTGGGCGCAGGGCGCGCCAGGGAGCGCCCGACAAAAGACCTCATAATCTCCCTCGTTCCTTCCTCTTCCCCCCCCCCCTCCCGGTCATCGTGGAGGAGCAGGAGGGCCCACCGAGGAAGACGGAGAGGACCATCAAGGACTCGAAGGACCATCCTCTCGGCATGGGCTGGTGCGGGAGCAAGCCTGCCGGTGCGACCTACGGGTCTGGCTTTGCCCCGCGGGACGATCCAGCACCGCGGCGCGACTCAGCCGGTGCGAATGGGGAAGCTTCGCGAGACAATTCAGTCGGCGCGAACGAGGAAACCCCGCGGGGCAAGCTCGGGTGGGGGCGGCCCGAAGATAACGGCCTTCAGGAGAGGAGTATGAGGAGGCCCTACTCCCCTGCCTCTCCCCTCCTACGTCCCCACTCCCATAAGCCATACAGGGGCGCTGGGGGGCGCAAGCCCTGCAGGGCGCGGATTTGGCCTGCAGGGGGGCGAGCCAATCTCGCGGCGCTCCGGGCCACGCCGCATCTCGGCCGAGATGCGGCGCAGCCCGGAGCGGCGATCCCGGGATCGTCGGCGCCTTCTTCGCCAGCGTCCTTGGACTGGTGGGGCTGTGCCTCCTCGTCGACCTTTGGCGCCTGCGTCGTGGGCGCCGTGGCCGTCGCCGCCGTCGGGCTGGTGCTTCGTCGCCGCCGTCGGGCTCGTGGACCTCGTCGTCGCCATGGGCGCCTCCGTCGTGGGCGCCCTCCTTGCCCCCCTCGGACGCCCCCCCGGTCGATGCCCCTGCAGGCCGGGCCCCGCCGGGTGCGGACCCACCGAGATGGGCGGCGCCATTGTCTGATGTTGTGAGATGATAGTGGGAGATGGATCTTCATTCATCTATAGTTCTAAGCGTCTGGCATCACCTCGCAACATCTCACATCACCTCGCACCTCCTCGCAACATCTCACATCAAGGCGCATCGTTTGTAGACAGAAGCGAGCCCAACATACATTATATCATCTTGGGTTATCATCTCAGACAGCGTCGTGGAGTTACGCCCCTAGTTAGGATATGTTGTATAGTAGATGATGATGTTCTATGACCAGTTCGCATCTAAGTTATACATGGTTGCGTTCTTACAAGATGTTAGTTCACATCTTCTGTTATCTTCGCCCGTGGCCATGGGCGCGCGCGCCCCAGAGCGTTGCGCATCATGCGATTTGGAGGGCGCGCGGTCGGGCGACGGCGCGGTGGAGAAAGACAACGAGCAGTATGCGATGGGGTCCTACAGGATGATGGGGGAGGAATATTCGAGGAATGGCTCACCCCCAAACTCTTCCCCCCAGAGGTTCTCCCCGACAGGTTTCCCCCGATTCCCCCCCCCCCCCCCCCCTGATGTTCCCGATATGTTTCCGATCCTTCTCCCCCCGCCCAAAAGGTTTCTCATCGCACGTTTCCCCCGTTGCCCCCCCCCCCCCCCCCCCCCCCCTCCCCCCCCGCCCCCCCCCCCCCCCCCGCCCACCCACCCACCCCCCCCCCCCCCCCCCCCCCGCCCCCCACCCCCCCCCCCCCCCCCCCCCCACCCCCACCCCACCCCCACCCCACCCCCCACCCACCACACCCACACACACACACACACCCCACGCACACACACACATGCACACACACACGCACGCTTGCCCCAGAGGTTTGCCGCCCATAGATTTCCCCAATAAGTTTCCCCATAAGTTCCCCTCGATAGGTTTCCCCCTGTGGCTTCGCCCCATACGTTCCCCCCCGCAAGGGCGGTCGGCGGCCCGCTAACATGCCATCGGCACCAGGAGGGCCGTCTTCACTTCATAAGGTTCCCGAACTTTTTCTTTTGTCGTTTTTTCTTGACTTTCTATTGATGTTTCCCTTGGCTACTTCCTTGCCCTCTCTCTCTCTCTCTCTCTCTCTGTCTCTCCCTCTCTGTCTCTCCCTTCTTTTTCTCTCAGAGGTGGTCCCATCTCTAATTGGATCTTATGCGAAGTGGATCCATTACTCGGATTCGGTTAGAGGCGGATCTATGTCTCATCGAATTATGTTGGGTGTGGCCATCTCCAATTGGACTCTTTTCGAGGTGGATCCATCGCTAATCGGATTCCATTAGAGGTGGGTCCATCTCCAACAGGATTCTAGCAGAGGTGGGTCCATCTCTAATCGGGCACCATTAGAGGTGGACCCATCAGCAATTTGATTCAATTCGAGGTGGGTCCATCCCTAATAGTAATATATTAGAAGTGTGCCCATATGTCATCGGTTCCAAGCAGAGGCGGGTTCATCTCTACTAGGAATATGTGAGAGATGGATCTTTCTCTATTCGGACTCTATCAGGGGTGGATGCATCCCGCACAGGATTCTATTACAGGCGGGTCCATATGTCATAGGTTCCCTTTCGAGGTGGATCCACCTTTCATACAATTATGTGACAGGTTGGCCCATATGTATCAGGATTCTCTTAGAGGTGTACATCTGTATGAGGATTCTATCATAGGTGGGCCTATCTATGTTAGGGTACAAGTTAAGGCGGGCCCATTGTCCATAAGTTTCCATGAGAGGTGGGTCCATTGGTAGTGCGTTTCTGCCAGAAGTGGACCCATCTCTAATCGGATTCCATTAAAGGTGCACCTGGGTCCATCATGCAACCTGATTCCAATAAAAGTGGATCCATCTGTAGATTTTTTGAGATGGCCACATCTGCAATCGGTTTGTTTTAGAAGTGGATCCATATGTCATCGGATTCTATCAGATGTGGATCCGCCTCTAATAGGCTTCTACCAAGGGTGTCAATATGTACGAGGGTTCGATTAGAAGTGCACCATCTGTCATAACATTCTGTCAGGGGTGGATACATATCGGGTAGGGGTCTCTTAGAGGTGGGTCCATGTCTAGTGGAATTTCAGCAGAGGTGCATACATCGCCGATAGGAAGCTCTTTGACGTGAACCCACTCCTATTATGCTTTTATCAGAAGCGAATCCACCTGTGATGAGATAGATCTTATGGAATGTGAACCAATGTGTAATGGGATTATATGAGAGGTGGACCCATATGTAGTAAGATTCTGTTACAGGTGCATCCGTCTCCAGTACGACTTTATCAGGTGTAATCATTGCTGATAGGTCCTGATAGAAGTGGGCAAATCTCTGATTTGATACTAGTAGATGTGCACCCATCTCTAATGATATTTCACGATATGTGGATCCTTATGTGATACGACTCAATTAGGGGTGGGACCATTGGTAATACGATCCCATGAAAGGTGGATTTACATGTAATAAGATTGTTAGTGGTGGGTCGATCTCTAAGATGATTCTATTAGAGGCAGATCCATCCGTAATAGGATTACAATAGAAGTGGACCATTATGATAGAATTCTGTTCGAGACGAATCCATCCCTGATTGGATTCTATCTCATTTATGTGTAGTCGAATTTCAATAGGATTGGGTCCATTTGTATTAGGCGTCTATTGGGGTTTGATCCAGGTGTCGTAGGATTATTCTAGTAGACACAGATCCATATATAATGGGATGCTCTTAGAGGTGGAACCATCGCTACTATTCCATTAGACATGTGAACATCGCGTATAGGATTCTCTATTAGATACGGATCCTGCCTTAAAAAAGATTCAATTAGAGGTGTATACGTCGCTACACAGATTCTGTTCGAGGTGGATCCATCCGTAATAAGATTCTATCAGGCGTAGAATCATACATAATAGGATCGTGTCAGATGTGGATCCATATGTAGCAAGATTCCATTAGATGCTGATCCATCTGTCATTAGAATCTTTCAGTTGTGGATCCACCTGCAATAGGATTCTATGTGAGGCCGACACAGATCTGAAGGATGTCATCAGAGGCGGGTCCGTCTGCAAAAGGGCGCCATTACATGTGGACCCATCTCTGGCAGTCTTCATTTCAAATGTGGGCCCGTCGGTAATCCGATTCCATTTGATGTGGATCCATCTGAAATATGATTCTATCAAGCGGATCAATATGTGATCTGAATACTAAGAGGATTCCGTTAGAGCAGGATCCATGTCAAATAGGATTCAATTGCAGAAAGATCCAGCTGTAATAGGTTCCTATTCGAGGTGGCGTCATCGCTAATATCATCGCACTAGAAGTGGTTCCATCTCTATTAGGGTTCCATTAGAGGTGGATCCATCTCTAATCGGTTTCCAGTAGAGCTGGATCCATATGTAATAGGATTCCATCATCGGATCCATGTCTAGTCGGCTTCCATTAGAGGTGGGTCCATCTGTAAGAGGATTCCATGAGGAGTGGTTCCATCTCTGTTGGCATCCCATTAGATGTGGATCCATATACAATAGGTGTCCATTACAGGTGGATATTTTTCTGATGGGGTTCCGTTCGAGGTGGGCCCATCTCTGATAAGAATCCGCCAGAGGCGCGTACATCCCCTAATCGGGCGGGTGCACTCGCGGTCGCAATTGTAATCGTCGCCAAGACGAATTCTACAAGAGTCCTCCATATTAGGAATGATATTGTAACACTTAACAACATAATTTATGTTGTAATTTTCCGCGCAAGAAATCTCGTTGCAATCCGCAACAGAATGAACCCTTGCGCAATCACCAACAGAAGGAATCCTATGGAAATCCTCCACAAAATGACCAGATTGTAATTCTCCACGAAAAGAATTGTATTGTTATGCGCAGCAAAAGAAATCCTTTTGTGGCGGCCAGGAAAAAGGCGGGCCCGAACAGAAACAAAAATATATACAGATAATACAACAAACAACACGCCGCAAATGACATCGCATTGACCCCCCCCCCCCCCCCCCCCCACACACACAACACACACGCAACACACACACACATACACACACACACACACACACACACACACACACACACACACACCACACACACACACACACACAACACACACACACACACCACACACACCCCCACCCGCCCGCCCCACCCCCACCCCGCACACACCCACCCACCCCCACCACCACCACCACCACCACCACCACCACCACCGCCACCGCCACCACACACGCACACACACGCACGCACACACACGCACACACACGCACACACACACAAAAGAAATCATATTGTGACCTGCCACAGAAGGAATCCTTTTGAAATCGCCCACAAAAGGAATCCTATTGAAATCCTCCGCAAAAGAAACCCGATTGTAATTCTCCACAAAATGGGTTGTAGTGCAATGCGCCGCAAAGGATATCCTTTTGTGGCGGCCAGTAAACAAGTACGATGGCCCGAAAACAAAAAAGAAATTGAAAAATCAATAACTCATAATGACATTAATAATAAAACCAACAAAAAACACGCCGCAGAAGAAATCATTTTGAAACCCTTCGCAATAGAAATCCTATTGAAATCCGCCGCAGAAGGAATCCTTTTTTAACCGCCCACAAAAGGAATCCTATTGAAATCATCAACAAAAAGAATCCTAATGTAATCCGCCACAGAAGGAATCTATGTAATGCGCGACAAAGGAAATCATTTTGTGGCGGACAGGAAAAGCGCGGGCGGGGGGGGGGGGCGAGAAAAAAACAAAACTGTCAACCTTTTTTTCCCCTCGGGCGGTGGCGGGCAACACAAATATCAATCACAAATGAAACACTGCGTTTTTTTGTTTGTTTTCTTTGGCCCGCCCCGCCGACTTTTCCTGGTCGCCCCTAAAGGATTTCCTGCGTGGCGGGTGTCAATGGGATTCCTGTCGTGGGCGATTACGAAAAGGATTCCTCTTGTTGAGGATTTCAATAAGATTCCTTTTGTGGGCGATTACAAAAGGATTCCATTCTGCGACGGGTTGCAATCGGATTTTTCTGTGGGAGGTTTCCACGGGATTTCGCCAGCGGCGTTTTTTTTTGTTTTCCTTATTTGTTTTTTTTGTTCGAGCCCTTCCCCCACAAAAGAAAAACAGAGAGAGAGAGAGAGAGAGAGGAGGGGGAGGGGGAGGGAGAGGGCGATGGAACGATAAACAAAAAGAAATCGAAAGAAACATGTCGGGAACCTTACGATGCGAAGTAAAGTCGCCACCTGCGGAGCCTGTGGGGCCTGCGGGGTCCGCGGGGCCCGCGATACCTGCGACGCATGCGGGGCGCGTGGCGCCTGCGGGGTGCGCGACACCTGTAATATCTGCGAGATATGCGGGGCCTGGGGATAGGACCTGCGAGATCTGTGGGAGCTGTTAAGCCTGTGGGGGATGCGTTGCCGCATTGTGAAAAATTATATATATATATATATATATATATTTATTTATTTGTCTATATATATTTATATTTAGATATATCCCTGCCAAGCGCTCGTTACATGGGAAGGCGGATGCGGTGAGAAGGCGAATGCCCTGACACGCGTGCGTTGCTTTCTCTGGTTCTTTTGCATTGTGCTGGTTGTGCTGGTGGTGCTGGTGGTGCTGGTGCTGGTGCTCGCGGTGGTGGTGATGCTGGCGCTGCGGCTGGCGGTGATGATGCTGCAACTGCTTGTGGTGCTGCTGATGCCGTTGCTGGCGTTGTTGCTGCTGGCGCTGCTGATGTTGTGTATGATGCTGGTGGTGCTGCTGGTGGTGCTGCTGTTTCTGGTGCTGCTGGTGCTGTTGGAGGTGCTGGTGCTGGGGCTGCTGGGGCTGCTGCTGGTTATGCTGATGCTGGGCGCCACTGATGGTGCTGCTCCTGGCCATGTTGCTGCTGATGCTGCTGATGGTGCTTGCGGTGGTGCTGCTGTTGCCGATGGTGATGCTTCTGGAGGTGCTGGTGCTGGGCTGATGGTGCTGCTGCTGGTTATGTTGATGCTGCGTGATACTGGTGCTGCTGCTCCTGGACATGTTGCTGCTGATGCTGCTGATGGCGCTGCTGGTGGTGCTGCTGTGCTGCTGCTGATACTGATATTGATACTGATGTTGTTGCTGGTGCTCATGTAGGCTGGTGGTGCCGTTGGTTGGTGATGCTGCTGCTCGACCTGTTGGTGCTGGTGGTCCCTCGGGGTCCTCTTGTGCCCATCTCAGGGTTGTGGTGGGCGCTATTGGGGTCCTCGTGAGGTTCTTTCGGTTGGCACTGTTCATTGCGGCCTTCATGGGCCCGTTCGGGGCGGGCCCTCTCGGGGGCCATTGAGGGCTTCGCGCGCGGCCAAGAGTTTGCCCGAGTTGCTTCCGAAACGGCCCAGGACTGCCCAAGATGCCCCAAAACGGCCCGTGGATAATACCAAGACGGCCCGTCGCCCGAAAACCCCCCAAGATGGCCCCGCGGGGGAGACTTGGCGGGGAGGGCGAGGAGAGGGGATGAGGACGAGGAGGGGGATGATGATGATGATGATGAGGAGGAGGAGGAGGAGGATGTGAGAGGGGGGATGAGGGGGGAGGGAGGGGGACGGGTGATAGGCAGCATGATGGGCGAGGTGGAGGATGAGGATGATGACAATGTGGAGGAGGATGAGGGCGAGGGGGGCGAGGAGGGGGAGGAGGAGAGGAGGAGGAGGAGGAGGCGGATGAGATGCGAGAGAAGGGCGAGGATGATGATGAGGGGAAGAGAGAAGCAGGAAAACGGAAAAGCATATGCGGCGGCAGGCGAGAGCCTATGGCTGTGTTTGCGGAGGGCGCAAGCCCCTGTATTTTTATTCACGCGAACATGTGCCTGTACAGCTTCGGCACTAGGGTGGTCAAGGCGCCATCGGCCTGCCTGGAGCACACAGTGCACATGACGCTATCGAGGCCGAGCAGCTCATAATGCCGCTCTGCGTGGATTCTCCACGTCGCAGCGGCTGAGCGCTCTCTCCACGACACCACGTCGTAGTACATGCGCAGCAAAGCCCCTGCAACGCCGCGCGCGTCCCACAAGGACACCACCACTGCAGCTGCGGCCTTATTGCCACCCAGACCAACCAGCACCACGTCGCCGCGCTGGGCCGACCCCTTGTCGCGGAGCCTCGCCTTGATCGATGTCGCCACGGGCGAGCGCATGTCCATGTCCAGCTCTGCCCGCACCAGGTCCCGCAACTTCTGCGGCGCCTCCCTGGGGTCCTCGAGGCGCGCGTCGAAGTTGAAGCAGTCGGTCTCTGCGAGCTGCCACATGACAACACGCCTCCCCGTGACGTTCGACAACACTCGCACACGAGGGCTGACACGATCTGCTCCCGAGATAAATGGACGAGCCAGTGGAATTTCGGGTGCATGCTCTCCTCCCAGCCCGCTGCGACGCACGCGGCCAAGAAACGTCGGACGCATGCCTGTATATGCTGGGGGTGCCGCTTCAGGCTTAACAGGGGCTCCGACGAGAGGCGCCCCCCCTACCCCCCGACAACCCCCCCGACAACCCCCCCGACAACCCCCCGACAACCCCCCAGGCCCCCCCCCGACACCCCCCCCCCAGGGCCCCCCCAGGCTC
>CAUYUJ010014114.1:346269-361725 GCA_963575745.1 Prorocentrum cordatum
AACCGCCCCAAGAGCGCCCCCAGAGGGGAGCTTCGGCACTTTAGAAGGGCAGTGCATATGAACCCTGCCTCTTTTTGTTTACCGATGTCCTCCAATATGGCCCCAAGAGGAGGAGGAGGAGGAGGAGGAGGAGGAGGAGGAGGAGGGGGAGGAGGAGGAAGAGGAGGAGATGAGGATAGGAGGATTTAAGAGGGCGGGGGGAGGGAGGTTGGGGGAGGAGGGGAGGAGGAGGGCAGGTAGTGGAAGGAAAAGGAATGAGGAGGAGGAGGAGGAGCAGGGGTGGAGGAGGAGGAGAGGAGGAGGAGGAGGAGGGAGGAAGACGGCGCCGATGTCGAGGGGCCCTTTTTGCGACCCGCACGTGTTGTTAGTTCGTGGGGGGGTTTTGCGCGATGCGCGCGAGGCGGGCGCAGCCGCGGCCGCCCCGCGCGGCGGGCGGGCGGCGGCGGGCAGCTCCGCCGCGCACGTCATCTCCGCCCGCCTCGTCGCCGCCAGGCCGCCTGCGGGCCCAACCCTCCCCCCCGCTGCTTCCCGCCCTTCCCCAACTCCCCGCGCGCCCGCGGGGCCCCATATTTGAGCCCGAGAGACCCCCAACAGGCATCGAAAGGATCCCCGCCCCTCCTCCTCATCCTCCTCCCCCTTCCGCAACTTCTGCCTCCTCCTTCCCCTTCTCTCCCTCCCTCTCCGCCTCGCCCCCCCCCCCCCCCCCCCCCGCCATCCTCCCCCCCATCGTCCCCCCGCGCTCCCCGGAAGGAACAGGAAGGACAAGCGGGTGCTGGAGGCCAGCCTGGTCGACGCTGCGAAGAGGTTGTGCGCGGAGACCAAGGCAGACAGATGAGAAATGAGAAAGAGGGTGAGGGACGGGAAAAAGAGAGAGGGAGAGAAAGAGAGAGAGAGAGAGAGAAAACAAAAAGAGAGGGGGAGAGAGAGAGAGAGAGATATCACAAAACATGGGGGGGGGGGGAGAGAGAGAGAGAGAGAGAGAGAGAGAGAGAGAGAGAGAGAGAGAGAGAGAGAGCGAACCAGCGAGCGTGAGAGATAGAGGGGGACAAATGAGAGAGAGAGAGAGAGATACTGCCAACAAACAAGAAACAAGGATGCAGTAAGAAAACACATGGAGAAATACACGCAGAGAGGTAGACGCAAAGTCACATCGAGAAAACACGATGGAGAGAGAGGACCAGGATAATGCAGAGAGAGAGAGGGAGAGATAACCCCTACAACACAAAGCGAAATACATCGAGGGGGGAGAGAGCTAGGGAGAGATATGAATAGAGAGAGAGAGAGGGAGAGAGAGAGAGAGAGAAAGAGAAGGAGAAAGAGGATCAACAATCTAAATGAAGTGAGCAGAGAGGGAGGGAACTGGAGATGGAGAGAGATGCACATTTGCATCGAGAGCGAGAATGGGAAAGAGAGAGAGAGAGAGAGAGAGAGAGAGGAGCGAGAGCAAGAGAGAAGAGAGAGATATCGAGAATATAGATAGAGATAAAAAAACAAACGAGAGAGATATGAGAGAGGAGAGAGAGAGAGAGGAAAAAATGAGAACGCGAAGAGAAATTGGGGGAGGAGGAGAGAGAGAGAAGAGAGAGAGAGAAAAAAAAAAATTATAGGAGAGACGAGAGAGAGAGAGAGAGAGAGAGAGAGAGAGAAAAAAACAGAGAGAGAGAGAGAGAGAGAGAGAGAGAGAGAGAGAGAGAGACATACTCACGCAACTACCGAACGACCCTCTCCCAGCCAGGCTCGCGGCTCCATGCGATCTGGCGTCGACCTCAGGGTGCGCGCGACGAAGTCGGGGCCCCCGTCCATCGAGGTTGTGACGCGGGGCCACAAGGCAGACGGGGCGCCGTGTCGACGAGGGGGTCGGAGGAGAGGCCCAGGGGGGAGGGCGGCTGAGACGAGGGGAGCTGGGCAGCGAGGACGCACAGAGGTGGGTGGGGGGGGGCGAGGTGGGCGAAGCGAGGGGGGAGGCCGTCGTCGCCGTCGTCGTCGTCGCCGCCGTCGTCGTCGTCGTCGTCGCCGTCATCGTCGTCGCCGGCATTCGTCGGCGTCGTCGGCGTTGTCGGCGTCGGCGTCGGCGTCGTCGTTGCCGTCGTCGTCGGTCGCCGTCGCAGTCGCTGTCGCCGTCGTCGGCGTCGCGACTTTGCAGCTGTGCAAACGGGCCTTGGAGAAACCGCCCTGCCCTTCCCCCATCGGCCCCGGGCCGTTCGGGGCCGTCCGCGGGGCTCGGGGTGACAGATCTGCGGGCGGGGTGGGGCGCCGACCCCTCGGGGCCTGCTTCCGCCGTTGCGAGTTGCCAGCAAGGGCTCCGACGGCTGCCGCACTGGCGACCTGTCCCCCGACGCCCGGCTGGCCTTGGCCTTCGCCGGTGAGAAGCGCCTGAAGTCGTTGGCGGAGGCGCACGAGGTCCTCGCCGCGCGGGGATGGGAGCGAGACATCCGGGGAGGAGTGAGAGGGAAGGGTGGGGTGGTATGGAGGGGGCAGAGGGGGGTTAGTCTAGGCCCCGCCCGTGGGGTCGGAGCAGATGGGGTCGGAGGATCGCGCCGCGTTGCCGACGCATCGGCGACGCGGCTCGACGCGGGGCCCGTCTGTCTCAGCGCCAACGGCGCCGATGCACAGCCGACGATGCATCGCCGATGCGTCGGCGATGCGTCGCCGATGCATCGGCGATTCGGCGAGGCTCTCCGACGAAGTCTACTCGGCAGAACCCGCCGACAGGTCGGGGTCACGACGGTGCGCAGGAACAAGCTTGCCGTCGCCGAGTGCTACCTGCAGCGCCAGGCGGACTGGTTGAGACTCCTGATCGGGATGGCCAAAGAGCGCCGCGCATCCAGCGTGTCTGTGTCTTTGAAGGACTTGTTGTTTGCTGCTGGATTTCGTCGCCGTCACTGTCGCTACCTTCCCATCGTGCTTCTCGTAGTTCGCCCCCTGCCTGGCAATTCCCCGCCCCGCGTTCCGCACCCCCCCTTCCGCCGCCGCCTTCCCGCTGCCCGACGCCCGCTGGCTGGGCCGCCACCGCAGTCGGACCGAGGTGTAATGTCGAGGTCGGTTCCAGGAGGGCGCCCTTATGTTCTTCGAAATTGTTGGGTTTCCTGTGCATCCTGGGGGGGTGCCCTTGCGTGTTCTGTGTGTTTGGCTGGCGGAAGGTCTCGTGTTCTTGCGGGTTGTTTGTTAGGCCTTGATCCGGTTGCATTCTCTCGCGACCTTCGCCGGGGCGGGCCCCTTGGGGCCCAGTGGAATGCTTCCCCGCTCCTCGCCGTGGGCCCTTCCGCGGCGGCCTTCGGCCCTGGGGCCCCGAAATCGCACGAGAAAAACAGCGCCCCGCCCCCCTGGGGCTCGTTTTAGTTCGCGCTCGAAGCTCCGGTTGAAAGCGCCGCCACAGTTCGACGAGACCAAGGAATCGCTGAGGATGCACACGGCCAAGGGAGCGCTGGCCAACTCGGAGCACGACGACGTCGAGGTGATGGTTGCCACTCTGCGGCTGGTTGTCTCGATGCCCGGCGTCGGCGCGGTCCGTCGGGGCAAAGCCACCCCCCGGGCGCCGTTGCATCCTGGCCTATCCAACGCGCCCCCGGCCCGCCACGCTTGATATCCAGAGCCATCCGATGCGCCCGAGGGCTTGGCATCCATGCTTTGGAGGCGCCGCTGCGAGTTCGGGCCCCAGCCCAGCGCCAGATCGCAATTTGGGCCCGCGGCGGCGACGGCCCGCCCCCGCACTGACCCTCAATCCCCACGCTCATTCTCACTCGCCAAGGAAATTATGGGACGGGAGGCGGAGGGCGGAGGAATGATGGAAGCGCGGCAACCATAGAGGTCTTGTGCTGGGACGCCGTTTTCCCGCCCGTCCCGTTGCTCTCGACCAGCGCGACGCACATCCTGGCCGCCCTGACTTCGCACCCGGCCGCGCAAGAGGTGCTCGCGCTGGTGGACGAGCTCATGATGCCAGACCACGCCGAGGTCGCGACGTTCACGCACGAGTTCGACGGCGCCGCGGGCAACGACAGGCCCCGCGACGACGACGCTCAGCATCGCTTAACCGACCCCTATCCCCACGCCCATCACCCTCGAGCCCCCCCACGAAAATACCCCCCAGTTGGGTGCGCAGCCCTCGAAACCAGAAGGTGGCGGCCTATATCCCCATCTAGGGGGGTAAATCGGCCAGCGGGGCACAGCCCGCGCCGCTGGGGATGAGGGTCGGATAAGCGATGCTCAGACGCCGACGAAGCGCCGCGATGCGAACGAGTCCTGGGGGCAAATGGCAACGTTCCTTCCGCGGGCCATGGGCCCCGTTGAAACGATTCGGGGGGCGTTTCCCTCGGGGCTCGCGCGCCTCGCGGCGATCTCCCGCTTTGCCGGCCCAGGTTGCAGGCCCACTTCGCATTCGACAAGTTGTACGCGAAGCCCCACGTGCACTACGAGAAGTCGCTTTGCCAGAACCACTCGGAGCCTCCTCCTCCCCCTACTCCTCCGGCGCCGCCGCTAGGTCGAAACCCGAGTGCTCGGGAAGCGGGTCTCCATGGCCCGCGGCAGGAAGGCAGGGTTTCCGCGCCTTCGGATTTCGATCCAGCGGCGAGCCTAGGTCTTCGCAGTCTCACGCTGGGCTTCAGCAGAAATTGTGACGACCTCGGATGTCGGCCGAGCGGCGGCGATGACATGCCTGGGTTCGGCGTCGCCATTTTCTGTTGGGCCCGGGCGCTGGATCGCCAAGTGTCGTTCGCCCTCCGTTCTGGGGCGCCCTGGCGAGGAGCATCTACCAGGGAAGCGCAAGACTCGAGTGCTCTGGGACCCGGGTCTGTCGGCGCATTGCTAGCGCGTCCTGGATGGTTGCGGCTCGAATTTCAGGTTCTTTTCCGCGGTGGCCCCGTCTGGCCAGCCCGAGCCCCCGAGCCCGAGTCTTACGCCCCCCCGAATCTAGCGACCCTCCGGACAATATCGTCCATGGGGCTCTCCCTTCTCAACGATGTCTTCTGCGCGTCGCTGTTCCTCACGCACAACGGCCACTGGCGGCGCGTTCTCCACTCGGTGAAGGCCGTGGTCGACAAGGATTTCGACGTCTCTTTCGCGCCGCGGCCTGCCGCCTGCGTGGGCTACGGCGAGCTCCACAGGGACCTCGTGCTGCGGTACGCCAGGACACGACATGCAGCTGGGAGGTCAAATGCAACAACAGTCCATCAGCAGACGCCCAGCCAGCATTTCGCACCCCCGATTACTACCACTTGGAAACTCACGAACCCTGAGACACCCTGGGCAATACAAACCTTGACGCCGCGCGTGCTCTCGGACTGGCCACGGTTTGTATCGGCATATATTCATACACACGTCTAAATATGTATGTACATATAGATCTACGCTACACCGTGCATGCATCTTCACCAATCAGTGCTTGCACTGGAAGGGTCCCAGTGGATATTGAAAGATTTGGTGAACAATTATGGCCGATATGTGGATCGACCTCCATGCCGAGTGCAATACCGATGTCACTGCGTTGCCGATCTCAACACCGATCTCATTCAACCGATCATACTATCGATCTCGCTACCGATTTCACTGTCGATACCACGGCCAATATCGCGATCGATCTCCGAATCGGCCTCACCATCGATGTCACAATCGATGTGACGATCGATCTCGCTATCGCTTTCACGATCGGTCTCAAGATCGGTCTCTCTCATTATCGATATTACCATCGATCTGCCTGGTGGTCTCACTATCGATCCCACGGGTGGTGGGTGGGTAGGTGGTGGCTGGGTGGTCGGTGGGTGGTGGGTGGGTGGTGGGTGGGTGGTGGGTGATGGGTGGGTGGTGGACGGGTGGTGGGTGTGTGGTGGGTGGGTGGATGGTGGTCGGTGGTGGGTAGGTGGTGGGTGGGTGGGTGGTGGGTGGGTGGTGGGTGGGTGGGTGGGTGGGCGGTCGGTGGGCGGCGGGTGGTGGATGGGCGGTGGGTGGGTGGCGGGTGGGGCTTCAGGGATGTCAACGGGCCCGGGTTCTGAGGGTGCTTTAGGGGTCTGGCTGTAAGAATGTTTCAGGGGTTGGGCTTGGGGGGTGTTTTAGAAATTGGCTCTGAGTGTTTTTTCAGAGCCACTTATATCGTTTACCTACCCACGGAATCCGTGCATCAATGATACTTTCGGTCCCCCTCTCCGGGCCAACTGCCATCTGACCTCTCTTCGCTGTTCTGGCCCTGGCGTCGATCGGAAAAACGTGGTCGAGCCCCCCTCGTTGTGCCATCTTGGAGATCGTCTGGGGCTGTTGCGAGGATGGCAAAGCGCGGTCAAGTCCCTCCCCCCTCGTCCCGCGGGAGGAAGGCCGATCGAGGTACTTGCGACAAATGTCGGACATCCACTGATTGGGGTCTTCCCCTGCTTCGATGGGCGCGTCGTCCCCAGAGGACACACGACGACCGCCGGGCCCATTCGACCGGGGCGGGCAAGCAGAAGGAAGCCGCGTGGGAGGAGTTCCTTGCCATATTCAACGGGTCGTGGTGGCTCGAAGGTCGTCTCGTGCACCACTGCCAGCCAGATGGGACCTGTTGCCCCGGCGACACACGTGCCGAGCTCAGCCGGGCCGGCGATTTCTCCTTCTCCTCCTCCTCATCCTCCTCCTCCTCCTCCTTCTCCTCCTCCTCCTCCTCCTCATCATCATCATCATCATCGTCATCGCCCTCGTCCTCCTCCTCCTCCTCCTCTTCCTCCTCCTCCTCCTCCTCCCCTCCTCCTCCTCCTCCTCCTCCTCCTCCTCCCCCTGGGGGAGGGGGGCATGATGCGTGATGCGGTGGCTCGGATTCTATTTCCCTACCTAAGCTCTGCCTCAAAGGGTTCTTACTGTGTGAGCTTGAAGGGCGGGACAGTGCAAACCGCCCCGGGCGGTTCCCCCGGCATCCGCCCCGCGTTTTCCCCAGTTGCGCCCCCCTAGCTCAGCGTTGCCTATCTCATCTTAGCTTAGCTTGTTACATGTTCGCATACTTTAGTTTCATCTTAGCTCAGGTCTATCTGAGCTTAGCTTATATGCGTCATAGCTCCGCTGAGCTTTAGCATAGCAGAGCACAACATAGCATAGCAAAGCGTAGCGCAGCATAGCGCAGCACTGCATAACATATCTAAACATATCATAACGTAGCACAGCGCAGCATATTAATAGCATAGCACAGCATAGCCTAGCATAGCGCAGCACATCATACCACCGCGCAGCATAGCATAGCACAGCACAGCAGAGCAGAGCAGAGCATAGCGCAGCTTAGCATAGCAAAGCATAGCCTTTCATAGCTTAGCACATCACAGCGCGACATGACACATTATAGCTTACCATATCTATCATATCATAACATAACATAGCGTAGCAAAACATATCGTAACATAGCGTAGCATAGCGCAGCATAGCATGGCACAGCATAGCAACTTATGCTACTTTCCTAGGGGCTCCAACTTTCTAGGTAGGGTCGCACTGGGGTGATTAGAAGAGGCAGCTCCAGACCACGGATTTGCTTGACGATGGTAGCCCATCTACGTCTCGTTTCCCTCGTGCGCGGCCCCCGCGCGCCCATGTCTGGCTGCCCCTCCGGCCGCCCCCGCCCTTCCCCCCCCCGTCCCTGGGCCCTCCCGGGATCGCGCCGTCTCGCCGCGGCGTCATTTCGGAGTCGTTCGACAGGGGGCGGCGGCAACGAAGGTGCAGAGATCGTGGCGTCCGCGAAGGAGCGCGCTGTGCTGGCCATCCTGAGGGGACCCCTCCGGAGCAAACCGATAAAGGCATCGTCGAACAAATGGACGAAAGTTGTCCCGGGGTTCGATTTCTTCGCCGTGGCCGAGGCCCCCCATCGGCTGTTGAGCAAGCTGGTGACCACTGGCATGGGGGCCTTGCAGATGGTTTACGATCGCCACGCCGCGAGGTCGGCGGCGAGGTCCAATGGGCCCGAGCCGGATGAACTCAAAGACGAGTTCAATTGGCACAAAGTTGCAGGCCCGTCCCCACCAAATGCCTCGCGGGGACCTGTGGGTAGAAATCGCACGCGTGGGCGCGACTAATGTTTGGCACGTTTTTGCTACCGCGGTTCGAAACGCCAGTTTCGAACAGAGTTCGGAACTGGTTCGGGCCCGCTGTTCTCGGGCCGGACGAAACGCGGGGATAGGGAAAGGGAGGTTGCGACATCTGCCGCATGCAGCTGGTCTTGGCCCCACCGAGGGGCCCGTTCCTCGATGCACGGCCGCCTCTGGCGCCTGGAGGCGCCGGGGACATCGGCTACGTGAGCTGATTATCAAGCCCCCTTTATTATCCCATCCTTTCGCCCGATCCGACGTTCGAGGATGTCCCGCGCGAAACGCCCGATGCTTTATTGGGCCCAGTTCGAACCTTCTCAGATGATCTCTAGGGTTCTCGGACGTATCCTGCTTTCTGCTGTCAGCGTTCACCCGCCTCTTCCCCCCCGCCTCGCTCTCGCGCCATACTTCCCGAACTTGTCGTCATTGGGCGGGACGATGCCCCTGCCCCCCAGGGAAGGCCCGTCGTCTTCGGCGCCCCTCTTGAGAGGTCGTCGACGCGATGGGCTTGCCCTGGGGGGGCGGGGAATTCAGTTCCCGAAGTTGCGGTTGGTCGGCCCCCTCCTCGTGCGAGGCGGCCGGCTTCGCAGGCTCAACCTGATGCTCGGGTCGGAGCAAGTTCGTCATGCGCACAAGGATCGACTGCGCGCAAGAGTGACCTGTCGCCGGGGTGACCCATGGCGCGGGCCCAACGGGGCCCCCCCGATCGCCAGACGCGATGCGTCATTGGCGTCTGGCGCGTGATTGAACCCCCTCGGCCCCCATTGAGCTGCTCGCGAAGGGTCATTCTTACCCGAGGCCGCTCTTGCGCGCGGTCGAAAGGAGTTGCTCGTCATCTGCGAGCCGGGCAGGGCACTCACGCTTCATTTCATGCGGTGTGCCGAGGGCCAACTACGACACAATCGCCCGCTCCTCTGTGACTTTGCCAGCCGCTCGACATCGCCAGTCACAGCTTGCTCGCAGTATTATTCAGCTCTGTTGCGCGGACATCCAGAGGCTATGAGAATTGTGTGGCAATCTCGCGGGCATGCCAGTTTCAACGAGTTCGCGACCCAGCTGCCATGCGAGGTGATCCGGCTGCGGAGAATCATCCTGGTGGCTGCAGCGAGTCTGAAGCGGCGCCACGGCCACCTGGCAAAGCCGCCCTACTCGTTCGCTTCTCTCGTAGACGACCGAGCGCTCGATCGCGCCGCCGAGTTCATCGCCGACTTCCACAAGGTCAAGGAGTGCTGTCACCGCCCGGGCTTGGCTCGGGATTGCAGGAAGGCCCCCGTGGATTCAGTGCTGAACATTCGCAGCGAGGAGTCGTTGGCGTGGATATATACGCGGTCGCTTTCATGCACGTGCAGCATCGGCGACACCGAGCGCCTCCACGCGATCAACAGATCATTCAATACGATGGCGAATGGATGTGCTGGGTGGTCAAACTTGGCTGGCAACGCGGTGCTCCAGAGGGCGAAGTCGTGCTGGAACCAGAATGCCCAGCGCGCCCTGGGCGGGAAGATGCCGTCGAAGCTGCGCCAGCTCAAGAGCCTGGAGGACCAGGGTAGCCAATCGAGCAAGAAGCGCAGCGGGCGGCAGTTCGATGGGTTCGAGCTCTTCCGGCAGGACAAGCACAAGAAGAAGGATCTGGATGGGCACACCGGGTTCTCGTCCGAGGGGTGGGCCGTCGCGAAGAAGAAGTGGGGCGAGCTGTCGGACGACGAGAGGTTGGCGTGGCAGGAGACGGCGATGAGGCGCAACGCTGCCGTGGTTGCCAAGCAAGCCGCCGATCGCGATGCAGCGACGGCGTCGCGGCGGAATCAGCCCGGCGCGGCAGTTGGCGCCGAGCTTGCTGGGCGCATCGAGGATCGTGGCGGCGCCCCAGCGGGTGAGGGCGACAGCCATGCCATCGTCGAGTTGTCCAGCGTGCGGCACGTGTTCCCTGCGCTTCATGCAACGGTCCACGGCGACCTGGGCGACATCGGCGCGATCCGGGACCCGATGGCCATGGACCTGCTCTTGGACAAGATGCGTTTGCTGGGCGTCTGCAAGGCCGCGGATGCCTTCGCCGAGAAGGTCAGCAAGATCGAGGTTCCCAAGGACGACCTGAAGAGGAAGGCCCCGTACCCGACCCAGTGCGCGGGCGTTTGCGAGTCGACGGCCCCCGCTCAGATCAAGTCTCTGCAATCTGAGCTGTTCGATTATTTCGAGTTCTACTGCGGCCCCGAGTCCGTCGGCAAGGACACGCTGCTGTGCTTCACGGTGTACGACGGCTCGGAGGTCGTCTCGACTGTGTACGCTTTGCTGTGCGAGGCGCTTTGTCGGTACGGCCGCCACAAGGCTTCGTCTCACTACCTCCTGTACTCTCCGTCTAAAAGCCCGGACCCGGTGACGTTCGCAGACGGAGTCCTGGAACCTATCCGCGCCGCCCCCGTGGCCATGCTGACGTCGACCCCCAAGCTGTTCCACTCGTTTTTCGTCGAGGCCGATGGCGACCTGGACATAGTGAGCGAGGGCGAGCTGACCGCCCGCATTTTGGAGCACATGCCCTACAGTTGGCCGTCCAAGGTGGTCGTGCGGCAGTTATCGCACGAGCCGTTCTTGCAGTTGCCACCCGCGCCCCGACACGTCGACATGGCCGCGCTGAAGACGACTGGCCGCATCGGCGACGACGTCGCGATCGATCTCATGAGCTGCGGTGGGATCCGGCGCCTCATGAATAAGCCGGACGAGGGGCATGGAGAACCCGATGGCGAGGGGCAGGGCGACGACCCCGCTGGCGCTGGCGGCGACGACGTCGGCTTCGACTTCGCCGCGGACGTGCTGCAGTTGGCCGAGATCCAGGCCGTCTCGATGGGGTGTGATCGGAGCGTCGCGAAGGACCCCTTCCCGTCCCCCCGCCCCCTCTGGGTCACTCCCAGGCGCGCGATGATAATCGCGCCTTGCGCATCGCGGCCAAAGTTTTGGAGGCGTTCTTCTCCTGGGCGGCGGCGCGATGTCGTGAGGATAACTGCGCGCCACGGGGGGCGAGTCGCAACGGTGGGCGACGTATATGCACCATCGCTAATCCGATCCCCTATCCCCACCGCCTTCTTCTTGGACTTCAAGAAGCCCACTTGTGGGCTGCTTGAAGTCCACAAGTGGACTTCAAGAAATCCCCATCCCCATCCCCATCCCCATCCCCATCCCCGCCCCAAGCTGCCTCCTCCTCACCCTCCTCCCCCTGCCCCTCCTGCAGCTCCCCCTCCCCCCTCTTGCTCGCCCTCCTCCTGCGCCGACCTATCGGCGACGCAGCCCGCCTGCGACTGCCGGCCCGCTCGCCAGAGGTGCGCCCCTCGATGCCCGAAGGGAGCAGCCCATGCCTCCATCTTGGGGTGCATCGGCCGGCGGGGCCCAGGCCGCGCCGAAGGGGATTGGGATCGGTTAAGCGATGCTCACATATCATTCCCGCCGCGCCGCTCGCCAGCCGCTCTCCACCCATCTCTCCCCCTCTGCCGACAGGAGTACGCCATGCTGGCCAACGACGTCATGTTCGAGGAGTTCGACGTCGGCGGCGGCGACGGCGACGTCGCAGGCAACAATATGCGGCGCGCGCAAGGGAGCGCGGGGAATGGGGCGCCCATGGAAAACGACGCGATTCATTGCGCCAGGCTGCCCAGGGGAATGCAGCGCGCGTGATATCCTGGGCCCCCCGCCGCCTCCGAGGGCAGCCCCTTTCGGCGCGCCCCCTTGCGCGCGCCGCTGGCAGCATGGCGATGGCAAGAGAGCCCGTCGTCGCAGCCGCAAGGCGAAGCCGGACGCGGACGAGAGCGACCTCGACCCCGTCGTGGGCACCGTCGCCGCGGAGATCGAGCTCGCCGACGGCGCCGAGATCAAGCACGATTCCGAGGATGACGAGGTCAGGGTCGGGCACGCGCATCCCGAGGTTGCGCGGGCACGGGGGAAGGCGCGAGGCGCGGGGGAGGCGGGGCGCGCGGAAAGGGCGGGGGTGGGGGGGCATATGTTTCACCCCGATGGCCGAACCATGGGATGTGAGTTCGTTGGCCCACCCCCTCCCCCATCGCCCCTTCCTTGCCCCCCCTCGCCCGCCCGCCGTCGCCCTCGTGCGAGCGGCGCCGGTCAGGCTGATGTCTTGACGCCGTTGGGCCTGCGCGAGGATGGCCCTATGTACCCGAAGGACATCTACGTGATTGATCCGCCCGTCGTGCGCGTTGCCCGGGTCGCGGAGTTGTGGGGCGGCGCTACTCTGCGGTTCCAGTGCAAGTTGCGCCGCGACTGTTGTCTCATGTTGCAGCGCGCCTGGTTTGCAGGCTGCGCGACATTTCCAACCTCGCCATCACCCGCCTCATTATCTAACCCGTCCTCTTCTTGTTCGCGCCCCTAGCCCTTCCCTGCTACGGCCAAAGCGTGATTCCTCTACCACGACCCCTCTGTCCGCCCGCCTCAGCGGTGGTGATTATGTTTTCTCGTTGCTGTTGATACTGCTGCTGGTGTTGCTTTTGTTACTGTGGTTGTTGCTGTCACCGCTGATGTTGGTGTGTATATTCAAGTTGTTGTTGGTGCTTGTGTTGTTGGTACGTTTGCTGTTGTTGTTGTTGGTGGTTGTGCTGTTGAGGTTAATGTTGTTGGCGTTGTTCTTGTGGTTGGTGGTGTTTGTGTTGCTGTTGAAGATGGTGTTGGTGTCGTTATTGTTGATGTGATGATGATTTTGTTGTTGGTGTTGTGTGTTGTTGTTGATATTGCTTTGTTGTCGGCGTTGATGTTATTATTGGCTTTATTGTTGTAGGTGGTGTTGTTGGCGTGCCGAGCTGTCCCCTGTTTTAGGGCAGGTGCCGGTTGTTGTTGCTGTTGTTTTTGTGTTGCTGTTTCTGATTGCTGTTGCAGTTGTTGTTGCTGGTGTTGCTTGTGTTGTTGCTGCGGTTGTTGTTATTGTCGTGCTTGCTGTTGCTGTTGTTGTTATCGTTGGTCAACTCGAACATATGTTGGGGCCCGCCTTCGTACTCCTCCCCCTCCCAATGGCTTGCGGACCCCTGCGAGACGGGCGGTTGGCGGGGCCGCTGGGTCGCGGGCGGGTCGCGAGGGAGGCGGGTCGCGGGCGGGTCGCATGCGGGCGCCGCGCCCGCCCGCCCGCGGCTTCGCTATTATTCGAAAGTGCGGGGCCCCGCTTTTCCACCCGCTCCCCCCCCCCGCCGCCGCCCCGCCCGCCGCCCCCGCGCGCGCCCGCCTTCCAGGGCCCGCGGCGGGCTTGTGCGAGAAGGTGGGGTACGAGTGGGTGTCGAAGTCCCGGGAGATGGACCTCAGGGCAAGACGTGTAATAGAACGGCCATGTTCTAGACTAGAACGGCCCCGCGCTAGGCTGAAACGGCCCCGTTCTAGGCTAGAACGGCCCTGGCGCATGCTTAAACGGCCCCGTTCTGGATTCGAACGGCCACGTTCTGACCTAGAACGGCCCCGCTGTAGGCTATAACGGCCCCGTTCTAGCCTAGAACGGCCCCGTTCCAAGCAAGAACGGCCCCGCTCTAGCCTGGAACGGCCCTTTTCTAGGGAGGAGGAGGAGGGGGGGAAAAAGAGGGGGGGGAGGAGAAGCATGAGGATGAGAGGCGTAGGAGTAGGGTAGGGTAAGGAGTATGAGTAGGGAGGTGGGAGGAGGAGGAAGGAGGAGGAGGAGGAGGAGGAGGAGGGAGGAGGAGAGGAGGAGACGGAGGAGGAGGAGGAGGAGGAGCGAGGAGGATGGGGAACCAGATGGGGAGGAGGAGGAAGGGGGGGTGGAGGAGGAGGAGGTTGAGGAGGAGGAGGAGAGGAGGGGAGGAGGAGCGACACGAGATGATGAGGGGGGGGGCAGGGGGGCGAGCCCAGGCGGCAGGGTGAGGCTGCGGGTGGGTGCCGGGCAGGGGCGGCGCGGAAGGTCGGCGGGTCCCGGGGGAGGGGCGGGCACGGAGGGCAGGGACTGGGCGGAGGGGGGGGGGGCGAACGCCGACCGCCTCCCCCCGACAGGACGAGGCCACCCACGCGGCGATGAAGGCCGACATCAAGCGGATGTACCGGCCAGGCGCCGCGGCGAAGTAGGCTCGCCGAGCCGTCCTCGGACAGCTTAGCATCGGGGGAACATGTCCTGATGGAAACGGGCCCCGGGCCTCCAACAACTTTCTCTTGAGCCGCTGTCTGACCCTCCCCTCCTGGGCTTCTGGAGGGCCCCGAGGGGCCAACGACGGCGGAAAAAAACCTCAAGACCCGTATCCCTCATTGCCCTTTTCCCCCATAGCGAGCAGCTGACGTCCTGTGCGCGTGCGTTTTCATCTCTAGGCTTACTAGATGGGGTCGAAGTAGCTTGTTGGGACGCCCGAAGTGGACACGGAACTAATGGGTACGACGCCCGACGACAAATGTTGTTTCAAACCAACAATGGCCGCTGTAAGCGACCCTCTGTTTCAACTGGACACAGGCCGCGGCGGCGTGTGCAGCGAGTCCTGTTCCAAATGAACAGGAATTGACGTTGGGCATTGTGCCCATATTTCCGTACCCATGTCGGGTGCCCAGAGATGGGGTCGGGGGATCGCGCCACGTCGCCGAAGCATCGACGACTGGTTCGACGCGGAGCCCGATGTTCTCCACGCCGGCGTCGCCGACGCATCGCCTGCGTCGACGATGAATCGCTGGTGCATCACCGATGCGTCGCCGACTCATCGCCGACGCGTCGCCGATGCATCGCCGATGCATCGGCGATGCGGCGCCATCCTCCGACCCCATCTACTCCGACCCCATCCCTCTGTGGCGGGCTGTCCCTTGCTGGGGTAACTGGCCCGTGCGTGTCCAAATCTCATAGGTTGGGTAAACATTAAACATGAGACTCGAATGACGGTCCAGTTTTCATGGGGCGTTTGCAGCGGGTGTTCTCGTTTGATTCCACTTTGCACCTCGTCATTTTCACGCTGGCCCCCTCGCGCCCGAGTCCTGCGTCTCTTGGATTTTTTGTTTTGAGGAGGCGCCGCGGTGCGGGGCGAGGCACGCGTCTGCCCGCCAACGTTGTGTTGGTTTTTCGCACGCAGTGCGTCGGCCGCGTCGCGGCGTGCATTGGCCCTCGCCCAGGTGCAATCAGGCCATCTGTTCCGACGGGGGCGGAGGATGACGATAGGGGGGATGAGGATGATGGGGGTAATATCAAGGAGGATGGGGGGGGGGGTTGAGGAGGAGGAAAGGGAGGAGGAGGAGGATGAGAAGGAGGAGGATGAGGATGAGGAGGAGGAGGAGGAGGAGGAGGAGGAGGAGGAGGAGGAGGAGAAGCAGGGCGAGGATATATAATGAGAGGGCAGATGAGGAAGGGACCGATGATGCATATGACCTCCCCATCCTCACCCGCCCTGTCGCGTCAATTTATACGTGCGCTGACAGCGCGTGTCCAAGCCCGCGAGACCCGCCGCGGGCGCCCTGGCCAAGACCACCGCTCGCCGGA
>CAUYUJ010014114.1:361825-434705 GCA_963575745.1 Prorocentrum cordatum
CTTCCTCCTCCTACCTATCCCCCCTGTCCGCCTTCTCTTCCTCGTCGCCCTGGGCGACAGGTCCATTCACGGCGGCAGCGAGAGATGAGTGCCCAGGGATCAACGAGCTGTCCGACCGCAGCCTGGACGTGCTGTGCATGAGCGGCGTGGAGGTCCCGGGCGCGACCTTCCGCCTCGTCGACACGTCCCAGAGCGGCGGTCGCGGCGGCTTGGACACGGCCACCCGCTCAGACGACAACATGTTCTGCGTCACAGGACGTCCGGTCATCAACTGACGAGCGAACAACGCATGCCCATGCCCATAGGGGGCGCCGACGGTGCCGCGGGCGCGCGACGTCGGATACATGGCCCCCGTTTGGCTGCCCCCCCCCCGCCCCACCCCACACGGGTCCGACAGGCCGCCCCCGTAGCCAGTTCTTCGGGTGTGGGCGCGCGCTGTTTGCTCGTCTATCGGGTCGCCGTCGCACCACCAATTCACATGCCCGCCCTTTTGAGAGAAGCCAGATACAGCCAAGACGCTTAAATAAGGACTGCTTTGGGCTCAGAAAGGGCTTTGGTTTTCGATCCGTTTCTTGGATGCATGTCGCGGGGCGTGCGCGTGGCCCAGGCCCGTTGTTGCCAGGCGAGCCCCTTCGTTCCTTATTATGCGTTCCTTCTGGTAGCGCGAGGGCTGTATTCCACCGTCGAAGTAGGCGTTTGCCTCAGTGTCGGCGTTCGGGGCTTCTCGATCAAGGGCAGACCCCGCTTCCTGCCATCGGTCAGGGAAGTCGAGGCCTTGGATCACGACCAGGTGCAGGTTGGCCCACGGAGAGGAGCTCCTAGCCATGCAGGGGCTCGGCTTCGCGGGCAGGCGCGACCTCTTGAGTGGCGTGAGCCAGAGCTTGCTGCGCGACTTAGCCGGCAATGCCTTTCACGCTGGCTGTTGCGGCGCTGCGTTGCTGTGTAATTTTGTGATCATGGCCCGCGCTTGGGCTGAGTGCAAGCAGGTCAAGCGCAAAGACGCGGTGGCCAAGGCCATGAGTGCCCCTGCCGCTTCCGACGCCGATCGCGCCGCAGCGTGCGACTTCCTGGACGAAATCATGAGCGCCCCTAAGCCATGATGTCTTCCACCAGGTGGTCAGATGGGCGCTCCCCCCAGGCCGGTACATCCGGGGATAATATATGGCGCTATGTCGGTTGGCGAGATCCATGCATGCATATCCACCACCAGTGTGTATGTATTTCCTGGGCCTCGGATCGGGATCGGCGCGCCTCATTGGTCCAACCGGGGGGCGCATGAGCCGCTTCACGGACCCAGGTTGGATTTGGCCATCGGCGGTGGATATGCATCACGATTGTCGCCCTGATCTGGCGAATTATAAACAGACAAAGTTGAGCATTCAGACGCTGACTCATGCAAGGGCAGCAGAGGTGTTACAGGCCAGGGAGTGCCCTAGTAGGAATAATGGAATAGGCCATCGTGGCCGTCGCAGCCGACTTGACGCTGCGGTCTCTTGTCGCCCGCGTGCGCAGCGCGTAAATTGCCCTGCGTAAAGTAATGTCGCGCGGAAGCGCACTCGTCTTCAACGCGGCGTGCCGCGCCGGCTGCCCGCGTAAGCCACCGCGTGAGATCGCTACGCCGTCTCGCGTAAGACCCGTTTATTTTCGTCGCTCACATTGCACATCCCCTCCCCCCCGTTTTTCCGCCCATCCTCCGCTTCCTCCTTTTCCGACATTTCCTCGCTCATTTCTTGTACTTTGTTTCCGAGGGCTGGGCGACCTCGGTATTTTCAACATCCTTTATTTTTTTTTTTTTTTTTTTTTTTTTTCTTTTTTTTCTTTTTTTTTTTTTTTTTTTTTTTTTTTTTGTTCTTCTTCTCTTGCTCCTTGCCAGACCAAGCAGCGATAACGAAAGGAGGCCCCACATGTGCTCCTGCGGCGCACGCGCCAAGAGCGCGTGAATGGTTAGGGTCCTTCAGTTTTCGGTGCGAGGTGAGTCGTTCGGGCCCTCGGTTCTCGGTCGGAGGTGAGTCGTTCGGACCCATCGCATCTCGGTCGGAGGTGACTCGCTTGGGCCCCTCAGTTTTCGGTCGGAGATGAGTTGTTCGGACCCCTCTGTTCTTGGTCGGGGGTGAGTCGTTCGGGCCCCCCAGTTCTCGGTCGGAGGTGAATCGTTCGGGCCCCGCAGTTTTCTGTTTGAGGCGAGTCGTTCGGGCCCCTCAGTTCTCGGTCGGAGGTCCAAAACGCCCAGCTCAGCGCGACAACTTCCAGGGTCAGTGGACTGGTCAGAAGGGCCAGAGGCTTCTGTCAGTCTCTTGGGATTTCAACTGGGAGGTTATTGGAGGCATGTTGGGGCGTCGTGGGGGCATCTTGGCGGTCGCGGGGGTATCTCAGGCCATGTTGGATGCCCTGGGACAGCCTATCGATGTCATACTGGACCCTCCTGGGCGCCTCTCGGGGCCATACTGGAGGACATCGGTCAAAAAAGGGGGAAGGGGTTCATCTACACTGCCCTTCTAAAGTGCCGAAGCTCCCCTCTTGGGGCGCTCCTGGGGCGGTATTGGAGCGCTCTTGGGGCCGTCTTGGAAGCCGCATGTGCGCCCCTTTGAGGCCTAGTGGGTCATCTTGGAGCCATCTTGAAGCGAACGTATGTCATCGGTATTGGGCCATCGGGCGACCTTGGAAGTCATTTTGGGCCCCCTGATGCCCGATCGAACATAGCCCTGGGGTCCAACATCGGATGTTCGATCCGATCGAACATAGCCCCCGGGCCCAAAACCGGATGTTCGATCCGATTGAACACAGCCCCTGGGCCCAAAATCTGATGTTCGATCCGATCGAACATAGCCTTGGTGGGCAAGAGCGGGCGTTCGACCCGATCGAACATAGCCCCGGTGGGCAAACTCGGGTGTTCGACCAGATCGAACATAGCCCTGGTGGGCAAAAGCGGATGTTCGACCCGATCGAACATAGCCCTTGGCCTCTTGGGCAGTCTTAACATCTCCCGGGGTCCGCGCGGGCCCCCCCGCCCCCTGACGCGCAAAGATCGGGGGGGAAGGGATGTGCGTCGTCGTCGGTGGAGCCATCTTGGGCCATCTTGGACGCTCCACTAACTCCTCCTCCTCCTCCCCCTCCTCCTCGTCCTCCTCCTCCTCCTCGTCCTCCTCCTCCTCCTCCTCTTCCTCCTCCTCCTCCTCGCCCCCGCCCTCTGACCCCGGCGCGGGCCTCGTCCAGGCCGGCTGAGCCGTAGCGCGTGCTCTCCAAGTGCCAGGTGCCCTTCGTCGCCATCAGCACCTGGCACCCCGCTAGTAGATCTGGCAACTCTCCCACGGGGAAGCCCCGACCGCCCAAACGTCGCTCATTCGCTCGCTCTCCACCCAGGAAGTATCCCATATGATGCTTGCGTGTAAGGGTCCACGATGAGAAGTCAGGGGGAACCGACAGGCGCACATACCTTTACATTCCATATCCCTCCCGCGGCGCGTTCTGACCAGGACTTCGAGGCGAACCCAGCGGTGGCGTCGAGGGCCTCTCCAAAGGCCAAAGAAAGTGGAACACTATGGAAATGGTAGAGGTATCGGTACCTTTTCACCCGCTGAACTTCTAAACCCGGGGAGGCGTTTGCGACCCGCGCTCCATACCTTGTGGACTTCGGTCGTTGTCTGTAGGCGTGGCCCGCGGCCCCCGGTCGTGATCTCCAGCGGCTTCGGTCGTGACCAGTGGCAGGTTGTGGTTCCCTTTTGGTCGTGACTGGGGATCCTTGGTCGTGGTGTCCAGTGGTTTCTCATCGTGGTCTGCGGTCTATGGTTGCGATGCCTGGCCACCCCGCGTTGTTTTTTTTTGCAATTCGCTTGCATCGCGTTTTATGTTCGGCGTTGCAAAAAACTGCTTAGGTTTTGTTATGTTTTGTTCCAGCGGCGAGCCATGGACGTAACTAATTTCAGGGGAAACTCTGCGCTGCCGCGACGATATCGCACGCCCCCCCCCGCACGCGCGCACACGCGCACCAATAATTACTCAGGCGAAATCCCCAATTAGTGGATATCCGACGTTTACCGCATATGCCTTGATCAACCCTCCTTCTCCCGTCGTCGTCGTCGTCGTCGTTGTCTTGGGGGCCACCCCAAGAGAGGAATGATAGTGGAAGGAGGGGGCAATGATGGAAAGAGGGACGAGCGGCTGGCCCAGAAGAAGGGGGTCGACATTCCAACCGTCTCCCTGGAATTTCGACACACGTTTCCCGCCCATGTGCCATGTGATCGTCTTGGCGGCCGTCCCCCTCGGGTGCCCCCCTGACGACTTCATCGTATTCCTCTTCCGGGTCTTAGCGAACTCACTAAAACAATACCATGCGATTGACACACCGTTCTGTTCTTGCCAGCGCCACCCACCACCGGCCATCCACCACCCACCCGCCACCCGCCCACCACCCACCCACCACCCACCCACCACCCACCACCCACCCGCCACCCACCCACCACCCACCACCCACCCACCACCCACCACCCACCCACCACCGACCCCCCCCAAGCCCGACAACATCCCTACAGCCCAGCCCCTAAACCATCTCTACAGCCCGGCCCCCAACGCATCCCTAAAGCCCGTCCCTTAAAACATCCCTCAAGCGTGGCCCCTCGAACATCCCGAAAGCCCAGCCCGTAAAACGGTTCCTAAAACATCCCAAAGTCCAGGCTCTAAAACATACCTATAATCCATGTCTAAAACATCCCCAAAGCCCATCCCCTGAAACATTATGAAAGGTCGACCCCTAAAACATCCTCAGGTCCCGGGCCCGTAAACATCACTAAAGCCTCACCCACCGCCCACCCACCACCCATCACCCACCCACTACCGCCCACCTTCACACCCGCCGGCCATCCACCACCCACCCGCCACCCGCCCACTACCTAGCCATCACCCACCACCCACCCACCACCCACCCACCACTCACCCACCACCCACCCACCACCCACCCACCACCCACCCATTAGATCGATGTTGAGATCGATCGTGTGATGATAGACCGATCATGAGATCGATGTGAGAGCGATAAAAAAATATATCGTGACATCGATAGTGACACCGATGGCGTCGCCGATTGTGATATCGATCGTGTGAGATCGATCGCGGCATCGACCGTGATATCGACAGTGAGATCGATAACGAGAGTGATCGTGTGATCGATTGAGTGAGACTGGTAATGATATCGATAACGTAGTGGGATCGGCATTCAGATCGATAGGGAGATCGATTGAGTGATTTCGACAGTGAGATCACTAATCAAACGGTTAGTGATATCGATCGTCAGATCGATCGTGCATTCGATCGTGAGTTCGATCGTGCGATCGATCGTGAGATCGATAAAGAGATCGACTGGGAACCCAAGAGCCCGAAATAAGATACCCGTGAACCCCGCCACCCATCGAAATCTGTCTGCCTGGAACCAGCAACCAGGAACCAGGGAACTCAGAACCATGAGCCCGGGAACCCAGCCAGCCGCGCACCAAAATCGACCAGAAAGCTTCGCCGCGTATTCCAGTCTCCGCATTGACACCTTCAGTGCAAGCACCGATTGGGGAACACACGCAGCAATTTGTGAGCGAGACCCCGCGGCAGTTGCCCCGCACTTTCGTGAGGGAACGGTACCTCGCTGTTGGGCCATGGTGAAGATGGGCAAGGCGAAGCGCGTCAAGGTCGAGGTCGACGAATGCTTCAAGGCGACCGAGGGGGAAGATGCCATGAGCGAGGCCGGCACGGAGGTCTCGCTGTTGAACCCGCCGAGAGGCGCGCCCAGGCCAAGCGGCAAGGTTGTCTGGGCGCACACCATGTAAAATCGAGCTGGACGAAAGGGGGGATTGTGAACAGGGGGGGGGGGGGGAAATTTGCTGCAGGCGGCTGGTTTCGGCCTCGCCGAGAGGCCCATTTCTCGATGCATAGCCGCCTCCGGCGCCGGGCGGCGCTGGGAAAATCAGCTATGTGACTTGATTTTCGAACCCCCTTTTGCTATCCACCCCTTTCGCCCGACCCGATAATATAACATCGAAACAACTACGAGGTCTGACTTGCGCAACTAATCGATGTCCATTTGGGGCCCGCGCTGTGCTTGAGGTTTCGGGCCGCTCCGCAGACCTGGATTTGAACCTAATGGCGACCGAGGGCCGCCATGGCATTCCATATTATGATAGCGGTCGGGTCAGATCGCGTCGTTGTTTCGATGTTGTTGCGCGCGATGCGCATCCGCCCCAGCGAGGTCCCCATCGCGCAGCTCCGGGAGAGGATCGCTCACGTCCTCGCCCAGCGGCAGCAGTTGCCGGCGCCGTGCCCCACGGACAAGTTCCCCCTGCCGCGCGCGGGGAAGTGCGAGCTGCGTGCCCGTGATTGGCAGACTACACCGAACCCTTTGAAAGGGCGCCCGTGTCCATTCCTAGAGGTCAGCCGCGCAGGCTCCAATATTTGCATTCCGTGCCGGAACTCGCTGAACTGGGCATACAAAGGCGGGGCCCAGGGTCGCGTCGATTGACGGTGTCATCTCCCCGCTCATCCCTTCTCGTCGAATTCCTCCCCCCCCTCCCTCCCCTCCCCTTCCCCCTTTCAGATCCTCTCCCTTCATTCCTCAGCCAGTCAAATTTTGGCATCGGTTTGACTTGGGACGTGCGCAGATGACAGCAGTTGCCATATCGAAACATCGTCTCGGTTGGAATTGTCTTCCTTTGCCTATATTCCCTACCTAGGTTCTGCCTAGAAGGGTTCTTACTCCGTGGGCTTAAAGAGCCGGGCAGTGCAAACCGCCCTGGGCGGTTCCCCCAGCATCCGCCCCGCGGTTCCCCCAGTTACGTCCCCTTAGTTTAGCGTTGCTTTCTCATCTTAGCTTAGCTTACTCCATCTTAGCTGACCTTAGCTTCATCTTGCATCAGGTTTATCTTAGCATAGTTTATCGTCATTTCAGCTTCGCTGAGCTTTAGCATAGCAGAGCACAGCATAGCATGGCAGAGCGTAGCACAGCATAGCGCAGCACAGCATATAAAAGCATAGCATAGCACAGACTAGCGCAGCATATCATAGCACAGCATAGCAGATAATAGCGCAGCACAGCGCACCACGGCATAGCCCAGCGCAGCATAGCATAGCATAGCATAACATATCATAGCATAGCATAGCACAGCTTCGCATATCATACCATATCATAGCTTAGCACAGCACAACGCAGCATGTCATATCATAGCTTAGCATAACATATCATACCATACATAACATAACACATCACACCCTATCATACCATACCATACCATAGTAGGGCGCAGCATAACACGGTATATCATATCATAGCGTAGCATAGCAACGAATGATGTTTTCCTAGGGGATCCAACTTGTAGGTATGGTCGCACTGGGGTAACTTGTTCCTGATACTACCTTGCTTCTGACTATGGTCCTTCGGGCTTGTGAACGGTTATGATAGGAGAATCAATAAAAGTTCGGGGCTGTCGGCTCGAGGACCTCAGTTCATTCTGGGCATTGCGAGACACACGTTCGATGCCGCAGGTATCCCGAGAGCAGGTACCCCAGAGGAAACGTTATCCTATCGAGACGCTTCTTCGCTACTGTGACTGTTATCATCCGCGGACGTTTAGGAGTCAACCCGAAGCCGACACCCCATCCCCGGGGCGTCGCGCCCCGCCCCGCCTCGCTGCGAGTGCCCATCGCCGATGTGTCGGGTGCTTATCGCCGATTCATTGGTGGCGCATCGCCGAATCGACGTTGCTACCCGTTCCCCACCGGCCGAGCCCCTCCGTGGAAGCGACCGCCCCCCAGCTCTCCCCGCAGGCGTGAAGGAGGCGCAGATGATCCAGCGGTGCAAGGACCCGGTGGAGCGCGAGCGCTTCAATTTCATCACGTACGTATGGGAGGACAGGTACAACGACCCCACCACGGCATGCGTCAAGACCGTGCAGGAGCTGCCCGACGATTGCCTCACGAAAGTTATGTCCCAGCAGACGGCCTCGATGGAGTCCAAGCTGATGGTTGGCATCTTGTGGCCGCTCCCATCCTTCAGCGACGCAGTGACGAAGGCGCTCAATAGGAAGCCGACAGCTGCCGACATGACGACGATCATCCACAATGGGGAGAAGGTGAAAGGAGTCATTAGAGATCCGAAGCACGGGAACCCGCCAGGGACGTACGAGGTAACTTCCAAGTCCAGCTTGAGCCACGTGATGACAGTCGTGCAGGAAGATTCAGATCGGGCAGTTCGCGGTTCCCAGCAGTGCAAGGACACGTTTGCCGCCCTGCTGAAGCGCGTGGGTGTCGCGGCGAGCTTGCGGGACAACGAGGAGGGGAGCAGTGCCGACGTGGTCAACATCAAGTGCAAGCACAAGCAGCAGCCGGGCGACATCTTGGACGACCTCTGGACGAACCCGTTCCAGCAGGAGAAAGTGAAGGCCGCCCCCGACCCGAACAGGCCCAAGCCGCAGCCGAAAACTCACAAAGCCAAAGACCCAGAGGCCAGACGACAGATTGAGTACAACGAGTCCGAGCAGGTTCTCTTTAAGGGCAAACAGACGCTCAACCTCGTCCAGTCGAAGATAGACAGCGTGACGATCCAGTCGCTGGCCAAGCTCCTCAAGGATGTGAAGAGCCGTCAGACTGACGCCCTCATGGAGCTCTACCGCAAGGACATGATCGCGGACGACCAGCAGCAGACGGAGTTCCGGACCGGGGCGGAGATCTTGCACGACCTCAACGACATGGAGACGAAAGTCAGCGCGTGGTTGGCCGTCAAGACAGGGTTGCGGTCGAGTGCGAAAGCTCCGAAAACGACACCCCCCCCCTTCATCCTGGAGGGGGGAGGTCGAGCAGGAGGGGGGGGGAGGCAGGGGGATGTGGAGGAGGAGCATGCTGGCGCGCGATTGGGAGCGACGGGCGGAGGAGGATGGGGGGGATCGATGCGACGATGGGGACGAGGTGGATGACGTTTGGACAGGAGTGCAGCGGGGCTCCGCGTGACCCCAGGACGCCCTTTTCTGGTCGTGTGAACGCCGCGCTTCCCATGGCAAATCCATCGAAACCCAAGAAAACCAGGGCACCCTGGAAGCAAGCTGGGCGTTTCTTGGCATGCGGTTGCGTTGTGATTCTTGCCCCTTCCCTAGCAGGCTGGCGAAGAAGGTCGAGGACTTCAAGGGCGGAATTTCGAGTTTGATGGATGTGCTGTCCGAGGCGCTCGCGGGGCCCTTCAATCAGAGCGGCCGGATGCTCGTCGCGATGAAGATTTGGGAGCGCGCGCTGGAGTTGGCCTCGAAGGAAGAGCCATCTACGTTTGCCACGTTCGCGTATGGCTTCCTGCCTGGCCGAGGAGGAGACGACGGCGGCATTGGCAAGGCTGTGGTAGATTATGTCGACGACGACGCAAAGCACGAGGTGGTCACGTCTGCCACCATGAACTACTTGACGATGATGATGAGCATGAAGAATAACGTTGAGAAGGTGACCGAATCCATCAAGCTGTTCAGGGAGCCAGCGATATCAATCGCCGGGGGTGACGTCAGCGTCAACGGCAAGCTGATCTCTTGGAAGGATGACATCAACATGTTCTACGACATCGTTTGCGTCCGCGACCCCATGACCAACGTCGATCAGACCGAGAAGAATTTGTATGACATTATGGAGGGCGTCACGGCTTCCAGGTTTCAGAAGGCTTTGAAGTTGCTGCCCACGGGGGTGTTGCTGCGCGCAGAAGTATCCGCAGTTGCTGCAGCCATCAGGCACGATGACCAGTTCAAGGACAAGCTATCCAGCTTGACGAACGCACTAGTTCATGCCACTCCTCTCAGTGAACGCATTGCGATGGAGGCCACCGAGGTGGAGGACAATGGCCCCCCGCTTTTCCCAGACGAGTTCTTGGGCGTCATTCACGGCGGCGTTGTCGACTACGTGGATCTCTTGCAGAGCACGTCGGCTCATTTCAAGAAGGCGCACCAGGCGGAGTTGACAGCGGTCCGCGATGCGTTCGTCGAGGCATTGACCTTCAGCCGCGACTCTGCCCATGCTAAGATTGGGAAGGTGTTCGCCCAGGTGGTGGCTGTCCTCTGTAAGACCTTGTCGAACGTCGACGACGTCGAGCGGGGCAGCGATCCCGCGTTGGATAGCCTACTGGAGAAGCTGATGTTGGCGAGTTCTGTCAAACACGTCAGTTTCTTGACGGAGTTCGAGGATGGCGATGTCGGCGCCGTCAAGGTCATCTCCGACATCTCCGGCATTGCGCAGACCATCCGGGATGGGTTGAAGCTGCTCCTCGCGCCGGCCAGCGAGTTGTCATTTGACCCCCCGCCCGTTCGCAGGCTCATCCACATGGTGCATGCGATGGTTGACGCCCTCGACGCTGGCTTCTCCTACGACACGACGGAGTGCGGTTCTGGCTTGAAGTTCCTGGTCGATCACCACAAGCAGCGATTGGAGAACCTGGCGACCTACACTCGTAGATTCCTTGTGGATGCCGTGCAGGCGGTCGTTCGGGACGCGTGCGGTTACTGCCAGAGCGAATTGACGATCCTGCAGAAGTTCGCGAATGCAGACCAGGCGAACAGAGAGAGCATATTCTCGACGCTATGGGCTGCGTGTGGAAAGCGTCACAAGGACTGGCACACCGAGACTGTGCTCACGGAGTGGATGGAAAACTGCAACAGCTTCATGGACCGGACGGACCCACTGTTCGAATTTCATAAGACCTTGGTCCGCTTCGGGGCCAAGTTCGACGACGCCGTCGCCCCTTGCGGCACCGTCTACTACGTCGTCGGGATGGGCTTGATCGGCCCTGCGCTGGTGGCCTCCGTTGCCGAGCTGAACAGCGAATGCTTCACCGAGCAGGAGCTCCCCGACACGCCGATGAGCCCGATCGACATGCAGCGGGCCACTCGGGCAGTGGGCCTGCCGAAGGATGCGATCGACATCAACTTCGACGCCCTCCGGACACAGGCCCTGAAGTTGACGGACGCCCAGCATAACTTGAGCATCGCCGACGATCGCGTCGCGATCATGAGAGGCTGCGGGTCGGAGTCAGCCGTGCCGCAGCTCGTGGTCGCGTGCGAGAGGGCGCGCGCCGCCTTCGAGCAGAGGTGCCGCCGCCACCAGGAGGACCTCATCGGGGCCATCGCGGAGGGGAGGAAGCTGTTTTCCGACTTGTTGGATTTGCTGTCGGCCGAGGGCATCGAGGCGACCTTCGAGAGCCAGTCGGCCACCCTGTCCCTCGACGGCGTCAAGCAGCTCGTTGCATCGGTGCGAGGGGTGGGAGGAACGAGAAATACACATATATATATACAGAGAGAGAGAGAAAAGAGAGAGAGAGAGAGAGAGAGAAAGAGATAAAAAAAAAGAGAGAGACAGCGAGAGACACAGAGGGAGAGAACGGTAGAGAGAGAAGATAGTGATAGAGAGAGATAGAGAGAAATATACACAACGAGAGTCGCGGCCCGCCCGCGACCCATCGGCCCCGGCAGCTGCCCGTTTCCGAAGGCGCCCAAACGGGGAGAGGGGAGGGGGGGGGGGCCTGGGGGATTTTGATGCACCGTGTGCCGGCTGTCAGAAGAGGCCCCCTCCTCAAAGTTGAGTCGTTTGGTCTCCTCGGCTTTCGGTCAGAGAGGAGTCGTTCGGCCCCTCCCGCGCTCGGTAGAATTTGCCCGTTCGGTTCCCTGTGTTCTCGGCCGGAGGGGGCCGATGGGGCTCCTTTTCCGACCGAAAGCAGAGGGGGCCGACCGATTCATTTCCGACCGAACACAGAGGGGGCCGAGCGACTCATCCGCGGGGCCGCCCGCGACCGACCCGCGCCGTGAGTCGCCCGCGCCTCCTCCGCCCGCTCGCGACGCGACCCGGCCGTCGGGGCGACGACAACAACAACAACCACAACCACAACCACAACAGCAACAGTTCCCACAACAACACAACACCAACAACAACAATATGAGCCACAACAATAACAGCCACCACCACAACACCAATAACAACAACGACAACAACACCAGCGCCAACGACATCAACACATTCAAAAACGACAGCAGCACCAACACCAAAACCAACACCAACACCAACACCAACACCAACACCAACACCAACACCAACACCAACACCAACACCGACAACATCAACAACAATCCCACCATCAACCACAACAACAACCGTAAACACAGCAACATCAGCAACACCAGCAACACTTACGTCATCATCATCCTCAACAACTTCACCATCACCAACACCAACACGCATACTCGTAATTCCGTCCTCCCCTTATCCCCCCCCCATGTTCATCCGCCTCCTCATATTTCTCCTCTTCTTCCTCTTCTCTTCCCATGTCAGTCTCATCGTCCCTTCTCTCTTCCGCCCGCCCACCCTGCCCCGCGCCTGCTTTTCCTCCTCTCTTCTGCCCCTCTTCGTCTCCCTCTCCCCTCCGCCCCTTCATCGCGCCCCTCCCCTGTCTTTTCCTCGCCCCCCCCCATCGTCGGCGATTCTGGCATTTTTCTGTTCGCCCCCGCCCCGCGAAAGGCGAACTCCGTCCAGGGCATCGGCGGCGGCCAGCCAGGGGCGGCGGAGGCCTTGTACAGGTCGTGGCGCTGGTTCGTGGGCGTCATGTCGGCCTCTTCGCCCAAGTGCCCGGGCAAGAACCCCGCCCCTCCCCCGCAGCAGGGGGCCCGGCGAGAAGAGGGGGGCTGCGACGGGGCAGGAAGAGAAGCAGGAGGAGATGATGACCGGAGGTTGGGGGGCGAGATCGAAGTGAACGGATCCCTCGCCAGGAAATTTGTTTCGGTTTCGGTTTCGTGTCGCGCGCGCGGGCGAGGCGAAGCTGCGCGGGCGGGCTAAAGGAATGATACCGCTCTGAGTAGGTCGGGCCAATGCAGACCACCGCCGCTTTAGTGAGTTGTCGTGGCCTGGCGTGCCCCGCCGGGGCTTCCCTCCGCGATGTCCTGTCAGTGTCCTGTCGATGTCTGGGCGGGATTGGGGGGGCCTCCGAGGTTCGCCGAGCTGCACGGAGACGAGCTCCTCTCGGGCCGGGCGAATCGCGGGGATGGCAAATGGGCGTACAGTCGGCCCGGATGAGTAGGTCGACCCTGCCAAATCAAGGATGCTTTTGTGTCCTGTGCCTCGCGATCCATGCCCCCTTGCATTCCTGTGGCAATGTGGCCTTCGGAAGGGTCTTGTGTCCTCTCGCGCGTCCTGCCCAACCAAATCCGACTGTAGCGAACCCCCTTTCCCTATCCCCCTGTTCGTCCGACCCGATCATCGACGCGCAGTACCAGCGCGACTCCGTCTTCGGTCGCGCAGGGAGGATGGCCGCGAGTTTGAGTATCGCGTCCTCGCTGTGTCGTCCTCCGGCGGCGGGCTCCAGCCTTGTGGATCACGTGCGGAAGGTCACCGGGCTTCGTTATTCCGCATTACATCGGATGGCCCCCCAAACACACCTTTCCCATCGAGCCCGCTGTTTTTTATCTTCGCTCAACCTCCGCCATTTTCTGGGTCTTCCTGTCACCTCTCCCGCTGCCTTCTTTTCTTCGTTTTGTTACTTGCCGTCGTCGTCTCCCGCATCCTCATCGTCATCCTCTGTTTTCTTTCCTCCTCCTCCTCCTCTTCCTCCTTTCCCTCCTCCTCCTCCTCCTCCTCCCCCTCCTCCTCCACCTCCCCCCCCGTCTGGTAGACGCCGCCCAGCCGCCCATCTCCCTCTCGCCATCGCAGCGGCGCCGAGCCGTCCACCATCTCCTCCTCCCCATTCCTCCTCGTGCTCCTCCTCCTGCTGCTCCTCCTCCACCTCCTCCTCCTGCTTCTAATCGTTCGAAGGTCTCCATCGGCCTAGAGACCATGGGGCCGTTGACCGCGCCGCACGTCGGCATCATTGCGGCCGCCCAGGCCATATGTGAGGCGCGGGGGGGAGGAGGAAACAGGGGGGAATGATGATCGGGCCGGACGAGACGGGGGGATAGGGAAAGGGGGTGCTACGAAATCTGGTGCACGCAGCTGGTTTCGGCCCCGCCGCCAGGCCCATGCTTCGATGCACGGGCGCCTCTCCAATAAAAACATCTACGTGAGCTGATTATCGACCCTGCCCTTGACTACCCCCCCCATGTCGTGCCCCCCCCCGCGGCGGCCCTGAGCCGGGGCGGCGGTTGCGCGCGACCACCCATTGGGGTTGCATGAGGAGGAGGAGGAGGAGGAGAAGGAGGAGGAGGAGGAGGAAGAATGAAGAGGAAGAGGAGGAGGAGGAGCAGGACGCGGAGGACGAGGAGGGGGAGCAGGAGGAGGAGGAGGAGGAGGGAGGATGATGAGGATGAGGATGAGGATGATGAGGATGAGGGTGATGAGGATGAGGATGATGAGGAGAAGGTGCAGGACAAGGGAGAGGAAAAGGGGGAGGACGGGGGGGGGAGTGACGAGCAGGAGAAGGAGGCAACGGCGGGTAACGAGGACCAGAGCGGGACGAGGACGAGGAAGAGGCGCTCCCCCCCGAAGGCGGACGACGGCCTTGAGGGGGAGTTGGCGGCGCTCGTGGAGGCCGCGTCCGCCGAAGGCGACGAGGCCGGCGTCGCGCAGGGGGACGGCGCCAAGGGGCGCAAGAGGAAGTCCTCTGGCGCTGCCCCCTCGCGCGCCTCGCGGGCCAAGTGCGAGTAGACTGTGGGCCTCTGGCCCTAGCCGGGCCCTGGCCGGCCGGCTTTTGCGACCGCTTGCGAACCCTACCCCGACATCTGCGCGAACGAAATGGGCACGGAAAGAATGGGTACACTGCCCAACAGCAGTTCCTGTTCATTTCGAACAGGACTCGCTGTCCGCGCCGCCGCGGCCTGTGTCCATTTGAGACAGGGGGCCGCCTGCCCAACAGCGGCCGCCGTTGGTTTGGGACAGCGTTTGCGGTTGGGCATTGTATCCATTCTTTCCGCGCCCATTTCTGGCGTCCAAACGACAAGTCCAATCGACGCTGGGGCGTCGGATGCCCCTGGTGTTTTTTTTGGCTGCAAACATTTCTCGGAATTTGAACCCCAACCAGTCTCTCAGATAGGCGCAGGCAACCCGCGTAGTGCGGATGGGCGGCTTCCCCAGGCCACCGCTGCATCTTTGCCCCTTGGGCCCATCCGCGGCAACCTTCGCATGCTAATTTTGTTTGAGCGGATGCTCGAACGTTGCCCTCCAAGGCGCCCTTGCGTCTTCAGCGCGTGTCCTCATTATGCGGGTTGACTGTAGCCCGCAGGGGAATGATTCGCACGCGGTCGGGCGCCCCGTGCAGCTGCACCAGCGCGGGTCCTCAGGGGCTCGCCGACACACCGTGGAGGGAATACGAGGGATCAAACAGTGACGAAATGTCTTGGGTTGCCTATAAGCCCACCAAATAATGATACTGCAACCTTGTCTAATGATTTGCGCGACGTATTCATTGACCACTTTGTTTTTACTGATTGTGGTGACGTTCTAAAAACATTGTTTTGGTTCTTGGAACATTTTAGGGTTCGGCGCGCGCGCCGTGGTAGGCCTGAATGTCGGGGCGGTCGGCGCCGGCTCAAAAGGGGCAGAATGACGCGGGGGCGACGCTCCAGAGATTTGTTCGCATTTGTATCGGGCGTTCCGCAATGGGACGGAATGCGCCCAGGACAAACAACGCGCATTTTTTCGGCACCCTCGGGGCCCCAGGGGGCCCCTGCAGGTCCCCTGTCCTGCGCCCCCCGACACCTCCATTCGTCGGACCCACTGCGGGACGCCCCATTTTCTCTCTTCTCACTGCAATTGTGCACGTGCTTTAATTTAGGTGTATATGCAGCTCAGCATCGGGAGACCTACCCCCATTCCCACCAGGAAAGCCATTGCCGTGGGAAAACGTGCCCACTCCGTCAAGATTCTCGTGGGTTCCAATTCGTTTGTCCGGATTCTCGTAGGGTTCCAACTCGTTTCGCGGGGCGTGGCCCACTGGGGACGGGGACGAGACTGTCGATGCTGACTTACGCCAGTGGCCGCCATTGGCCATTCGGAAATCGTGCCTGGCGCCGGGCTGGCCGTGGCATCGCGGCATCGGGTGCGCCGCGAACTCGACGCCCCGCCCGGCACCCAGCATGGGGCGCCAGCCGCTACAGGCAAAAATGTAAGCCTCCTAGATGGGGTCGGAGTACATGGGGTCGGAGGATCGCGCCGCGTCGCCCATGCATCGACGATGCGTTTCGACGCGGAGCCCGATGGTTTCCCACGCCGACGTTTCCGATGCGTCGCTGACGTCGGCGATGCACCGACGACGCATCGGCGATGCATTGTCGATGCGGCGCGATCCTCCGACCCCATCTATTCCGACCCATCTAGGAGGCCTTAAAAGGACGCGACGCGGAGGCGGTGGCGGCGGCGACGACGACGACGAAAGCGACGGCGGCCGCGGCGACGACGGCGACAGGCGGGGCCGCGGGCCATGGGGGGGCCCGAGGACATTCGATGACATGTTGAGGGAGAGGGCCCATGGAAACATCGATGAGGTGGTCCAGGGGAGAGGCGAGGGATCCGAGCGGGGCGTGAGCTTTCCGAGGCGGCCCGGGTGCGTGCATGGATTCCCCGAGGAGGCTTGCGCGGCGGCTCGTGGAAAGGGCCTGCGGCAAAGGGGGGGCGGAAAGGGGGGCTGGGCGGGAGCGGCGGTGGGGGTCGCGGGAGCCTGGGGTGGCAGTGCTTGGGGGGGGGGCTCGGACAATGGTGCTTGGGAGGCTGCCGGGGGAGGGGGGGGTGGGGCTGGGCGGGCTGGGGCGCGGGCTCCCGGGGCGGGGGGTCGGGGGTCGAGCTGCTGGGTGGTCCGGGAAGTGCTCGGGCCGAGGGCCGGGCAGGCCCGGGGGGGGGCTTGGGAAAGCTCGGGGGGGTCTGGGGGGAGTTTTGGGGGATGCGGGGTGCCGGGGGGCCCACTGGGGGAGCGGGTGGTCTTCGGGGGGCCCAAGGGGGGGGGGTCAGGGGAGGCCAAGGGGGGGGGGGGGGCAGGGTGGTTCGGGGGGCCTAGAGGGGGGGCGGGGGTCTGGGTGGGGCCTGGTGGGGGCGAGGGGGGGGGGGGGAGGCCTGGGGGGGGGCTGGGGGGGGCTGGGGGGGGGGGGGGGGGTCTCGGGGGGGCGCCGGGGGGGCCCGGGAGGGTTGTCGGGGGGGTTGTCGGGGGGGTTGTCGGGGGGGTTGTCGGGGCTGGTTTTTGGGGTGCCACTGGGCCTCTCGTCGTAAGCCAGGCGCGGCACCCCCAGTGTATATGCGCACCCGAGCAGCTGTTCGTGCTCCTGAGCGACGCTGCCTCGTGCACATCCACGCCAGCAAGAAACGCATCGGTGCCTGGCCGACCCGACGCGAACTCCGCTGCCCAGTAGGCAAGGGCGGGGATGAGCATCAGCAGCTCCGAAGCCTGGCACTTCACATGCCCTGCCTTTCGCCAGCTCTCGACGCGCTTGCGCGAGAAAATATCCAGAATGGCATCTTTGGCAACGCCAAGTGGCCACGACCATGTCCTCAGAAACTCGCGAACCGCTGGAAACAAGCCTGCGGCACCATTCTTGTACAGACCATCCAAATACAAAAAAATCAAAGTATTCATGACCCCTCCAATATGTAAGGTGTGGCTGGGTTCGGTCATTGCGTGCGTCACTGGCCTGACGACGCCCCTGAGCTCGGGCATGTTGAGAATCCCAGAGGGCAGATGGTTGAAGCCAGCTGCCTGCTGCCGAAGTTTGAACCTCTCTGGGTCTTCCGTGGCCTTGAAGCGCGCGAGCCTGTCAACTGTTCCGTGCACCTGCTCGTCTGTGGCGAAGACAAGCTTGCTATCGTCCGTAATGTTACAAGTAAGGGCGTACTCCCCGCCACGCTCGTCGATCACCCCAGAAACAGGCGCGGAATCCTTGGCGAACAAGTTAACGCACTTCATGCATAGCCTGGTAGCGTTGTCGCCCTTCGTGCCCCACATGATCTTGTGGGCCAAGCCGTCCATCAGAACCCCGCCGAGGCAGAAGAACACATGCACGTGGTTGCCCCCGTGCTCCAAGACCACGCCCGCCGCCTGCGGGTCGGTGCTACCGCGAAAGATGTGTTGCAGGAGTCGCCCAGCAAGTTGGCTGTATCCTGACTCGACTTGGTGATCAACTATCTGCGTGAGCGCCGCCGAGATCGTGATCCAGCACTCCTCCCGCTCGATCGCAGCTGCCCCAAACTCCGCAAACGTGACGCAAGTCATCCACTGCTTTCGGGCATGTCGTGCTACGAGCTCCAAGCCTGGGTTGTACTCATCTGCGTAATAGATGAGCCGCCACGGGCGATCGGGCGACGACGGGCGCGCCCCGTGCCGCAACGCGATGAAATCCCTAAACGCGGCACTCTCGGCAAAGGCCTGCTGCAAAAACGAATGGAGGCACACGAACGTGATATCTACCGCCCCGCCCGACGAACCTTTGAGCGTGAGACGCTTCCCTACAGTGCCGTACAAGTTCCTTTTGTTTAAAACCTCCTTCTGAGACCGCAGCAGCTCTCGTCGCGAGACGGGGCCCTCGGGGAGATTGCCTGCCCTCGCTTCGGCAACGATGGCGCATAGGGCCGTGCCTGAAACATGGGGCAGAGCGCGGCGAAACCTTTCGAGCCGCTGCAGCTTGGATGCTTTCGCATCCGAATACGACCAGTCACGGAACCTTCGCATTAGCCAAAATGGCTACGGATGGGGAGGAGGCGGTGGAGGATGGAAGGTGCACTCGTTGCAATGTTCAACTTGATACACGCAGTCAATTGTGAGCTAATCTGAAGCGAGAGCTGCAAATCGATCAGACGCGCGCAAAACCCGTGAAATGTTGTTAGGTCGGACCGCCCCCCATCCGCGTAGCTAGCGAGCGTTGGCCAGATGCCAGCGCGAATGCGCCCCCTGAGCACCGCGACCCCCCGCCCCCCGCGTTATGCATGAGCCCCATGTCCCCAATGACCATAGCATGCCCGAGTTGCCGCCTGAGCCATGTGGGCCCCACGAGGCACACGGTCACAATGGGCCTCGTGAACAGCGACCGCCCCGCGAGACATATGGGCCCTATGGGCCGTATATGTTGTTTGAGCCCAGTGCGCCTCATGGGCGGTGCGGGGCCTATGGCCCCTGCGAGCCCTATGACCCAGTAGGGCCTAATGGTCCCCAAAGAGCCTTATGAGCCCTGTGGGCCACGCATGCCGCATGACCCCATGCGGGCGATGATGATGGAGGGATGAGCGAGGAAGGATTGGGCCATCTGTACGGCAACCCGAAGGGCCCAACGCGGCATATAGCGGGCCTTAGGGGTGGCCCAATCGGGCCCCATGACGGCCTCAAAGTGGCCCCGCGCTGTTTCCAGGATGGCCTCCACTGGGGTCTCCGACATTGCCATGAGATGGTCCCAAGAGAGCCAACATGATGGAGCAGGGGCCGCGCGGCGCTGCGGATTCAAAACGAGGGCCCGCACGCGTGCTACGAGGAAGCCGCGGGCGCGTGACGATGCGGCTTCAAAACGGGGACCCAACGGGTTCAATGCGAGGAACCCATGCGAAGGCGAAGAGAGGGCGCGGCGCTGCTGATTCAAAACGAGCACGCGTAGACCCGCATCGGGGCCAATACCGACGCCCAACGGCAGTGTTTTCCTTTTTTTCCCCGAGCCTCTGTCTCAACAACGATGCAAACCCCAGCGCCCCATCGGCTGGGATGAGCGAGAAGCAGCGTGGGACGAGGTGGGTGCCAAGAGGCGGAAGGATGAGGTCTCGTCGTCGTCGTCGCCGTCGCCGTCGGAGAGGTTAGAGGAGTTACTACGACTGGGCAGCTACAGCAACGAATGCGCAGCATTCTTAGCCATTCACAGCGGTCCAGCACTGTGCTGCCGCGGCAAATGCACGCTTGGCGATCTCAACGTCGCCAGCGTGGTACAACGCACCCTTGTAAGCCCGACTGGTGAATGAACCGAAATTCGAATAGTTCGGCACGTCGCTCTTCTTCGTGAACTCGGCGAAGTTGCCGCCAGCGAACATCTTGGCCTTCTTCGGGCACGCGTTCGGGCCGAGCTTCGAGCCCGCCGCGGCAGCGGGGCGCTTCATGCCCGACTGGCTGCCCGTGCCCTTGCACTTACCTGTGCCACTGCCGTTGCCCGTGCTCTTGCTCTTGTTCGTGCCCGATGCGTTCTTGGCAGCCTGCTTCGCGGCCGCCTCCTCAGCCTTCTTCGCCTTGCGCTCAGCTGCGGTCTTGGCCTTTTTCTCTTCCTTCGACATCAAGAGCGCATCGAACGCCTTCCTCTCCGCCTCGATGCTGGGGTCGACGGCGGGCGCCGCCGCGGGCGGATGCCCGATTGGCTCGGCCGAGGGCGGGGGCCCCTCGGAGGGGCGATCTGCGGGCGGCTCGGGCGGTGGCCCGCCTGCCACATGCGAGGCACGGCTCGCATCGTGGCTGGCCGCCGAGCCCGCGCCGTCGCGGCGCGCGGCCCCCCGCGGGCGCTGCTCGTTGTCGTAGTCCTCGAGCGTGCATGGCCTGCGCGGCTGGGGCCAGCCCCTGCTCGATTGCGGATTGCCTGGGCCAGGCTTGAGGATCGTGATCGTCGACCCGTCTGGCATGGCGATGGTCTGCTGGTCGTCGCTGGCTGCTGGGCGGTCTTGTAGCGCAAGTGGCTGCCTCCGCATCTGCGGGGCGACGTCATGAGGCTCGGTCGCGCCCTTCGCGCCCGCGGCCTTCCGAACCCTGACCCTGTGCATGCGGATCCCTGCCAACTCGGGGATGACCCGCTCGACAGGCCGCGAGTCGCCATACGCACGATCGTAGATGTGCTTCGGCAGGTCGCTGGGGCTGTCGGGGAAGGTATGCATGCCAGGGTTGAACTTCGCCAGCTCCTGCTTGATCGGGAACGTCGCCTTGAAGTCCGCCGACATGTCGGCGGTGTCTTCAACTCTTGGCCACGGCTCGCCCTTCTGGTGCTTGAGCCACAGCAGCAACGCAATCGCGCTCTTGACGGTCTGCTCGTGCGGGGAGTATACCCCGAGGTTCTGCAAGCGGTCGCTGATCGTTGACTGCCACGTCTGGAAACCCGAATGGATGTCCAACTTCTCCCAATCGGCTTCTGTGAGGAAGCACTGCACGTTGGTCAACTTCTGGCATTTCGTAGACGTCGCCACCGAATGGGCGACCGTGGCCAGCATGCGATCGGTACACGCGGCGACGACCATGTCGGCGTACTCGCCAAGTACTGCCGCGGCCGCGTCCATCAGCTGGATCGTCTCATCGTGCGTGAGGGACGGCAGCTGGCTGATCTTGGCGACGATCGACGTGGCCGTGGGCTGCAGCAGCTTGGCCGACTTGTCTGGGTGCTTGGCATGGAACTCCTTCAAGTCCACAAGCTGCCTCACAAGCGATGCAACCATGGCTGTGTCGCGGAGTGCCGAACCAGTGCGATGTGAACCACACGGCGTGCAACGCCATAACATTTGAGCCCGATACGCACACCGAAGCGGGGCTCGGGGGCGCCCAAGGGATCTGTGGAGGACGGTGAGTGTGCCAACCGCACGCTTGACTGTAGCAACTACGAGGGTCGGGGGAGGGCGGCGAGGGGCGCGAGATGGGGCGGCGCTGGCGGTAACGTGGACGAGGGGGTGGAGGCGGGGGCCCAGAGATCGGGAGGTGCCGCCGCCAACTTGAACAGTCGGACCTGACTGTTCCAATGAGCGGCGTCACCACTTGAACAGTCGGATCCGACTGTTCAAGTGAGCCGCGCCACCACTTGAACAGTCGGATCTTACTGTTCAAGTGGCCGCGCAACTCATTTGAACAGTCGGATCCGACTGTTCAAGTGTGCGGCCAGTTCATTCGCCGACGCGGGCGGCCGAACCACATCGGAGTTGCGTTCGTCCCAACCTCGCGGCCCCCGCCCCCTCGACCGAAGCCCCCGTCGCTCGCTCCGCCGCGCAGTATCATCCCTCACGGGTGGTCTCGGGGCTCCCCCGAGGCTCGTTGAGGGCACCCCCTCGAGGCCCAACGACGGCACCATGATGGCCCCAATAGGGGGCTAAGATGCGCCCAAGAACGCCCCAAGACGGCTCCAAGATAACCCCTGTCAATCACCTCGGGGGCCCGACGTCGTCGTCGTCGTCGTCTTCGGGGGCCCCAGTGGGCCCGCATCTCGTCGTCGCATGCGGTGAAATGGCGAATACGGTATCAGAGGCAATCTAGGACTGAGGGGGCAACCATTGTCTTCAAGAGGCAATCGCAACACCATGTGTGCGTCAGTTACACTCGCCTATGCAGCGGGCACCCCCTAACCCGCCTGCCAACACCGCAGCGCGCATACGCGCCGCGACGCACGTCCGCCCAATCGGCGGCCCGCACCCCGCGCGGGCACTGCCAATTATGCTATGCACCGTGTGTGGCTGACAGACGCCACTGCTGGGAGGGGGCGCCGACTGGCGCGCCACTCGAGGAGCATCGGCGAAGCTGCTCGAGGATTGTGCCGCCACTCGGAGACGCACCACTGCCGCTGCACGGAGACGAACCGCTGCCGCTGCTCGGAGACGCACCGATGTCGCTGCTCGGAGACGCACCGAGGTCCTTGCCCTCGCACGGCTTGGTCGGCGTACCGTGGTCCACCTGGCCCATGCACGCGCCCGTCTCCTTCTTCTTGTAGCGCCCTGGGTAACGGCCCGCCCACTCGTACGCGCTGGCGATGTCCTCGAGGCTGTTGATGCCCTGGTGAAGGTAACCCAAGAGCGCACTGATGTTCGTCTCGTCGAGGGGGACGCAGAGACTCTCGCGAGACATCGTAGGCCTCACGCACTCGATCCGCACTCCGTCCACCGTCGCCGTGATCATGCCTGGCGGGGGATCGTCGGAGGTCTCGCCATCGCGCTTGCGCTTTCGCCTGGGGAACACGACGAGCGGCTGATCTGCTTCGGCGCCAGCCCCGTCACCGAACAGACGCTGGACGCCTTCCTCCGAGACCATGTCGTTGCCGAGGAGACTGGTCGATTGTGCAGCGTTCCTCGCCTTCACGAGCCTCTTGAAACGCTCGTGTCCTGCGATGCTGACCTTCATGCCCCTGACTTTGGCAGTGTCGGATATCACCGTCTGCGGCACGCCCGTGAGCAGCGATATGAGCGGCGCCCTCCACGGAACTATAACCATGCACTTCGTGCCACCGATGTCCACGATATCCTTCTCACATATGGTCATCACTCTGCCATTGAACCTGATGGACGCATTCCATGCGATCGTGGCAGAGGGCATTCGTGGACGATATGCGTGCGAGCGGGTAAATTCGTGCCAGAAGCTTGAGCCGCGCCGCCTGCTGAGGGACAGGGGCATAATCCCACCAGAGGGCCCGAGCTCGCACAAGTGACCTGGCAACTCAGCGCAGTCGCAATGCGACGCAATGCTATCCACGAGAAGGCCACGAGGAGCAGACTACATCACCGCGCCCCCCAGGCAAGCAACGGGATGCAAATGCAACGCGTATGCATGGCAATTCAACGCGGTAGAAATGCGGGGTGCGGAGGAGGAGGAGGAGGAGGGAGGGGGAAGAGGAGGAGGAGGAGGAGGAGGAGGATGAAGAGGATATGATGATGATTATGAGGAGGAGGAGGAGGAGGAGGGGGAGATGAAGATGATGAGGAGGATGATGAGGAGGAGGACGGGCCCCAATAAGGGCGGCGGGCGCGGCGAGGAGCCAGCAGATAAATAAGGGCGGCGGACTCGGCGATGAGCCGTCGCATGGAGTTGCAGCCTCTCGGGGCCCTTCCTCGGGCGGGGGGCTTGGGCGGCCCAGCACGAGCCTCGAGCGGAACTTACGATTAACCACCACACGCCCCACCCACACCCCCCAAGACAGCCCCAAGTCGACCCCAGAAGGGTAAATAACTCGGGGGCCCATGTGGAGGGGCCCAAGAGCCCATGTGGAGGGGCCCAAGAAGGCCCCATACTGCCCCAAGAAGCCCACAAGACGGCTCCAAAAGGGCACCGCCAGGGCTCGTTTTGAGAGGCTTTCAAAACGAGCTTTTCCATATGGTTTGGAAGCCCTCATGGGGCCCTCGGGGAACCGTCTCGGGGCCATCTTGGGACCATCTGAGAACTTTTGGAGGGTCCCAAGATGGCCCCAAAACGGTTCCAAGAGGGCTCCAAGATGGCCCCGAGAGGGCCCCAAAAGATGGGAATCACGATTGGGGCCCTCTTGGAGCCGTCTTGGGGCCCTCTTGGGCCCCTCCAAGGGCCCTCAGAGGGTCCCAAAGAAGCATGTCTTGGGAAGCAAAGTGGCTGAAAATATTTTCAGCCACTTTGCCCTCTTGGATCCCCCTTAGGGTCCTCTTGGGAACCTCTTGGGGCCTCTCTCGGGGCCCTCTTGGGGTCCTCTTGGAGCCTTCTTGGGGCCCTCTTGGGGCCCTCTTGGGACACTCCTGGGGCCCTCTTGGGCCCCTCCAAGGGCCCTCAGAGGGCCCCAAAGAAGCATGTCTTGGGAAGCAACGTGGCTGAACATATTTTCAGCCACTTTGCCTTATTGGATCCCCCGTAGGGTCCTCTTGGAAACCCCTTTGGGGCCTCTCTTGGGGCCCTCTTGGGGTCCTCTTGGAGCCTTCTCGGGGCCCTCTTGGGGCCCTCTTGGGACCCTCCTGGGGCCCTCTTGGGACCATCTGAAGGCTTTTGGAAGGGCCCAAGAAGGCCCAAGAATGCCCTGTGGCTCTCTGGAGCCCCACTTGGACCTCTCGGGGCATACCCTGGGCAACCGTGGGAAGCGCTTTTGGGGGGCCCTCTCAAACAAACACTTGCTGGCAGCCTGTCATGGGCCGTCTTGGGGCGCACCCGAGAAGACCAAAGAGGGCTCCGCCGCGGGGCTCCATGGGCCGACCGCGCGCACGCGCATGAAAGCCCCGAGAGGGGGCCCAAAGAACCGACCAAGGGCCCTCTCGAGGGCCCAAGGAACCGACCTCGGGCCATCCAAGGGCGACGGGCTGCGCGGAAGCGCGGGGCGGCGGAAGTTGGCGATAGCCATTGGGGATAACATGAAAACAATAACACGCGCTTGCTTGCGTGGGAACAACCATCACTTTTCAAACGCACAACCGACATGTGCGCAGTGGAGGTCGGCGGCGCAATCGCCGCGCGCAAGGAACTTGGAGCCGAGATCGGGCCTCAGTCGCTGGATGAACTCGATGGGTGAGCCCGCTGGGTAGACTGTGGGCTGCACGTCTCCACGCACGCGTAAGTAACGCTGATCTTGCGCTTGACGCCACCCTTCTGCGTATCATCCTCGAAGTCTGTGCGGCCTGCTTTGGACATCATGTCCCTGAACACGGACCGCACGTCGACGCTATCAGGGATGTTGTGGAAGTTGGTGTAGGTGTGCGTCAAGGTCATCTTGAACTTCCCATTCTCGGGCCCCTCCGCGAACTCGGGGAGCTTCTCCTTCTCGGACTCGGGGATGTCCTCCTCGAACTCAGGGCGCTCTGCTAATGCCGCCTCCCGCGGATCTTCCTCGGCCACCGTCTCGGGCGGACTGGGGCTCGCGGCACCATCGCATTCCGCGGGCGGTGGACCTTCCATCACAAGACTTGACACGAACGGAAACTCACAGTCGCGATGACGAGGTGCACTGATTAAGCCTGAGCCATCACACTTGTTACGGCCATGGGAAATGTGCTGCAACGCCAATTGCAAAGCCCTGCAAATACCACTGCAATGCCACGATCAGGGGCAACTCGTCGGGTGACTGGTTCTGGATGGGCTGGTGAGGGCGCGCGAAGCTTAAACCCTACAACGACCTCTGCAATACCATGGCCACGGTAACTTGCATGGTGACTGTTTCTGGATGGGCTAGCGCGGGTACGCGAAGATTAAACCCTGCAAAGACCCCTGTAATACCATGCTCAGGGTAACTCGTCTGGTGACTGTTTCTGGATGGGCTGGTGGGGGGGCACGCGAAACTTCAACAATGCATGGGGTGTGCGGGTGCTCTGATGCTCATCCTCCCTGCCCTACTTCTCCTCATCAGTCTCCCTCTCCTTCTCCGCATCCCCCCTCCCACGCAAGCTGTGATGAACTAAACGCGCCTGCTGACTTTCATGTGGCACTGAGCTTTGCTGAACAATCAAACCACACCGCTTGCGTGCGCTGAACAATCAAACCGCACCGATTGTACGCACTGAGCGAACCGAACAGTGTCTGAAAAAGCTGCTGTCTCAGCCCAGCCGAGGCTCATGGGGCCTGCTTGAACCGCTTCCTCCTCATCGTCGGCACGGGGCAGCGGTCCTGCATGGCCGTGGCGCGCTCCTCGAGCGAGGTCTTCGGCGCGCTCTCCTTCTTCGGGGTGAAGTACATGATCTCCGCGTTCGCACCCAGCGCTTCATTGTTGACGAATGTAGGGAACACGACCCCGTCCTTGCACACCATCTGCTTGGTCACCGTCGCAAGCTTCTCGTCGCTGGTCGACGCCATCCACCAGTAGGGCTCGAACGTGACCTTCTCGTCCCACTTCGCCGGCTCGTTGACCGAAGACGTGGGCGGCGCTGCGAGCACGAAGTGCAAGTCGACTGCCTCGCCGTCGTCGTCGAGATACACGGTGATCGAGGCCATCGAGTTGACGCACTTCATCTTCTCGTCGAGCCTGATGCCGTCAAGGGTCGTACTGGGAACGATCTGGAGCTGCTTCGGCTCGAAGGCCCGCTTGGTGAACAGCTTCTTCGGGTTGCACATGTAGATGAAGCAGGCCCCGTCGTCGATGCACGAGCCGATCGCAACAGAAGAAATGGTTCTCCACGCCCTGCACCGCGCCCAGTCGTGGACGAAGTGCGAGCGAGATCGGACATGACGCGTGGAGGCGCTGGTGGACATCGCGATCGGGAGCTTCGCCGCGTCGGCAACGGCCTTGAACTTCTGGGCAAACTCGATCGCCGTCAACTCCACCGAGAAGGCGCGCTGCAAGCCGCCGAACGTCTCCTTCTCCAGAACGACCTTGCCGTCCGAGATCTTCGCGATCGCGTAGAGGCCCGATAAAGGTGTCGCCCCGCACTCGAGCACCTGCTTCCCGACGGTGAACCCCTTGTTCTCGAGCACCTTCGCCTCTGAGTTCAAGTCGGCGGCAGCCGCTGGCGTGCGCTGGGCACCCGCCTTCGGCTGATGACACTCGCCCCCCGTGGTAACCGCCATAGGCTGCCACTTGCAATGGCCGACGCCGCCCGTGATTTTCTGAATATCGCTTGCAGCCGCGCTGCGGATCTCGGCGCTGTTGTTGAACACCTTCTTCTCGTAGCCGAGCTTCTCCTTCTGACGCAGGTGCAAACAATTGCGGATGAGGAACTTAAACATTATGTTACACCGATCGTTCTCGCCAAGCTGGCCCTCCACCACCATCGATTCCAACCACTCGTCCAACTGCATCGCCGACGACTCGAATGCATCCACTGCGGCGTAGTTCGTCGGATTCTGGATCCAGGTGAGATCGGACTTCTGGAAGCACATGCCAATGTCATGCTCGACTTTGTGCGTGAGAAGGTTCACTGCCATGCAGCCCAACCGAACGAAGGGGAACTTCTTCAAACTCTGACCCTTGAACGCCATGTTCGCGATGTCCACCAAATATGGGCCGCCCATCTTCACCTTCAGCTGCAGCGAGCTCCTGAACTTCTCCAGGCGGGTGACCAGGGGCGCGCCCGCGTCGTGGCCAACGAATTTGGCGATCGCAAGGATCCCTGGGATCGACTTGTCCTCAGCGGACGTCGCGCTCGCAGCAACAGCGGCGCTGTCCCATGACATGCCGCGCGCGTTGTATTTCATGATGGCGATGGCGGTCTCCAGCTCCCCCATTGCCTTGCCAACCTTGTTATCGGTGTTCTGGGCTAGCTGCGATAGGTGTGCGAGACCAGGCCACGCAATCTCGCACTTCCAAGACATTACTTTGAATTTCCAGCCATCCAAGAACGCCTTCATGTTCGGGTCTCTCTCCTCCAACTTCGCCCTCGACAGCCTGCCGCCTGCATCTTGGAGAATCTCGACGTCGGTCGTGCACCTCGCCAGCGCGGCCTTCGAGAACTGGCTGCAGTGGCTCGTGGCAAGGGTCAGCAGCCGCTCCTTCCCCGTCCACTCGGCGAGCTTGCCGCCAGCCCTCTCGATCATCAGCTTGTTGTTCACGACGTGGACCTCCCGCGTCGGATCATCCAGGGGACACAGCTGCATGGCCAGCGCGCCATGCGGCACTTTTACTCCAACTTCTATGATGGAACGGCCTTTATCTTCGACGTCCTCTCCTGAACACATGAGCCCCCCTCTGTTGTCGCTGTGAACCGCGATGGCATCTGGCTCTGGGGTCTCCTCCCAGAGGAGGCTGTGCTTGAGAAGGAACGCCTCGATGTTGGCCCACGCTGTGTTCGGGCCCATCTTGGACGCGTCGTAACGGATGTAGCGATTGCCCTCATCCACGATCTCGGGTGGAATGCCGTGGGCGAGCTTCGTATTGCTGCGGGCCTCGTCGGTGTTCATGGCCGCGAGCATCTCGAGCGCCCTGCCAGAGGCGGCGAACGCGCAGCTCGCCCCAGTCAGTCGGGCCGCGCGCCTCGCGAGAGGCGACCAGCTTGATCGAAAAGGGGCTACGAGCAAGGTGAGGATTCGCATCAGCATGGCAACTGTGAGTACTGCGATACTCTGAAGTCTGCCCAGGAGGGCTCAATGAATAATCTGGCGAAGAACCCATCCATAGCCTTGCGAAGAACCCAGCCATAGCCTGGCGAAGAACCCAGCGGCGCCCTGGCGAAGGACCCTGCGAACCCGTCAACGCCATGACCCTGGCGAAGGACCCGCCCACATTCACCCGCAAGCCCCGCGCGTGAGAGTCTCGCATCTGGCGGAATTCACATCGGCCTCATAAACGCGTGAACCCATGGGGCAACTAAGAGTGCGTAGCCCTATGGTAGACCCTCTGGTGGGCAACTTGGGGGGGCCGTATGGTAGACCCCATGGTAGACCCAATGGGGACCGCACGGTAAACCCTATAGTAGACCTTATGGGAGAGACCATTTGGGGACCTATGGCGAAGCCCTTTGGTGACTATATGGTGGCCCTTTGGGGGCCCTATGGTAGACCCTTTGGGGACCCTATGGTAAACCCGATGGTAGACCTATGGTAGACCCCATGGTAGGCCCTATGGCACACCCTGCGTTGGGGGAGAGAGGCCCTATGGTAGACCAGGTCGGGAGACACTCCGAAGTCCCACAGTCGACGCCAAACGCGTCAACCGCGTCAACCCGACACGCCAAACTGCGTGCCGCGGCGGCGCGCGTCCGAAGCCGTATCTTTTTATGTGTTCTATAGGGCCTCGGGAACTTGCTCGGGAATTTTGGAACGGGTGGCCACGGCCCCGCAACCGCGCCATCTGTAGTTAAGAACATGTCCCGAATCTTTTTGATTTTGTTCGCTACTTCAAACAGGTGGTCCCCCTGGGCCTTGAGTGCAGTAATCATCAACTGTCGGTGTAACTCAATCTCGGGCGTCGGCGTGTACGGATCGTAGGGGTTGCGTAGCTCCCACCGACGGCGGTGCACGCCTGTTCTCTGTTCAAGAACCATCGTCTCCATACTGTTAAGCCACTTGTCCCAACAATACATGTACGTAGTGCTGGCGTTGAGCTCCTGCCTGGCCTGGATTAAGTCGATCGCGCACTTTGCTCTCTGATAGTCATGTGAAGTATGCGTGTCATGCGGGGCAACATTGCGAACTGGTTCAGAACGTGGTCCCTGAGAACCATGCGAAGCTGAAGCATACGGGTGAACAACACTGCGAAAGTGCTCAGAAGGTACATTGCCGTACATGCGCGGGCCGTCACAGCCAAGATGAGCAATAATCGGAGAGCGGCGCTTGCCAACACAATTCAATATCGGATGAATGCGCTGATCTACCCAAAACTGGCTATGTTTACATGTTTGTGCGCGCATGCACGCGTGGTTACATATGTACATATGTGTGAACGAGTGTGTGTGTGTGTATATGTTTACATCACTAGATGTGTATGTATACATATTTGCACAGATCCAGTCTACCAGTGCGGCTCGCGATCAAAAAATCTAAAAGAATTAAGTGCGGGGCCAGCGTGGCAACCATGTTGGGGCTCTAAGAACACTCACGAGGGCCCGCGGCGGCTCCATTTCAAAACTCGGCTCTCACCTGACTTGGATCTGCAACCTTTTGTCGATTCTGCCTCTCGACGACCAGCCAACCAGCCAAAATTTCACCAGGCCAACCAATCAACCAGCCAACCAGCCAACCAACCAACGGCCCCCTGCTAGCCGCTGGCGCGGGAGTGGACCGCCGACCCAGTCGGGGCCGCGGGCCTCTTAAGGCCGCGGGCGTGTGAGCGGGCCGCCGACCCCCCCGCGGGGTCGCGCGCCTCTCTTGGCGTGTTAGCGCGCCGACCCCGTCGGGGCCACGGGCTCGTGAGTGGTCCGCCGACCCCGCTCGGGCCGCGGGCGCGCGAGCGGTCCGCCGACCCCCGTCGCGGCCGCGCGCCTCTCAGGGTCGCTGGCGCGTGAGCGGACCGCGGGCCCCCGACGGGGCCACGGGGCTCCTGGGGCGACTTCGCTTCATGAGGTTCCCGACTTGTTTCTCTCGGTTTCTTCATTTTTCTCGCTCTTTCCCTCTCTCTCTCTCTCTCTCTCTCTCTCTCTCTCTCTCTCTCTCTCTCTCTCTCTCTCTCTCTCTCTCTCTCTCTCTCTCTCTCTCTCTCTCTCTCTCTCTCTCTCTCTCTCTCTCTCTCTCTCTCTCTCTCTCTCTCTCTCTCTCTCTCTCTCTCTCTCTCTCTCTCTCTCTCTCTCTCTCTCTCTCTCTCTCTCTCTCTCTCTCTCTCTCTCTCTCTCTCTCTCTCTCTCTCTCTCTCTGCGGGGAGGGGCGCGAAGGAAAAACGCGAAACGACGCAGAAGACATCCCTTTTGAAATCGCCCACAACAAGAATCCTATTGAAACCCGCCACGACGGAAATCCTGTTGTGGCGGCCAGGAAGCGGGCGGGGGCGGAGAAGGGGGTCGGGGGGAAGCGGGCGGGGTCAGAAACGCAATGACTTTTGTTGCCCGCCACCGCCCGAGAAAGTCGCATGTTATTATTCTTGTTATTAGTATTATTAGTACTACTCTCTCTCTCTCTCTCTCTCTCCCTCTCCCCCTCTCATATTTGTTGTTAATGCAATTTTCTATATTTTCCTCTCCCCACCAAAAAAAAACTTTTCCTGGCCGCCAAAGGATTGTCTTTGTGGCGCATTACAATACATTCCTTTTGCGCGGGATTACAATAGGGTTCCCCGTGTGGAGGATTTCCATCGGATTCCTTTTGTTGGCGGCTTAAAACAATGATCCCTTCTGTGGCGTATCACAAAAGGATTGATTTCTACTGTGAATGGTTTCATTCGGATTTCTTCTGCGGCGTGTTTTTCTGTTTGTTTTATCAATTATTACATTTTCAATTTCTTCTTCATTTTTTCTCGGGCCCCCTACTTGCTTACTGGCCGCCACGAAAGGATATCCCTTGCGGCGCATTACACTAGAACCCCGTTTGTGGAGACTTACAATCGGGTTCCTTTTGTGGATGATCTCAATGGGATTCCTGTTGTGGGCGATTACAAAAGGATTACTTCTGCGGTGGATTGCAATATGATTTCTTTTGGACGGTTTCAATGCGATTTCTTTTGCGGCGTGCTTATCGTTTGCTGCATTATTCGTATTATTTTTATTATTACTATTTCTTCCTTTTTCTCTGGCCCACCCTTTTTTTCCTGGCCGCCACAAAAGGATTTCCTTTGCGGCGCATTACAATAGAATTCCTTTCATGAAGAATTACCATCGGGTATCTTTTTGTGGAGGATTGCAACAGGGTTCCTTTTGCGGGCGGTTACAAAAGGATTCCTTCTGTTGCGGATTACAACAAGATTTCTTGCGTGGAGAATAACAACATAAATTATGGTGTTAAGTGTTAGAATTTAATTCCTAACACTGGGGAATCCTATAGAAATTGTCTTGGCGGCGATTGCAATGGCGGCCGCGAGCGCACGCGTTCCACGATTTCGGCGCTAGGGAGCTCCGACGAAAGCCTAGGTGGCAGTGCGCGCATTGCGCGTCCCATGTCTTTTCGGCGCGCCCATTGCTCGCCGCAAGGCCGCACGCGTCGGTTTCACTCTGCCCCAGAGCTCCCGAAACCTTTCGGGCGGCCTACGAAGGCGTCGGCGCGGCCCTCGGGGCGGCTTGATCACGCGACGCGCATCGCGCGCAAAGCACGTCACAAAATGCTCCCGCCGTGTCGCGTTGCACAAACATCGCGCGTTGCGCGGACAGCGTGCAACGCGACGCGCGCCGCCCTGTCCGCAGCACGCGCCGCGCGCACAACGGGCGCGCCCGCGCGTTCCACGATTTCGGCGCATGGGGAGATCCGACCAAAGCCCAGGTGATAGCGCGCGCATTGCGGGTGCCATGTCCTTTGGGCGCGCCCATGGCTCGCCGCAAAGCCCCCCGCGTCCGTTTCCCCTCTGCCCCGAAGCCCCCGAAACTTTTCGGGCGGCCTACGAAGGCGTCGGCGCGGCCCTCGCATCAGCTTGATCACGCAACGCGCATCGCGCGCAAAGCACGTCACAAAATGCTCGCGCCGTGTCGCGCTGCACAAGCATCGCGCGCAGCGAGGACAGCGTGCAACGCGATGCGCGACGTCTTGTCCGCAGCACGCGCCGCGCGCACAACGCGCGCACAACGCGCGCGCCCGCGCGCGCGCACGCGCTCGGGCGCGCACGCTCGTGCGCTCAACGCACATGCTGGAGCCCTTATGCAATGATGCAGATTTACACGTGCGCGCGCAGGCACTTTCGCATGGGCGCGCGCCCACGTACAGACATCGCGGCGCGAACGTCAGCTACGCGGCGCAACGGGATCTAGCGCGACACATTTCAGTGCTGCGCGGGGGCGGCGCATCACGGCCGCGTTAATTCAGGAAGCTGATTTTTGGAATTCAGGAGCCGAATTTCGGCGCGGGCGCGCGGGCGTCGCGATTGCGGCGTCAATCTGAGCCGTGTGCGTGCGTTTTTTTTGACTGCGAATGACGCTTCGCGACGATCGCGTTTTGCGGGCATGCGTATTTGATGTTTGGTGCGTCCGCAGGCGCGTGGATTGTTTTTCGCGACCACTGCTGCGTTGAAGTTCGGCGCGCTCGGTTTAATGTTCTGCGCGCGGGCGCATTTGCCGTTGATTCTGTAATATTTTTCGTCGGTTCCACGCGCCGCAGCAACGTTGGAAAACCGCGCGTTTGTCATTTGGGATAGCATTATCCGTAAAAATATTGCCTTTGGAATCTTAGGAACGCATTGCTTGCTAAGCGACATGAGCATTCGCGGTTGCATTCCTGCGATATTTTATCATAGTGTATCTTCCCAGATCTGAGCTCGAACTTAGATAGAGGCATGCTGAATCTTACGACGAGTGATGTTGTTAACTTGATACATCTTAAGATGCATGATGTTGTTATCTTAAGATGCATCTATGTTCACATCTTATTCTACGTCCTCGCAGGCACTCGTAGGCTCGCGGATCATCTAGCAGTGCCGCCGCCCATCTAGGCACCGGGAGGGGCCAAGCCCCGCGGGGCCGCAGGCCCCAATGACCGACAGACTCGCCAGGCGTGCGGGGGGGAGCCGCCCGCGAAGCCTCGCGGAGGGGCCGGGAGTCACCACCCACCAAACCACCCCAAGCCAACCCGAAGGCTCAGATTTACCCTCGATTTCCAGTGGGGGGGGTCTGGGAGCATTGAAAAAACACACCTGGAACCCGTCCCCCCCCCCCCCAACCCGAAATTCGCGTCTTCGGGTTGGGTTGGGGTGGTCTGGTAGGTAGTCAGGAAGAAAGGGAGGCCCTGCAGCGGAACCCTGGACAGCCAGGCCCGGGCGGGGCGGGCCTTCCAATTGCCGGCGGAGAGAGGAGCCGCTTCCGGGGGCCCCCCATGAGAAGGGCGCCCCCTCGGGGGCGGCACCCATGGGATGGCAGGCCCGGCCCCGGGGAGGGGTGCCGCGCAGGGTCCGGCCGGCCCGGTGAGCAGGCGCGAGCGGCGCCGCCTCGGCCCGCAGCCTGCGGCCCGGGGGGGGGCGGTTCGGCGAGGATCCTTCCTGGGGGAGCACCCGGCGCCCGCGGCCAGGCCGGATGGGTGGCGCGGGGGCCCCCTTGGGGGTCGCATGCGGCGCGCGGCGCGGCCAGTTAGGAGTAGTTGTGCTAGTTCTAGCTCGATGCGCTACGTATTCTGGCCACCTCACAAGTTGTTATAAGTAGGTTGCAACTGGCGTAGCTGGCTGCCGGATTTTTTGTAATCTGGCTTCCTGACCTCTATGATTTCCGTGTGCGGATCTCTGTGTTTCCATATGCGGGTTTCTTCTTTTTTTTGTGAAAACAATTCTGCAATTGGGAAGCCTGTCTTCCTACGTTTTTAACAGCCAAATTTCTGGCGTCTGGTTTTCTAATTTCAGAATCCGATGACCAAATCATTGCGCATGCGCAAACCTAAGATGGGGAATCCGTGGAAATCCACTATCGCATATCGTGAGTTCAGGATTCGTGGTTCAGGGATAGGGATGATTGTGGTGGGGGGTCTAGCATGTCATGTGGAACATTGTTGGACTGCATATTGCATTAGTGATTCCATGATGTTGCTGTTCGGCTTCACTTACGTACATGTACTTGCATACATCCTGCGCAAACCCCAGAGACGGGAATCCATTATCGCAATTCGTGATTTCAGGATTCATTGATCTGGAAATATCCAGGGGCCCGGGTGCCTGGGTGCCCGGGTGCCTGGTAGCCTTGTAGCCTTATAGCCCTATAGCCTTATAGCCTTATAGCCTTATAATCCTATAGCCCCATAGCCTTATAGTCCTATAGCCCTATAGCCCTAATAGCCCTATGGCCCGAATAACCTTATAGCCCTATAACCCTATAGCCCTATAGCCCCCCAGCCCTATAGCCTTATAGCCCTATAGCCCTATAGACATATAGCCCTATATCCCTATACCCCTATAGTCCTATAGCCCTATTGGCCCTTAGCCCCATAGCCCTATAGCCCCATAGCCCTATTGCCCAATCGCCATCTAGCCCTATAGCCTTATAGCCTTTACAGCCCTGTAGCCCTATAGCCCTAGAGCTCTATATGCTCATAGCCCTGTAGCCCTACAGACCTGCAGCCCTCTGGTCCTATAGCCTCATAGCCCTATAGCCCTAAAAAGATTATGATCGGGGCCTTTCTCCGGTAACATTGAACTGCTTCTTCTACAGAACAACCCATGTACATGATCACTCCTCCCATGTGCCCATTTCGTTTCGGCATAAAAGTGCCCCTCCCGGGGCTCGCACGACGTTTTTTACACGTGAAAATCTTGCGGCTCAGACTATGCTCCTGGCTCCCGGTTTAAAGCAACAGCGGTTTCCGAGTCATACGTCTTGGCAAGGTATTCCAAAATCTCGAGCTCTCGCGCGGGACTTCTTCAGAATTTGATCGCATTCTGGCGTGGTATTTATTCGCATTTGTTTCAGACGCCACGCCCTCGACACTCAGGAATCAGGCTCTCGCGCGGGCCTTTTCCATGATTTGCTTGGGAATCGCGCTATTGTCCGAGACTTCCTCGCGATTCATGCATGACTCACGCTTCAGCAACCTGCCTGCTCGACCCGGCCGCCTGGGCCCGCCTTCCGACCCGCCGGTTAGGGTCTACCCGTCCGATCTGCCCGTCTGGTTCTGCCACGTGTTTTCTGTTCCAAGCCTCGCTCCTGCTAATCTCTCTCGGGCTCCATCCTTCTCCCTCCCCCGTGTCCGTTCCCTTCATCCGTCTTCTCTTGCCCTGTTTTAGGGGCTGCGCCAAATACGTGTGGCAGGTAAGAAAGATATCTCCCCAAGGGGGCACGATCGAAGACGAAGATGGTGAGTACCGACGATTTGGGATATATGTGATGGGTGGCATGCGAGCAGATTAGAGCGAACAGTTCTAAGATGATTGAACTCCTAGTTCTTAAAAATACTGCTGTCGATCACCGGCCTCAGGATGCGTTGTGAGCCCCTCATCATCATCAGCAGCAGTTCCCGCCTGATGCTTCCTCGCATTTTCTTCAAAATCGCGCGCTCGCGCGGGAGCTGTTCCATAATTGTTTCAGAACTCGCGCTCTCGCGTTGGACTTCCTCCCAATGTATTGAAACGCGCGACCCCAGCACTCAGGAATCGTGCTCTCGCTCTGGGCTTCGGCACGGTTTATTGGATGTACCTTGGAATCGAGTTGTCGTTCGAGATGTCGTCGCGGTTCATGCAGCACTGGCGTTTCCTTGACCCGCCAGCTCGATCCAGCCGTTTGGGTCCAGCCGGCCGTCATGTTCTGCCGCTTGTTTTTCTGTTCCTGATCCCCCTCCTGCTCATCTCTGTCGTGCTCCATCCTTCTCTCTCCCCGTTCTCCCTTCCTCCTTTCCTTAATTTTAGGGGCTGCGCCACATACACGTGGCAGGCAAGGAAGATATACCCCAAAGGGGGTGTGATCGAACACAGAGAAAGGGCGAGTATCGATGGTTTGGGATATATATATATATATATGTTGAGTGACAATCGAGCAGATAAGAACGAGCAGTCTTAACATGTTGATTGGTATTGTTGTTGCTGGTGCTGGTGTTGTTGTCGTTGTTGAATTCCCATTTCTATAGAATAGTTATTGGTGGTCCCCCTCCAGGGCACATTGTGCTTTTTAATTGAAGTGCCCTTTCCAGGGCTCGCACCGTGGTTTTTGCAGGGGAAGTCTTGAGTCTCAGAATTATGTCGTTGGCCCCCGGATTACCGCAACAACAACGGCTCCCGCCGGATTTTTCCTCGCAGTGTATTTCCAAATCGCGCTCTCGCGCTGGATTTCCTCACAATTAATGCAGGAATCGCGCTCTCGCGTGGGACTTCCTCGCAATTGATTCAGACGCCGCGCCCTCGACACTCAGGAATCGCGCTCTCGCTGTGGATTGCCTCACAAGTTATTTGGGAATCGCCCTGTTGCTTAAGAATTCCTCGCGAGTCATGCAAGACGCACGCTTCGGCAACCTGCCTGCTCGACCCGGCCGCCTGAGCCCGCCTTCCCGACCCCCTCGGTCGGGTCTGTCCGCCCGATTTGCCCGTCTGGTTCTGCCACGTGTTTTCTGCTCCTAGCCCCGCTCCTCCTATTCTCTCTCGTGTTCCATCCTCCTTCTTCCTTGTCCCTTCCTTTCATCCGTTCCATCTTCCCCTGCCTCAGGGGCTGCGCGAAATTCACGCTGCAGGTAAGAAAGATTATACCCCCAAGTTGTGGCGATCGAAGGCGAAGAGGGCCGGTATTGAGGGTTCAAGGTATACGTGGTGAATGGCACGCGAGCAGATAAGAACGAACAGTCTTAAATTGATTGGTGATAGTGTTGCTGCCGTTGTTGTCGTGATTTATGTGGTTGTTGTAGTTGCTGGTGGTGTTATTGCTGTTGTTGCTGATGTTGCTGTTGTGGTTGTGGTTGTGGTTGTGGTTTTTGTTGTTGGTGTTGTTGCTGCTGTTGATGTTGTTGTTGCTGTTGCTGCTGGTGTTTTCTGTTGTTGCTGAATTCACTTCTAAGTAGTATGTATTGTTGATCCCCCCTCCTGGACACATCTGTGCTTTTCAGTTGAAGTGTTTCTCCCGTTGCTCGCACCCTGTTTTTTACAAGGGGAAGCGTGGGGTCTCCAAACTGGCTGGCCCCCTGGCCGCCGAGTTACAACAACGGCGCCCGTCCGATGTTTCCATCATGTTTTTCAAACATCACGGTCTCGCGCGAGACTTCCTCACAAGTTATGCAGGGATCGCGCTCTCGAGTGGGACTTCCTCGCAACTACTTCAGACGCCGCGCCCTCGACACTCAGGAATCGCGCTCTCGCTTTGGCCTTTCTCACGATTTACTTCGAAATCGCGCTATTGCTCGAGCTCTCCTCGCGATCCATGCAAGACGCACGGTTCAGCACCACGCCTGCTCGACCTGGCCGCTTCGGCCCGCCTTCCCGACATGCCTGTTCGGCTCTACCCACCCGATGGGCCCGTCTGGTTCTGCCACGTGTTCTCTGCCCTTCGCCCCCCTCGTGCTAATGCCGTGATCCATGTTTCTCCCTTCCCCTTGCATCCGTCTTCTCTTTCCTTGCTTCAGGGGCTGCGCTGTTTACACGCAGCAGATAGGGAAGGTATACCCCCAAGGGGGACGATCGAAGACGACGAGGGCGGGCCGTGGGTTTGGGATATACGGATTGATTGACATGCGAGCAGGTAAGAGCAAACAGTCTTGAATGATTGTTGTTGGTGGTGGTGGTGGTGCTGTTGAGTTCTCATTGCCCATTCTCTGTTGTTCAATAGAAATGCGCCTCCCGGGACCCGCCCCCTGTTTTTGTGCGTGTGCGCGTGTTGAAGCGCAAGCAAGCTCAGGGTGTCCGACGCTTTTGCTGCCAGCCACGTGAAAGTGCAGCTCGGGATCATCACATCTGTCCTCGCGCGCACTGCGTGCCCAGTGTTTTGTGCCATCTGAAACTATCTCTGTCGAGATGTATTGGAAGGTCATGGGCAGTAGAAGATGGATGACAGGCGCTCTGGTGTTACGCGTGTCTGGGAAGGGGCAGCACGTGTTTGTGTTGGTGGCGAATTTGGCAGATGCGGAGTGCAGGCCAGCAGAGATCCACCGTAGTGGTGATGCCAGCGCCTGCGATGAAGGAAACAGTAGCGTCACACGCTGGCGTTGGGGAAGAAAGTGTCGGAGCTGATGCAGTAAGCACGGGTTGAGTGGCACTTTTCGTATTCCGTGAACCGTTATCCTCCCCGAGCTCCTGCACAGCGGACCGCTGTTCGCAGGGGGCGGCCGTCGTGGAAGCGCTTCCAGGCGCCTTCGAGGTCAGCCTCCCCTTCCGTCCGTTCTTTAGCCCCCCCCCCCTGTTGAAGGCTGGGCTCTGTGCCACATGGCGAATTGCGCCGCGCCGCACCGCGTGCACCTCCAATCGTGGCCGGCGCTGGAGGGGCAATTTGGCGAGATGATCTTTTCACCAGTGGTGCGCCAATTTCAATTGCTTGCTGTGTGCTTGCCGCTTCCGCTGGTACTGCTGCCGCTGCTGATCCGACTTTGCCTTTTCCGAGTAGCTTGTGATCATCTTGCCCACCCTCTCCGCTGGTACTGCTGCCGCTGCTGATCCGACTTTGCCTTTTCCGAGTAGCTTGTGATCCTCTTGCTCACCCTCGGTCTCGCGTCCTTTGCACGAAAGAATCCTTTCGTGCAAAGGACGCGAGACCGAGTGCATGCAACGTGTGGTATTCTGATGCATTTAAGTGTCTCCAGGACTGATCTTCTGTCATCAGGCCACGTCCAATGGCCACTTCGAGTAATGATTCGGCTGGGCCAGACTTCAGATCCATGCACGAACTTCTTGTCTGACAGTTTGCATGTTCCCATTGGCGTGCCAACGTCGGCGCGAGGGGCTCCTGCACACGCGATCCTGTTCATGTCGGGCAAGTCAACCTGTCTCTGCATGCAACCTGTCTTTGCAGTCAACCTGCCGTGTTGGATGGTTTGAGACATTAACCTGTCATTGCATGCATCCAGTTCTCCTGCCTGGGGGTCCTTCTGGGGCGCAGCCAGGAGAAGCCGTGAGGTTGTGCATGAGGCCCTTGAAGAGGGGCCTGGGTGGCCCAGGAGGGACGGGCGGGGGTGAGCGGCGCGTGGGGGGGGGGGGCTCGCTCGGCGCTGGCGTCAGGTCCGGGGTGCACAAGAAGTGCATCTCGATTGTTCCCCACCCGGCAGGTTTGGGTCGATAGGTTTCGAAGATAGACCTCCCGACCCGTCCACCCTGCATACCGCGGCCGCCAGATCTTCAGGTCCCCCGAGTGTCCCCGAGACTCGCGCCTCGCGCCACTCTGCATACCGGGGCCGCCAGATCTCCAGATCCCCCGAGTGCCCCGAGAGTCCCACCTCGCGCCGACCAATCATAATATGACGGAGCGGTACTACAAACTAGCAGAACAGAGTGCAGTACATCGTTATAGGCTATGGCAGAACAGAGCATAACACCACATCATCTAACATACCATATCATGTCATAAGATGTCGCAACATAGCACACAATGACGGAGCAGTGCATACATTAGCACTGCATGACAGCACATGGCATATTACAACACGACAAAGCAAGCATACCACAATACCACATCGCAGATCTGAACATACCAATACAGAACATGCCACAGCCTCACATACCATGGCATAGCATTCCATAGCACAACACAGCATACCAGCGCATTGTTTGACAGATCGGAGCACTCGTGCCATAACATGCCATAGCATACCATGGCATGGCAGATACTTGCATACCATACCATGGCAGAACACCACAACATTCCACAGTATCGCAGCACATATAGCATGACAGAAGTCATCGCAGCACATATGAATCATCATAGCATAACAGAACGCGGTATACGATGTCACGTTCTAACGAAACACACCATCGCATACCATCATAGACTATGCCGTACTAGGTCATACATAGCAGCGCGTAAAACCAAACCTCTTACCATAGCATACCATAGCATACCAACACATACTATTACAGAGCATGTCATAGCCTAACATACCATGGCAGATCAGTACACACCGTAGCACATTCTCGAAGCATATAGCATTCCATAAACTGACAAATCATACCATGCCCGAGCGCGGCATAACACATCATACCGTAGCAAACCGTCATATACTTGCACGCCATAGTATGGCAACGCATAACATGTCAAGACATGCGGGAATAGGGCATCTAGAACACACCAGAACAACGCATGTACTGACATCATGGAGCATACGGAGCACACCATACCACCACACAGCATAACAAAACAGGACAACACAAACCAGAGCATAGCGTAGAGAACAGAGCATACTATTTCACCCAACGACGCAACATACCATGCCACGTTACATTGCCACAGCATTTCATAACATGACAACGCATGCCATGACGGATCTCGACAAATCATATATCAACTTAGGAAGACATACGAGAGATAATCAAATACCATGTCGTTTCAGAACAGAGCATGCCAGAACGCACCACCGAGAACAACAGAAAACATAGCAATGCATACCATGACATAACGGAGCATAGTGGGGTATATCATCACATGTCATAGCAGAGCCTACCAGACATGTTTTATTATGGCTATCACGGCGGCCACGCGTGGACTCAAACATCGTAGGTTTTCCCATGTTGTCGAGGACAGCACAACATAGCATAATGAAATGAACAGAGAACAGGACAACGTAACCAGCATACCATAGCATATGTCCTTCACTAATGATACTTCTACGGCAACGAGACATACACCATGCACCATGCCTTCATTGAAGAGGTAGGTCACAACAAACAGGGCACCATATACTGCAATACAAGCAGCATCGCGTCAACATCATCACTGATCAACATGTACCATAACACAGTTTGCATAACATACCGTGTTCTAACACAGTGCCACAGATCAGCAGAGCATACGTTAGAACAGTACAAGCCGCACGTGAAGAGGAACATCCTCACGTAATACACCGCACTGGAATATTATCAAATGCGACGTAGCAGAGCCTACCGGAAATGTTTTATTATTGCTATCACGGCGGCCTCGATTGGACTCAAACATCGTAGGTTGTCCAGTGTTGCCGAGGACAGCACAACATAGCATAATGAAATGAACAGAGAACAGAGGACAACGTAACCAGCATACCATAGCATATTTCTTTCACTAATGGTACTTCTACTGCAACGAGACATACACCATGCACGATGCCTTCATTGAAGAGGTATGCCATAACAAACATGGCACCATATGTTGCAATACAAGCAGCATCGCGTCAACATCATCACTGATCAACGCGTAACATAACACAGTTGACCTAACATACCGTGTTTAACACAGTGCCACAGATCAGCAGAGCATACGTTAGAACAGTAAAAGCCGCACGCGAAGAGGATCATCCTGACGTAATACACCGTACTGAAATATTATCAAATGCGACGTGCGCGCCGAGGGCAGGCTGGCCACTGGACCAAACAGGCGGAGCATCGACCGCTTGGGCGGCGTATCACACGTGACAGGCGTCACGACATCACGGCAGATTGTCATTACTTCCAAATTTATTTCTACATTACTGCTGCTGCTATTGCTTCTCCTCCTACTGCTTCTTCATAACTCTTTTGGAGTCTCGCACCACGCGTTTTGGAGATTGTGCTCTGCCTCAGAGCTTGTTTCGGCGTCTTTCGTCAGGAGCTCCGGGGCCGTTAGATTTCAGGAAGCGGCAACTTGCGACTTGATTAGACCACCGCACTGACCGACACCACCGTGCCACGCGCACATCGTGCCAATCAGCGATCGGCGCGAGTACCGTCGGGACCAAACGCCGGAGGTTACGGTAGGGATCACTCGAAGCAACCTATTTGGTTTTACACATTGTTGTAAACAAACACGGGGGATGCGTTTGCGGTGGGTGTTTGTTTGATTTGGGCATGCGTCGAACACAGCACAGCCATAGTTGCGTCTTCGCGGGTTGTGGCATTGAGGCGCATACGTGCAAGCATGATCAATTCAATTATGCGTGTGTGGTGGCTTGGATGCAGGCGTGTTTCACACGAAGGCGTGGACGAAGCTAGATGTCTTGGGAAATCCGATCCGCGCTAAGATGTACGCCCAAACTTACGAGTCAATTCCGAGTAACAACGTGCGTGCGTCAATGTCTGTTGACGCCAGCCTCTACACATATGTGCTCACACCCACAGGGCGTAGCAACCCAGACAAGCAACCAGCTTAGCAAGTATATTGTTGCTTGCGGCACACCGAGGGGGGGCTGCGGGTGGTGGGAGCGTCGGTTCTGGCCCAGAAAGGGTTCCAAGGTGGTACCACGGAGCCCAATATTGCCACTACTGTTCATCAAGACTACCCAAGTCATCTCAGCCCTCCTCCCTCTTTTCTGTCTCCGCCCCTACTTCCCTTTCCCCCTCGTTGTCGGCGTCGTCGTCGCAGGCGCAGAGCTTGGAGGAGTTGGCGCGGTGCCCAGACGATGCCCAGGCCCGCTCTGCCCTGGTTCGAAACCCCTTCGCGCGAGCTGCATGGAGCGGGTATCGCTGGGCTGCTCCACGGAGCCGTCGTGGCTCGCGAAATCGGTGGCACCGCTCAGTATGGTAGGTAGGGTATGCCAGAGGAGCGGGGAGGAGCAGAAGGACGAGGGTGGGACTCATTCGATCCCGGGGTGATGAGGCTGTGAATGTCTGTGTCCAGACGATTCGCTGAATTGAGCGCTTGGACAACTCGATTGCTTGAGAAGCTCAGAAGGCTTCCGCGGCTGTGTCCGCTGCCGCAGCCATCCTGAAGCTCTGAATCTTCCTGTGGACGTTTCCAGCCGTCTCTGACAATGAGGTTGCACAACTCGGAATCTTCACGGCTGGTAAGCATCATCTCCGCGCGATTGTCCACTGTTGAAAGCCAAGATCGATCCTAACGTTTGTTCTGCGCCTGTCTCATGGGAAGTGGGATGGGACTACACATGGGGAGGGGGAGGAGGAGCAAGAGGAGGTTAGGGGGACATGCTACTATGGAGGTGAGGAGGAGGACGGAGCGGAGAGGAAAGCGGAATGCAGTCATGAGGGAGACGAGGAGATTACGGACGAGGATGTGTAAGAGAAGGCACCGGAGGACAACGACGGGGAGGATGAGTAGGAGGAGGGAGTGCCAGAAGGAGCCTGATTTGAGGGTGCCCCAGGCTGACACGGTCGCCCAGGGCATGCAGGCGTTGATCACCAGGCTGGACTTAGACTTCCTCGGCCCGCATTACACGCGGGTCCCGCTCCAGCGGGCAGTCAAAGAGGGGCAGCCGAGCCAGTCCAGGGGACAAACATATGTTCCAGTGCTGCTTCGCGCACATCACGGGTCATTCCAATGGGGGACGTCCCATAGTGGGGTCGTTCATCCTCGTCCTTCGTCCTCCCTCTTCGCCCCCCGCATCGTTTTCTTTCTCACCCCCTGCTTCTAGGGTTGAGATGTTGTTTGATTGTATGGCAGGAGCTGATGCCTTCTCGATGATGCCTACTGTTGCTAGGATGAGTACATTTCCTCGCCCAGGCGAAATATATGGCAGCACTGCGCGGAGATAGCTGTCGAGAAGTACATACAAGATTGGCCTCGGTTGGCCAGGCACGTTAAGCTGGATGCTCGAATCCCCCCAGGCGGTGCTCTCCTTGAGCATACCTGGGGCAACAAGGGTCAGTCCCTGAGTTTACCTGGGATGCAGCGCACATCGGCCACCGAGCTTTTGAGAAGCTGCGTAATTAAGAACGCTGCGGTGTCGTTGTGTGGTTGGCGCGATGCCTCGCGGGGACTTCTTCGGGACCTCTCCCTTGGAGATCGTTGAAACGTCTGGTTCGGGTGGAGCCGTCTGGGGCGGTCTTGACCGTAACTCCGGGGCCGTCCTGGCCAGTCTTGGATCATCTTGAACCCGTTTTGAGCCAGTTGGGGGTCGTGGACCACCCTTCCGAAGTGGCCTTGGCGCTGCCTCGAGGCCCGTCTTCAGCGCTCGGGCTGGCAGAGCTCTTTGGCCTCCCTAGGGGGGCCTCGGAGGTGACCTCTTGGGGTCTTGGCGGCTTAGGAAATCTCTCGAGCGCCAGGGGAAGCCTGGCGCGGTCTTGGGGGGTCGGATGGCAGCCTGACGGCTCTTGTGAGCCCATCGCGCGAAGACGCTAAGCTGTCTCTTGGGCCATCGCAGGGCTGTGGCAGAACTACTGGAAGATCGCGGGGAGCCTTCAGAAGCCGAGGGGCTCCGGAGTTCCCTCATCTACACTTCAGGCCGAGTCACATCGGCATCCGAAGCCACAGGCCTGGTGCTTACATCGACATCTCTTGGGGTAGACTTGGTTGGAGGCTTCCACTAGCACCGACGAGTATTGCACCTGACCTGAGGAGCAGCAGTCGTTTGAAGCTTAGCATGCTCTCTAACTAACCACGTGTTCGGCTGTGTTCTGCACATGTGTTCGTTAATCACTTGTTTTGTGTCCGGCGAAGCAATCACTTGTTCGGGTCGTTGTTCGGCAAATCACGGCTGGCTGTGATCACCGGATCCGGCACGTGTTCGTAAGTGTTCGGTTGTGTTCCCAGTGTTCGGGAATGCGCTTATCAGCGCCCCTGCGTCTCCTTGGCGAGGATGCTGCGTCCGCCCCAGGGTCTTTTGCAGCCCTGGGGGTCGGGGCCCAGCCCTGGAGGACGCTTTCGGTCCTGGGAACCTCGAAAAAAAAACGTGTCCCGAACAGTTTATGTTGGTGCTTTTCGCAGCCTCGGGGTTTAGGCCCAGCCCTAACCGACGTTTTCGGGCCTGGGGACCTCCAAAATATTGCTCGGGCTCCGAGAAATATATATATATATATATATATATATATATATATATATGTTGGTGCTTGTCGCAGCCCCAGGTGTCGGGGCCGAGCCCTGGAGGACGCTTTCGGGCTTGGGACACTCTGAAAAACAGTTCTCGGGTCCCGAAAAATGTGCATTCGTGCTTTTCGCAGCCTCGGGGTTTGGGCCCAGCCCTGGCCGACGTTTTCGGGCCAGGGGATCTCCAGTACAATTTTTTCGGGCCCCGAACTTTTTATTTCAATTTTTTAGTGTTTTTGTGCAGCCCTGGGGTTTGGGGCCCAGCCCTGGAGGATTATTTCGGGCTTGGGAACCTCCAAAAACTCTACGGGCACCGAATCGTTTATTTTGGTGCTTTTCGCAGCCCCAGGGTTTGGGCCCAGCCCTGGACGACGCTTTCGGGTCTGCAGGACCTCCTCAACAATTTTTCGGACTCCGAAACATGTATTGAAGTGTTTTTACAGCCCTGGGGGCCAGGAACCCAGCCCTTGACGACAGTTTCAGGCCTGGGGATGCCCCGCGCAGCCCTGGAGGACGCTTTCGAGCCTGGGAACCTCTGAAATAAGTTTCCGGTCACGAAAATTCTATACCGGTGCATTTCGAAACCCCGGAGTTTGGGCTCAGCCTTGGGCGAAGTTTTCGGGCCTGCCCCAAAATCATCTCCGGGCCCCGAACAGTTTATAATCGCTTCGCTCATTCCGCCGGCCCTGGAGCGCCTCTTGGGGCCGTCTTGGGGGCCTCTCGGGGGCTTCTTGGGAGCGTCGTGGGGCTCCTCGGCGGCGTCTTGGGCTCCCCATGGGGCCTCTTGGGGGGCTCGGGGCCCCTTGGGGCGGGAGGGGGGAGGTAGTCGATTGCAGCCACCCCCTCGGAGGCCACGATCCTCGTGAGGGGTGGCGAAAAATAGCCTCCGCCCTGGGGATCGCCCGGGACCCGGCCGGGGATCAGCCGGGGTACTTTTCGTTCGGGGGCCCCCAGGGGGCCGCCCCGCGCCCGCGAAATGGAAATATTGTGAAGTAGTTACCGGAGATCTTAGCACGCCTCTGGCCCGTTGGGCCGGCGAGTTTTCCCACATCCAAAGTGGGTGTTTTGTTTTCTGTGCACACCCCTCGCGCAGGATCGCTTCTCCCCCCTCCCTTCCTCCTCCTCCTCCTCCTCCTCCTCCTCCTCCTCATCCTCATCATCATCATCATCATCATCATAATCACACACTCTCACACACTCACACTCACACACTCACTCCCCCTCTCTCCGCCTCCCTCACTCACTTCATCGTCATCACCCATACACTGACTCACACCCACACTCATTCACTCACGCACTCACACTCACTATCATGATCACCATCATGATCACCATCATTCGATCACTCCCCCACTCTCTCACCACTCATCATCATCATCATCATCATCATCATCATCATCATCATCATCATCATCATCATCATCATCATCATCATCACCCACTCACTCACCAGCATCACCACTCACTCACTCATCACTTCGTCATCACTCACTCCCTAGCTTGAATTTGGAGAAAGTGTCAAGCGGGAGCTTCGTCTGTGAGTGAATTGTGGGGAATTATCAGGCGGGAGCCCTCTCCCTATGGGTCCCGCACTTCACGTTGGTAATCCCAGCGGGTCATCCTCAACCCTGTAACCGTCGTCACTTTGGGATTCATGAGGCGTGACTATGTAGGAAGTATCAGGCAGCGCCTCTTGTGTGCTTGTGTGAGTGCATTGTGAGGAAGTCTCAGGCGGGAGCCCTCTCCCTGTGGGTCCCGCACTACATTTTGGTAATCCCAGCGAGTCAACCTTAACCTTGTAACTGACGTCACGCTTGGGCCCCTGAGGCTTGAATATGTAGGAAGTATCGGGCGGCAGCTTCGCTGGTGAGTGAATTGTGAGGAAGTCTCAGGCGGGAGCCCTCTCCCTATGGGTTCCGCATTTCACATTGGTAATCCCTGCGGGTCATCCTCAACCTTGTATTTGTCGTCATTTGTGGGCTCCTGAGGCCTGTATGTGAAGGAAATATTAGGCGGCAGCCTCTTTTGTGAGTGAGTTGTGAGGAAGTCTCAGGCGGGAGCCCCCTCCCTATGGGTCCGGCACTTCATGTAGGTAATCCGACCAGGTCATCCTCAACCTTGTAACCGTCGTCACCATTGGGCTCCTGAGGCCTGAATATGGAGGAAGTATCAGGCGGCAGCTTTTTTTTTGTCTGAGTGCATTGTGAGGAAAACTCAGGCGGGAGCCCCTTCCTCAGCGGCCTGCGGGGTTGTCCTGAAGGCATGACCCGCGGGGCTGTCCCAAAGGCTTCGCGAACCAGCCGTCTGCGAACGCGCGCGCGCGCGCTGGGCGAGACGGCGACGGCGCCCAGGAAACTAGATATGCTTGCCCCGACCAGGGAGAAGTGGGGGAGCACATGGAGAAGAAGCACGCGAATGATGAGGACGGGGAAGGAGTAGGGAGAGGGTGATGATGATGAGGAGGAGGTGGAGAAGGAGGAGGAGGAGGAGGAGGAGGAGACATATAGTAAGGAAGAGGAGGAGCAATATAAGGAGGAGGGGGAGGATGAGGATGATAGGGCAGAGCAGAGGGCGAGAGGAGGGTGTCCGCCAGGGCGAGGAGGGAAGGCCTAAGGGCAAGCCAGACAGATGCTCATGTGGGGTCATTCCGTCGGAGTCATCTGGTCTTTTTCGCAGCCCCGGAGGTCGGGGCCCAGGGGGGGCCGACCCCCAGGGCTGCGAAATGCAGATACATCGCTCGGGCCCCAAATCTGTGTGGTGGAGGCTTCCAGGCCCGAAAACATGCTCCAGGGCGGGGCCCAACCAGAAAAAAAATCCCGGGGCCCGAAAAAAGCTTTCGCAGAGAACCCCGAGCCCGAAAGCGTCCTCCAGGGCTGGGCCCCGACCCCCAGGGCTGCGAAAAGCACCAACATGTATATACATATATATATATATATATATGTGTATCTTTCTCGGGGCCCGAGCAGCTTATTGTGGTATCCCCATGCCAGAAAATGGCATCCAGGGCTGGGCCCCGAACCCCGGGGCTGCGAAAAACACCGATGTACTTGCTGGGGGGCCTGAAGCGTTTTTGGGGATGTCCTCAGACCCGGAAGCGCTCCCCAGAGCTGAGCCACGGCCCCGGATTGCGGAAAACACCAAGACATTGCTTTGGGGGCGAAGAGTTTGTTCTGGAATTCCCGAGGCCCGAAACCGTCCTCCAGAGCGAAGCCCTGACCCCAGGGGCCGCGAAAAAAAATACAAATAAGTGTTTCGGGTCCCGCAGAGTTGTATGAGGCTCCTGGGCCCGAAAGCGTCCTCCAGGGCTGGCCCCGCAGTGTTCGGTTGATCGCGGTGTTCGGCATGTGTTCGGGTCTCGCGCCTCACATCGCTTGTTCGGGTGTGCTCGTGTGATTTGTGTTCGGTCAAAGGTTTGCCAAGTTATGTGGTTGGTGCTCGGCCAGAATAAAGGATTTTAAACGGAATCACGCTGAACGCTGTGATTGGTGTTCGGCCGCGTGCTAACGTTTGAAACGAAACCAATGCGCAAAGCGCGGGGGTGGACTCTGGGCCCCACATCTAGGCTGCCCACGACCCGACGGGGTCGTCTCCTTGGGCAGGTCGGATCAACTGTCGCAACGGCCTACAAACAACAGCTTGTTCGCCACGTCGGTCCATGACTGCCGGTCGAGGCATGACCAGCATCTGGAGCGTTATCGCATTTGCCTCCCCTCACCCTGCTTCCTCTGGCCCCTCTAAATTTCCACCTCCTGAACAGCATATGTCAAATTCACATGTAGATGGGCGAACGACTTTTTACGGAAAGGCCCTCGACGCGCGACGGCCCTATGAAAGAGGGAATTCGGTGATCCTGGACCAGGGGGTAACGTCGTCGCCAAGCGAATGAATCAAACAAACCAAGCGTTCAAGCGATAGGGTAGGCCGTTTCGTGCTATGCACGCGCGCTCGAGTTACGAAGAGTGTTCTTGGGTTGCGGTGACGGCTAGAGGTTCTGATCGTGGCGGCGCCGTTCCAGAGTCCAGCGTTACTTGGTCGCCTTTTTTCCGGTCTGGAGTTCAGACACCAGAGAGCGCGCGAAGCTTCATGAAAAGCGCCACTGTTCCGTCGAACTGACAGCTTACTTTCTCTGCCGGGCGTGTCCACCACAGCCATGCCGAGATGGGGGAGGGTGGGGGCTTGGGGGGGGAAGGCTGGGGAGGTTGCGTCGATCCCCCCCGCCAGGAGCTTCGTTGTCTGTATCGTGTTTCAGGAGGGGGGCCCGAGAACGTGGGGACCTCGAGCAAACACACGCCTTGCTTCGAGCCGTTCTCGTGCGAGACGAGGGCTGCACTGGCTCTTGCGGCTCCGATGCGGCCGCACTCGGCCGTGGAGGTCTTGCTGCGCCATATGGGGTGCGTCGACCCGGCCTCCTTCGCGGCGGAGGAGGGCCGCGCCAGCGCGGCGGGGGAGCCTGCGGGCGCGCCGCGCGACGAGGAGGAGGCCCAGGGCCAACACAGAAGGAGGAGGATCAGGGGGCCGAGGGGGTGCCCCAGCGCCTTTGCGGTGCGACGCTGCGATGTACTAGTGGGTGCCCTTGCCTCGATGTAGTGTTGCGCCGTTGCGGTGCACGCTTCTGCGTCTAGTCCACACTTCCGCAGCACAGCAACGCGAGGAATAACAGTGGGCCTCATCTGCGCATCCTCTTTCTGCTACAGGCATACCTCTGCTGTGCCACGCTTTGAAGAAATGCACTGCCGTGTTGTGAATCAGCAGTCCAGCATGGCGAAACGTATCGCGCAGCATCGCCCAGCGGATCATGGAATAGCAGCGTTGCATGGTAGAAAGCGCGCGCTCGCAGCGACTGGCATACTACAAGGGGGTCCCCGGCTTGCGGCTACCCCCCTCCCCCCTCCCTTGCTAAAGGGGTGGCCCGAAAAGGGGGCGTGCATCGAACCTCCCACACACCCCTCTCTCTTTTTGATAACTAAAACAGAGGTCAGCCCGGGCTCCCCTTTCAGAAGAGGGGGGGCTTCGGAAGCTACCCCCCCTTCCTCCCTCCAAGTGGCCGGAAAGGGGGGGGCTTCGAAGCTACCCCCCTCTCTGCTTTTTAGTAGCCGGAGCTCAGCCCGAGCTTCCCTTTGCAACGGGGGGGGGCTCGGAAGTTGACCCCCTCCTTTTTCCTTTCGGAGGGGAGGGAGTGAAGGAGGGGAGGGAGGGGGATTTCATTGCAATGGATTGGTTCTCTTTCACGCACAGGATGTGGCACACGTTGTTCGTTGTATGTTCTTTACTATCCAAGTGTTTTTGGTGCTTCAAAATGGTGTTCCCAGTGCACCATGGGTTTCAGATTCGGAGCAGTGCTTTGCTCCCGTTCAGGAGGGCGCTCTCCCAGCGCGGGCCACTTCTCTGAATTCGAGTCCTTCCTCATTGCTGTCGCCCCTCTCCTTTCCCCTCCTCCGCCTTCCCCTGGTCCTCCTGCTCCTCCCGCTCCTTGCACTCCAGTTCCCCTCCTCCTTCATCATTATCCTCCTTTTACTCTTGCTGGCTGTGCCCATGCGTCTTGTCCTCCTGCTCAGCTCCCCTGCCGATTTCGCATGTCACGATGGGGTCGTTTTGGTGGGGTCGTTTTGGGAGTTCCAGGTCCGCTACAGCATGTCGCCGTGGATAGAGGAACCATTCAGCGCCATGGGGAGAGATGGGCGGGAGGGGCAGGATGTCAGACATGGCGCGGGGCGGGCCCAGCTCGTCCCTGCCCCCTCACCCCCCCCTGCTGCCCGTCCTCCCTCCCCGCCTCCCCCCGTCCTCCCTCCCTCCGCCTCCCTCCGCCTGCCCGTCCTCCCCCCCCCCCGCCCTCCCTCGCCGCCGCCCCCTCGCAGACCCCCCCCCTCCTGCTCCCTCGGATGGGGGGGGGAGGCAGCGGCGGGCGACGGGGCCCTTCGCCTCCCCGCCGGCAGGCTGGCCTGCCGCCCTGGGGCCTCGCGGGCCGCGCCGCGGTGCGGGCCCGCGCGGGCGCGGCGAGGGCGCGCCGCCCGTCGGGGGCTGCCGCCGCCCGTCGTCGTGCTGGACCGCCCGCTCCTCCGAGCCCCAAGAGGGGCCCGAGAGAGGCAATTTGAGCTGGCACTCCGAGCCCTCCGCCCGAAGAGGACCCCCGAGACCGCCAGCAGGTGCCCAAGAAGCACCAAAGAGGCTCGAAGAGGCCCCCAAGAGGCCATAGAGGCAAGAGGCAGCAAAAGACCCCCAAGAGGCCCCAGCAGAAGTTGGCTCGTCGGCTCCGGTCGCCGACTCTGCCTGCTCGGGCAGGGCCCGTGCCGGATCCACAGCGGAGCCCCAGCCAAGTCCCTCCCTTCCGCAGCCTCCCCATCCCCAAGGCGCTCCTCCCCCCCCCCGCCCAGGGGGGCGATAGAAGGGGGGCATCGTGGGCCGTCTTCGAGGCTGGAGACCGGAGCGGCGAATGTGGCAAATTTGCAGAGCAGCAGGGATTGCAACATTGTGTGCTATTCTAGATTCTCTGCGTATCTACACTAGCCCATCCAAAACGATGCCCAGGAGGAGTTGCCTGGAGGAGGTACGTAGGTAAGCCGAAAGTGAGGCTATGAGATCGCAGTGGAACGGAGAGCCCCACACTGGGAAATCGGTTTCGGTTTCGTGTTCGTGTCGCGCGTGCGGGCGAGCTAGAGGAATGCTGCGAGGAGAATGGAGAGGACTGCGGCGAGGACTGCGAAGCTGCGTGGGCGTGCGAGAGGAATGCTCCCGCCGTCGCTAGGACGATTCGGATGCAAAAGTCCTACCCTCCTGTTGGCGCGCGGTTGTTGGGAGTGTCCCGCCGTGGTGTCTCGCGGTGTCCCGATGGTGCCCCGCGGTGTCTCGCCGTGGGCGCGCGGGAGGAATGATCCCGCCGTCGCTAGGACGATTCGGATGCAAAAGTCTTGCCCTCCGATGGGCGCGCGGTGACTGGCCGTGGTGTACCGAGGTGTCCCGATGGCGTCCCGCGGTGTCCCGCCGTGGTGTTCCGCTGGTGTCTCGTGGTGTCCCGTGGTGTCCCGTGGTGCCCCGCGGTGTCCCAAAGGTGTCCCGCGGTGTCCCGCGATGTCCAGTGGTGTCCTGCCTTGCTCCGCGGTGTTCTGCTTTGGTGTACCGATTGTGTCCCGATCGATGTTAAGATCAATTATAAGATCGATAACGACCGGGATGTGGTGAGATCAGTAGTGTGATCGATAGTTGGATCGATAGTGAAGTCGATCGTGAGATCGGTGGTCGCATCGGTCGTGCGAGCGGCAGTGATCTCGATTGTGGAATCGACCGCTTCATCGAACATGCAATCGATAGTGAGGTCGATAGTGCGATCGATTGCGAGATCGACAGTAATATCGATAATGGGATCGATTGTGAGCTCGATGTTGAGATCGATTGAGATCGCTTCAGAGGTCGAAAACTGACATCGGTGGTAAGATGGTTCGAGTGATATCGATAATAAGATCGATCGTACGATCGATTGTGAGATCGGTTGTTTGATCGAGTGTATGATCGATAGCGGGATCAGTTGAGTGAGACCGTTAGTGAGATCGATAGTGGGATCAGTTGCTAGACCGATCAAATGGGATCGGTAGTGAGATCGATTGTGGGATCGGTTCAGTGCGCTTTCCTGTCAGTGCGCTTTCCTGGTTCCAGTCCTAGCGACGATTCATCGCATTGCAACCACCGCGCCCAGTGCGATCTACCGCGATCACACCCACTGCAGTAGCCAGCAGTCGGTACCTTCCTCTCTCCCCGACCTCCTTATCACCCGAAGGGTAGTCGCATAGGTATGGTATAGTGAGGCTGTGGGGCCAACAGTTGTGAAATTTGAGACATGGGGGAGCCCATTGGAGCCATCCCAGGGCCATCTTTAATGTCGGTTGGGCGCTCTTGGGCCCAGTTTTGGGTCCCCTTGGGGCTCTCTTGGGGACCTCTTGGGAGCCTTGAGGGGCCACGCGCACACATGCCACTTGCCGTAGGCTGCTCGTTTAGCCAATCACTTCCCTCACCAAACTGGGCAAGAGCAATTGCAGCACAACATGTCGACAGCTTAAGGGCATACTTCGGTGATGGGCTCATGTCCTTCGCTCCCGAATCCCTTCGCTTGCGTGTCGCCTCTGCGTCTCGCTGGTCGGGTTGTTGGATGGTGTGTGTGTGTGTGAATTTCCTTCCTACCTTTCCTGCCCCTTTACTGTACCGCTGTCTCTTTCGGCTCAAGGTATTGGCCTGCACACACGACTGACGGACTTGTGGAGAAGGGTAAAACCTTCATCATCGTCTTTCCATTCACCGCTACCGTCTGTACCAACGGATACTCAGGAGGGGATCGGCCCTTCTGTACACTCGGGAGGGGATCGGACCCCCATGCCGATGCCGCACCGAAAGTAGTTGATTGTTTTTTCGTTCCCAGGCAGAGCAGTACAGACACCCCCTGCTCCCCGCTCCCTTCTTTTGCTGGCAGCGTTCTGCTCATGTCACATCGCGTGGCCTTCCTGCGCCGCGTGGCCACATGTTTCCTCGTCCTTGGCCTTCTCCGTGCGCCCAGCGGTCGACAAAGGCAGACGCTCTCTGCTATGTGTGCCAGCAAGCGGGGCGGCCTCGACTGCAGGAAGATTAGGATAATTCGGTAGTTGATGGTTGGACCTCTTGAGAGGCACACGGGCGTGTTCAAGCCTCAGAGGTGATGTTGTTGAAGTGCCGCAGCCGTGAATGATGCCTCCCACTTCAGTGCCGCGCTTGAAGTTGTGGCCTTTGCTGAAGGCCGGGCAACGCCAGGCCCTTTACGCCCCTCTCTCGCGCCCCCGGTGCAAGCGCGACAATATGCAGAGCTGTGCTGCTTTGCCTGTCACGTTGTCTAGGGTGTAAACTGAGTCGTTTTGTCATGCTCCTTGTTCTTCTTCTCTGCCACGCTTCGCCGAAGCTGAATCACTCTGGAGCGACGTGGACCCAGTGCAAAAAGGTTGAGATTGGGTGAGAGGTTGCCAGGGTCTCGTGCGGGTTGTTGTGATGTCAGTTCCCTCTTCGCTTGTGCGACCCAAGTGGCTTACTCCATTCCGCCGACCCCTAGTAACAGTGAGTTCGTCAAGAGTCGTGCCAGCGTGCCTGGACTGTGGGTCAGGAGCCTCGGAGATGCGTACGAGGATCTCTTGGAATGTCTCTTAGGGGCCTCTTAGAGGGATCTTTGGGGCATCTGATTGGCTTTGTGTGGCCTCTCGGGGGCCTCTTGGGGGCCTCTTGGATGCCTCTTGGAGGCCTCTTAGGGCCTCTTGGGGGGCGCCTCGGGGGTCACTGGGGTGGTATTGAGGCCATCGCGTATGGAAAGACTAGAGGTGTCAGTTCGTATTGCCCCTCTTGGGGCCTTCCTGTGCCGTCTTTTGGGTCCATGGGGCCGTCTTGAGGCCCTTCTGGGGCCCTCTTGGAGTTCTACTTGGTAGTCTTAGGATCCTCTTGGGAGCCTCCTGGGCCGTCTTGGGACGATTTTGGGGGCTCTTTGGGCATCATGAGTGGTCGCTGTCAAAACGACACAGGCGTGTGTGTGTGTGTGCGTGTGTGCGTGTGTGTGTGTGTGGTTGCCCAGGGGACATTTGACGATCTGTGCCTCTTGGGGCCCTGTCGGCGGCCCTCTCGGAGCACTCCTGGGCCGCCTTGGGCTCCGCGTAGGCGCTCTTGAGGCCATCCTGGACCGTCAAGTAGCTGCCCTGGGCCGTCTCGACGCTCTCTTGGACGGTCTCGGCGCGCAGTGCTGTCTTGAAGCTCTTTTGGAGGCTCCGGAGAGCCCCCAGGGTGCGTTGGCGAGCACGTCCCCCCCCCCGGCACCCGTCCCCTCTAATGCGATGTTTGACCCCAAGGGAAAGGGGAAAGGGGGAGGGGGGCAGCGAATCATCTCACACGCCTTCTCAGCTCTGGCAAGCGGGATGGTTGGCCTGCACGCAGCAGGCAATGTGCCAGCCCCCCGCCGTACCCGTGCCAAAAACGAATGCAAAGTGATCGCGGGGCGTCCGCGCATGATCCAGATCTTGGTGCAAAGTGTACTTCGCTATCTTTTTTGCGAGTGATGTCTGGGGAGTGTTGTCATTGCGTACAGCGGGCATTGACAGCACGCCCCCGTCCAGGCCAAGCACCAATGCAATCTTATCGAGGGGGGTCCGCGCATTATTTTGTTTTTTGTGTAAAGTGGGCTTAGTTTGCAAGGGATGGTGGGGGGTGTTGGCATTGCACACAGCAGGAAATATGCCGCCCCCCCGCCGTACCTGTCAACAACTAATTCGACGTGATCAAGGGGCGCCCACGCATGATACAGATTTTGGTGCAAACTGCACGTCGTCTTATTTTTCAAAATGGATTGCGGGGAGGGCGCATTGTCTTGGGTTTGTCGCCAGGCGGGAGGGGGAGGGGGTGTATATTCATAAGGAACAGTGATCAAGTTCCCCGCCAGACGGCCACAAGCTGTCTCGGTCACTCACAGTCGCCCTCCCACCACATACGTAGCACCCGAGTCCCAGCATAGGCTGGGGCCGCCATTGACAACCATCGGGAACCATCGGATGCAGACGCTGGCCAGGTGCGCGAAGCCCACGAGGTGCGCCTCGCATGGCGGGTGCGATACGCGCACCAGGTCTGCCACATTCGGCAATACGTCGAGCCCCTCACCACCCCTGCCACAAACCACTGCAAAGTGAAGGCGGTTTCGCGAGTAATGTGCATTGCGTGTGGGTGTGCACCCGTAATCACTTAGCATGTGTTTTTGACAGGGATCTTAGGCGTGCGCGCAGCAGACAGTATGCTGTCCTCCCCCGCCCAGTCCTTGTCGGAACCCAATGCAAAGTGATCGCGGGGCGTCCTCGCATGATCTAGACTTTGTTGCAACGTGCACTCTGTATTGTTTGTTACTAGGGATGTTGTGGGGGTGTTGGTATTGGCTCAGGTTTGTCGCTATTCGGGTGGGGCAGGGCCAATATGGGCGTGTATAAGCAGCAGTGATAAAACCCTCCCCGAAGGGGAAGACGGAATGCGGAAGGGATGCTCCTTCAGGCACCTGGCGCCGTAAAGGGCTGGTGGGATCCCAGAAATGTCAGCAATGTCGAGTGCCCTTGGCGCTCAACAGGCCCCTGAACGGCCACAGGATAATCCGGAAGGCTCCATGAGCTTGCTCGAGGCTGTTCCTCACGCGACAGAACGCTTACTCTGGCCCCTGGAGCTTGCTGGGAGCGGCGCCGCTTGTGAAACACGTATATTTGCGGCTGTCCCTTGGGCAAGCGGCTTGCTGGAGGCTGCCCCACGCGGGAGAGTGCACAACCTCGAATCCGTTTGCCCACCCCTGAGATCCGACGCTGCAAACAAAAATGCAACATCGCCCCGGACCCTACCCTTCTGCGGCATCCTTCGAGCCGGATGGGTCTGTGATGGCCCCGGGGGGTCGGGACTCGCCGAGAGCACCTCGTGCGAAAACATGGCAGTGCCCAGATCTTATTTGGACACCCGAAATGGGTACCGAAAGAATGGGTACAATGCCCAACAACAAATGTTGTCCCAAAGCAACAGCGGCCGCTGTTGGGCAGGCGACCTCCTGTCTCGAATGGACACAGGCCGCGGCGGCGTGGACAGCGAGTCCTGTTCAAAATGAACAGGAACTGCTGTTGGGCATCGTACCCATTCTTTCAGTACCCATTTCGGGCGTGCAAATCTTAGGGTCGTGCGAGTCTTCCGGCGGGCTCCGCGCTCCAGCTCCGACATGGGGCGACCCATCGCGGAGCGAGGCCCCGGCCAGGTGCGACGCGGCCGCGCCGCCGTGTGCGGCGCGGCGCGCTGCCTCGATCCCGATCTGATTCCCCCTGCCCCGACGGCGCGCCGTGGGGCGCCTCCTCCTCCTTCTCTTCCTCCCTCCTCCTCCTCCTCCTCCGCCTCCTCCTTCTCTTCCTCCCTCCACCTCCTCCTCCTCCTCCTCCTCCTCCTCCTCCGCCTCCTCCTCCTCCTCCTCCTCCTCCTCCTCCTCCTCCTCCTCCTCCTCCTCCTCCTACTCCCTCTCCTACCAAACTATGGCAGAGGTGGGCAGGTCCAGCCTTGGTGTCTTTTGTGTTGGTCGCACTGCCTGGCCCCAGCTGCGACCGCTCAGGTGGCCCCCGGATGCTTTCCCATCGCGCTGCTGCTGCTTGCGGCGCGCGTGTCTCATCGTGTTCGTTCGTCCGTGAATCGCGCGTTTGGGATGGCCCTCCCGAGGCGCAGCCGATTTCGCGATCTGCCGTTTGTTGTTGCTTGCGTGGGGGTAGATCGCGGAGCGAGACCCACTTTGAAGGAGGCCGCATGGGGATATCAGGATCAACGTCAGGGGGGGATAGGTTCAGGGGTGGATGCATCGGCCCCCAATCGCATATTGATCGCCGACAGGGGCCCGATGGCCCACTCCGCCCAGGAGTGCGCAGATCGGCTGTCCGGGGCCAGTCGCTGATCTATCAGCGATGGTTCGCCGCTTCTATGTCGATGCCCCCCCATGTGCCAGCCCCCCCCTAACGTTACCCCTCAGAGTTGAGGCGGAGGAGGGCATGTCCCCAAGGGCGCAGTCGAGGCAAGCGTTGGGGGCGGGGCTGTCATCTGGGCGGCGCCACCCCGCAGTCGAGCAGACCCACCCCAATCAGTCCTGGTGACAGGGTAGTAGGAGGAGAAGGGGGAGGAAAAGGAGGGAAGATGATGAGGGAGGAGGAGAAGGAGGAGTGCGCGCGATATCTGGAAAGTTCTTCCTGCTGTCCACTTCTCCTCCCCCTCCTCCCAGCCTCATCCTCGCCCATGGCTCTTACGTCGTCTGGCTTTTCACCCCTCTTCCCTATACCCCTACCTCCTCCTCCTCCGTGGCCCGTTGTTGGGTTTAGCCCTCCCCCTTTTGAGCAAAACTTTGCACGAGCACCCTGACAGGCCTCATCCCACCTCTCCGGTGTTTCTCTTCACACCCTTCTCCCTTGCTTCTCTCTCTTCACTCCCTTCTCCCTTGCTTCTCTTCCTTCCTCCTCGCCGTCATCCTCTCCCATGGCATACAGAACGTCATAGAGCCCCCAAAGTCTCTTCAATCATGTAGAGCGCGACAAACGCCTCCATGCGTCCCCTGCTCCATCCTCATACCTCCATTTCCTCCTCCTACCCCTCCTCCTCCTCCTCCTCCTCCTCCTCCTCCTCCTCCTCCTCCTCCTTCTCCTCCTTCAGTAGCCATTTTGGCTCAAGTGGGATACCTCCCCACTTGGGCCGAAATGGATTCCATTGCAATCTATCCCGAGGGCATCCGCTCCCAGCGTTTTGCCTGGCTCTTCCATAACCACTCGCGCCGCGCAGGCCCTGATGCGCTCGGATGCTGCGCGCTCTGGTGATCCCGTTGCTGCTGTTCGTGACCTGCTGCGGCTTCGTCATGCCCCACACGCGGTCGCCAGCCGCTCTTCATATCCGTCGTTGTCGGGCCTCTCAACGCGGCCTGCGTCGCAGTCGGGATGGTGAACTCGTCCATCTTCAGCTCGCTCTTCTTCTTCGCGATGATCGACGGGCACTACCAAGCCCCCCTAGGCAGCTCATCCCCCTCGGCGTGTGCACGAGCGACGAGCTGTCGCAGGTTGCACGCTACATCCAGGCACTCCGCGAGCGAGCTGCGCCAGTTCTGCATCCTGCTGACGGCGAAGGCGCTGGTGCCGACCATCACGTTCCACGGGCTGGCGCGGGACCCCTTCCATCACCTGCTCATGATGCGCCGCTCCGCCGAGGTGCTGGAGCACCCGTTGTACCTGCACCCGCTCTGCTACATGGCGCTGGGCCCCTTCCTCGGCTCGTCGCTGGCTCTCCTGACCTCGTCCTGCATGCTGCTGCCGCCGGTGGCTCCCGCCTGCGTGATGCTGGTGATGTGCCTGGCGATGGCCCACGTCCTCAACCCGCTCTGCTACTTGCCGCTGGGCCACTTCCTCGGCTCGTCGCTGGCGCTCCTGTACTTGATGTGCATGCCGCTGCCGCTGGTGGTGGCCGTCATCGTGATGAACTTTTCCTGCATGCCGCTGCCGCTGGTGGCGCCCGTCGCCGTGATGCTGGTGATGCTCTCGCTGCTCTCCGTCCCCTTGTCCGCGAATGGCACCGTGTCGTTCGGCGACTGACACTACTCCAGAACAGGCCCTTCTTCCGCTGCTTCGACGCGTGGCACGACTTCGCGTTCGACACCTCCTTGCCCTCGGATAGCGACCTGCCCAACGAGGATTCTTTGGTACTCGGAGTTGCTGCCGCTGGTGGCGAACAAGTGCATGACGTCGCTGCTGTGGGTGGCGATGGTGTTCGAGCCGCCCCGCTACCTGATGATGCTCTTCCTGATGATGACCCGTGTGCTGCTGCCGCTGCTGAAGCACACCTGCCTGACGTTCTCCCGCATGAAGGACACCTGCATGAAGAACACCTGCACGACAATCCTCACGGACACTTGCATGAAGTACACCTGTCTGGAGCACACCTGCATGACAATCCTCAAGAACACTCGCATGAAGTACACCTGCTTGCCGTTCACCTGCACGGAGAGCACCTGCATGAAGACGCTCGCCGCGATCCCCCCGAAGACGATCGACATGACTGGGCGGTCCCTGGCGTCGAGTTCCTTCGCCGATCCGCCCTTCTTCAACTCCGCTGCTGCTGCGCGGCTCATGCTGATCTGGCAGATCGTCTGGTGGATCCCGAAGAAGGCCTGCGCGTTGCTGCTCGTGCCGTCCCGCCGCCTGGAGTGCCTGACGCTGTACCCCACAAGCAAGCTCTTCCTGCCGCTGCCGCTGGTGGCGAACGACCCCGCCAGGCCGACCTCTCCACGCCCCCCTTCGATGTGAGTGCGGCGACGCTGAGTAAGCTGGAGGAGGCCGCCCGTGTCTGTCCCGAAGAAGCCCTGCATGATTCTGTTCGTGCCGTCCCGCCGCCTGGAGTGGCCGACGCTGTCCCCCACGAACATGCTCTTCCTGCCGCTGCCGCTGGTGGCGAAAGACCCCGCCAGCCCGCCCTCTCCATGCCCCCCGTCGACGCGACCGCGCCGACGATGAGTAGGCTTGAGGAGCCCGCTTGTGAATGTAGCCCCGCTGTCGGGGCCAGCCGAGTGCCCCCCGACAGGCCCTCTACTTCCCGCTCTTCCCCTTCGCCTTTGCCCCCCGTCCCTGCTTTCCCCACTTTCCCGGGCATCCCGCACGACCTACAATCCGCTCCCCGTGCATGGCCCATGCTCACTGCAGCATTGATGATGCCAGAGCGGCCGAGCGTCCATCCCCAAGTACAGGCCAACCACCGCCCTAGCCGATCTGCGCCGTGCTAGACGGACGTGTTCGCCTCAAGGTACGTTCACTCCTCCTCCTCCTCCTCCTCTTCGTCCTCCTCCTCTTCGTCCTCCTCCTCCACCCACTCGAACGCGACCTTATCATACTGCCCCTGCTTCTGCCCTGTCAAATCGTTTCCCCTTGCTGCTGGCATATCGGTTTGGGGCACGTAGGTCGGCCGCTCTCGGTGCCCTTGCCTATCACGTTTTGTTTATAACCGTGGCACTCCTGCTGCCGAAAAAGTACCTCAGTCACATCCTCATCCTTTACGTCCAATTAGTCGCGGAGCTTCGGTTTCCTTCCACGCGCCTCCATGGCGCCTCCGCGCTGCCCCGCTTCGAAGGCGATGGCTCTTCATCCTTATCGCAATACACAAAGACTTCGAGTTCGGCACCTTCATTGACCCCGTCTTATTCCCCCTGCTTCGCTCGCGGCGTGCAGGGCCGTGCTCGCCGCGATCGCGATCATTCCTCTGCCCGTCCATCGCCATGGGAAAGGGGCACAAGTACCATCACGAGGACTTCGACACCAAGGGCCGCGCACCCACCTCTCCGGCGCTACCCTCTTGGTTTGATCGGAGTATGTTTGAGCAGCTTGCGGACCCATCGTCATGATTGGATTTGCCTGTGAGTGCAAGTTCAGACGTCAGACAGTTGCTTGACGCAACGTCCACGTCTACGGTGCTTGCGAAGGGCCCCGATCTACCTGCGGCCATGTTGCAGGAGTCTGGAGGGGAAGAGGCAACGGACACTACGCCTCCATTGCGCCCGCTTGTAGGTGTAGCCAGGGTTGTCAGACAGTCACTGGATCCGACGTTCACACCAATGCCGTTGGCGGCAAGTCCCAGGCTTTTGCGACTGTTGCAGAAGCCAAGGGTGGCGCAGGCAGGCAATGACGAAAATATAATGGAGGGTCCGTCGACTATGTCTTCGGCTCTCCCGGTGACTGCGCAACGTATCTGGGATTATTCGTCCTCGATACCCTGGATCATGACCTTCCACGCCACTCACGCACTCCCTGCCGCCTTGCAGAACTGGATCCTTACGCGGATTCCTCTTGACTATGTCACAGTTGGTGGTGCTCAGTCGAGTGACTACGCGACGCGCGACGAGCACTCCCACGATTATGTTGCGGGTTGCTCTGGGTGCCTTTTCGCGCGCCAGATCTTCGACAGGTGAACGTGCCCAATGCGTTGACGGGGAGGAGCATTCCCCGGACAAGTACTACCTACGGCTTCGAGGTTCTTTACTTGAGCATCGCCGTTGGTGGGTTCCAGGACTCCAGTGACTCCACTCCAGATGGAAGGCCATCGGAGTGGGCATGGTCGCTGCCGCCAGCTGCGTCGCCTGCGTGGGCGCGGGCGGTTGTGGCAGCGGCAGCAATGCGGCGCGTCTGCACCTGGGGGCCCGAGCAGCAAGCTCGCGAGCACTTGCAAAGCTGGGCGCGGGAGGTCATGACCTGGTCAGCGGCGAACTCCGCCCGCAAAAAGTTCCGCAGTGCGGCAAACATCTTGTCGCGCCTGGCCGGCATGGCGCGCGAGTGCGTGGCCGAATGGCCGCCCGCTGTCCTGATCCAGGGAGGTCACATCAACGGCAACCCAGCGCCGCCCATGACCTTCCCCACGCACAGCCCGGCCCTCCGCACCTCCGCAACAGGGCGCAGCAGGCCGTTCAGTTCATGATCGGCCACGAGGGCCTCGGCTACCTCTAGCTGCGCGCAGTGGGCGCGTCGAGCATCCAACTTGCCATGATCTCGCAGCGCCGCGACATGGCCTGCCCCTCAAACGCACAGCAGCTGTCTCGCATGACCTGGTCAGCTGCGACGGCGTGGGCACATGGTCAAGGTCTCGGCGGGCAACGCCGCCTCGACCGTTCCCTCGACCCAACGCCAGACGCTCCTCGCGGATGCGACCGCGCAAGATCAGTCTCAGAGGGTCGACGGCAACGCAGCTGGAACGACCTGGGATGGCATGGGCCCCGCTGCCCCACGAGCGGCACCGAGCCCGCCTGCAACTACAGCGAGTGCCGACTTCGGGGCGGCACCATCAGCGCAGGTGGCACGCCCGCCAGAAGGCGTCGATTCAGGCGTCGATTCCGACGCTATCAGTTCGTTCGGCGAAGATATCGCGGCTGACGACCCCGAGCTGCGCGGCGCTCCAGTGACGCGACGCGGCGCACCTTTTTTCTTGGCTTGCGAAAGCGCTAAGCCCCGATGGCGCAGCCTCAGCAATCAGAAGCTCGCCCGCCACGTCCCGATGATCTTCTATCGCGGAGGCAAGCCCTGTTATTATGCCGTTGCACTTTGGTTACAATGGCACGCTTGAAGTGATTTTCTTGCTGGGCTGCAAGTCTGCGCCCGCGGATGGGAGAGCGTCGATTTCGTTCTGACTGGCGCAATTTTCTCAGGCGCGTCTCAACCCTTTTGGAATTGCCACTTCTTGAAGTGGTTAAATTTTGCATTTGGGACCGACTAACGTGAGACCCGAGTGTGCTGCTGCGACTTGGATTTCATTTGGTCGTTTCCATAAGTGCCGTCGCATGACGGAGCGGGTCGCAACCCCTGCCCAAATCAGATCGGCAGGTTCCACGAGGCGCCCAGGTATTAACACAAATCTAATTCACTGCTGGAGCCCAACAATTTCATTCGCATTCTGGCCCAACATGGATCCTCGCTAAAAAAAAACTCTGGAAATTGGGTTTTGACCTTGCATTTCGACTTTCACGTGTGGTTTATGGCAGACCGATGCGTGGTTCTCATTTTGCACGCGCGGGGTCTCTGTCAGAAAACGAACGAGACGACCAGTTTTAAATTCCAAAAAGTAGTTGGCGGTCGCGCGGCTTGCTGCTTCATATGTATGGTCGCACGGGCGCGCGGCAAAACATGCAATGTTTCGCAATATGGTGTCTCATGTTGAGGCCCACATTACATGTGTAACGATTTGTTTTCAACATTTAGTTTTTGGGGCGGCGCGTCTCACCCGTTCGCTTCTCCCATTGATTTGCGCGTGGCGCCGCGCGCCCGCGAACGTGAGCGCACGCCATAAGAACGGTGCGTTGTTTGAAACTTGTTGGCCCCATGTTGATGCCCTTGACGTGGTGAAACGCATTGCTTTAACCATTCAGTTCTCGGGTGGCACGTGTCGCCCGCTTGCTTATTTTCATTCGTTTGCGCACAGCGCCGCGCACGCGTGCATCAGAAATGCGTATTGTTTCACAATGTATCATTTCATGTTGGGGCCCGAGGTACAAGTGAACACGATTTGTTGTTCACCACTCAGCTTCCAAATTTCTAGACGTTTCGCGTCACCCAACCAGCCCATCCAGAGACGATGCCCAGAGGAGTTGCCTCGATCAGAGAAGTTGGCAGCACGCAGATGAAAGGGTCCCTGTTGGAGCGCTCTTGGGACACTCTTGGGCGCTCGTGGGGCCGTCTTGGGGCTCTCTTGGGCCTCTCTTGCGTTTTGGGGGCCTCTTGGCGGTCCCAGGGGCCTCTTGGAGCGTCTTGGGGGGCCTCTTGGGGTTCCTTGGGGATCTCTTGGGAGCCTCTTTTAGGCCTCTTGGGCGCCTCGTGGGGCCTCCTGGGCGCCTCTTGGGGCCCTCTTGAGGCGCTCTCGGGAGCCTTGGGGGCGGTGTAAGGGCCATCTTGGAGGACATCGATCAAACAAGAGGGAAGTTGTTTTTAGCGTTGCCCCTCGGGAGCCCCCAAAGTCGCCTCTTGGGGCGGTCTTGGGGCTCTCTTGGAGCGCTGTTGGGCGCCCTTGGTGCCGTCCTAGGGCTCTCTTAAGCCTCTCTTGCGCCATCTCGGAGCCTTGAGGCCTCGGAAGCGAAAGGGCGAGATATCAAACAAACAGTGTTTTCCCCAAGGTTTTGGAAGGAGATTGTCCTCTTCGGGGCCTCCTGGGGGAACTCTTTGGCCACTTGGAGCCGTCTTGGAGCGGTCTCGGGGGCCTCTTGGAGCATCTTGGGGGCCAACTTCAGGCATCCCGGAGTATCTTGAGCCATCCTGTAGGTCATCTTGGGCTCTCCGAGGCGCCTTTGGACCCATCTTGGGCCATTTCGGCCGCTCCAACGCGTCGCGGCCCCCCCCCGTCCAGGTCAAGGGGAGGGGGTAGGGGGAGGGGTAAACCCCTCCCCGAAGGGGAAGAAGGGGGTCGGAAGAGGAAACGCCCCAGACCACCTACGCCCAGAGGGCTGGTGAGATCACTTTGCCATGATCCTATTAGCCTCGGCGTGGCACCCTACGCGCGCGGGTGCGCGTACTCAGAAAAGCGTAGCGTCTCTCCCAAGTAGACGGTGCCTACACACTGAGCGCCTCTCAAATTGTTCATACCATATCTGCCCATGCATTATACTCTCCCCTCTTTCCCTCTCCCTCTCTCCCTGCCCCTGTTGCAATGTCAATAGGTGTATCGACCTTACGCTGCCCTATATGTTCTCTGTACTCTATGTGATATAGGCTGTCCTGTTGCAGCTTGGAACCCAGAATGCAGGTGACACAACATGGTTTTGCCCTTCAGTTTTCGCGGTGGCCCGCGTCGCCCGCGTGCTTCTTATCATTGGTTCGCGCGTGGAGCGCGCGCAATAGGACAAGTGTTTTGCTTCACCATATCGGATCCCATGTTGAGGCCCAGGATACAAATGAAGCAAATGGTTTTCGCAGCTCAGTTCTCGGGGTGACACGTGTCCCTCGCGTGCTTCTTCTGATTGGCTGCGCATGGCGCCGAGCGCGCGCGACGAGACACAAGCCCACTGCTTCGCAATGGTTGACCCCATGTTGGGGCCCAGAAGGCAGGCGAAACAGGTGGTTATCACCGTTCAGTTTTCCATTCAGTTTTCGGGGTGACACGCTTTTCGCAATGGTTGACCCCATGTTGAGGCCCAGAAAGCAGGCGAAACAGGTGGTCATCACCACTCAGTTTTCCATTCCGTCTTCGGGGTGACACCCCAACCCACCCACCCAACCCGAAGGCTCAGATTTACCCTCGATTTCCAGTGGGGGGGGGGTCTGGGAACATTGAAAAAACACGAATGGAACCCGTACCCCCCCCAACCCGAAATTCGCGTCTTCGGGTTGGGTTGGGGTGGTCTGGTAGGTAGTCAGATCTGCCACTTGCTCGACGCCGTGAGCCGATCGCACAAAAACTTGCGCGCAGATCCCCCTTCGGCTCGGAGCTGCGCGCAGCCTGCGTCGCAGCTGATTGCCTGCAGGCGCACTTCCTGACGTTCCACGAGATGGAGATCAGGAGAATGAGAGAGGAAGGAGGTTACGCCATGCCGGCCGATTTGGTCGTGGCCTTGCACCCTGTTCGACCGCCCTCGGAGAACAGTATGGCAGGCCACTCGTGGTGGTTATCGGACCAGCCCCGCACCAAGCAGACCGACGACGCCCTCTGGTGCGGCACTCGAAATGCCAGGGCCGACCTCATGACGAAGGGTAGCGTCGGCCGCGATATCAGCTACGACCGCAATGCGGTCAGGCTGAGCGAGGAGCGGCACAAGAAGAACATGCACAGTTCCCTCAACAAACAGAACTTGCGACCCCCCTGGTTGAATCCTACGATGCTCGCAATCACGGACTATGTCCGCGAATACGAGGCTCTCGATTTTGTTAGGGAGGAGAGAGATCTATGAGGAGCGACGCATGCAAGTAAAAGGGCTCTTGCCACGGACTACGATCGTGAGACGGCAGGTTTCGGACAGTAAGGCATTCAAAGTCAATGGCCGCGTGCCCCACCGAATATTCAGCCGCCAGGCAGGTTTTTATGAGGGACCTGGTAAGAAGATAATCCTCAGTGCTCAGCCCCCATCGCCTGTGTTACCCTTTTTTCAGGAGCCTGGTTAGTAGAAGGCTCTCTCTCTCATCGCACTGTTAGCTTGGTATTGTTTCGCTGGTTTGGGCGTGGTTTGCATGCCTAAACCGGCGAGGCACAACAGTCTCGCTTGAGCACCACACTCGAACTGGACCTTATGATAACCTTATGATGCTGCCTCTGCTTCTGCCCTGTCTAATCGTCTCCCCTTGCCGCTGCCATGTTCGTTTGGGTTCACGTAGGTGGCCCGACTTCCGTGCCCATGTTGTTCGTGTTTTTTAACGTGCATTCAGGATACTGAAAAGTATTCCCTTTTTCACATCCTGCATCTTTACTTTTAGTTTTCCCATCTTCCTTCTCCTCCTTCTCCCTACTCCATTACATTCCGGAGAATCGATCCCCTGGATCTGTCCCGAAATGCGCCCTGGCAAGGATTCCAGGGCGGATTGGGATCCGACGGTGAGGGCCTCTCCCCGAAGGCCCAGACGTGGATGAGGAGGAGGCGCTGGTAAGTCAGAGTGCCGCTCCGATGCGACGAGAGTGAGACCAAAACATGCGACGGTCAATTCCATAGCCGTGTTGGCTCCATCCACTCAGCTTTATCGCCATGAAGGAAAAAGACCCTGAGGGAAACGGGTCACCCCGATTCCTTTCCTCCCGAATCCGATCCGAGATATTGCGCGATACCTGTTTTTTGTCGTTGTGCGCCCCAAACGGCCCCGACGCGGCCCCAGAGGTCCCGACCCTTCGCTGCCAGGCCCGTTTTTGCTTGCTACTGGAGCCCGATTACGGCCCTTCGTGGCCGAAACCGAGGAAGAGCGCCAGAGTTGACAAGGATGCAACTTCTGGGAGGTTAAGTTCAGCACCAGCGCTGGCGCATCCGTGATCGAAAGCAGGCGTGATCCGACAGGCTCCCGTTCAATTGCGGTTAGATCCCGTTGAGTCCGGCTTCTCCCGGGCCTAATCCATGCGAGAATTTCCATATTTCTTCCATGGGCTTGAAGGCCGGTAACCGTTCTTACGAAGACCTCCCACAAGTTGCCACCTAAGGCTGAAGAGATCACATCGTCGGAAATCTGGGCTCAGAAATCCAATGCCTTCATTTTTGATACGGGGTCCCCAGAAGTCACGACCCCCAGGACCGGTCTTTCATCCTGAGTCGCTCTTTGATGGTCCCAGGGCCCGGCGAGGGCTGTCCTGTTTTTTTCTGGACATCGCATGTTTGGTTTTTCCTTCATGCCGGGCTCGCGTGCGGCAATGCACTGCCCGCCCCGCCCCGACGAGCCGCCCAGGGAAATCCCGCCCGGCGACGAGCGCGCGGCGCTGCCGTGTTGCGGCAGGCTGTGGCCCCGTTGCGATCCCGAGAGCGGCATCGACCGCCTGACGCTACGGTTCGTTGACCCGAGGAAGGAGGACCTGTCGGGGCTCCCTGGCCTCGCTCGCTGCTTTCGCTCGTGCCATCTCGCTCCTCCTGCGGCAGATGTGCCGCTCATCGTGCGGCAGCTCGGCCTCCCGTGCCTCTCTCCCGCCTGGGCTGGGGGGGAGGCCTGTCTTGGAGAGCCCCAGTCGCCCCGGCTGGATTATCCTCGAACTCGTGGTCAGGGCGCACCCCATGAGTGGTCCGTGGAGGAACCGCATGTCCCGGCGAATAAAGCATCCCCCCTGACGACCAGATTTCTAGTATCTCCGGCCAGTGCAGTTTTGGTCGGCGGTGGGGCGCCGCGGGGCGAGCTTCACTAGCTTCACTGCCACCGGGGGATGTACGAAACGTATTTTGAATATTGAATTAAGTTACCGCCTCATTGTCAGCATCAACGCTATCATCAAGTATCACTACTCGTATACACATTTCCAGTGCAACTACGACTACTTCTACTGCTACTACTACTACTACTACTACTCCTACTACTACTACTACTACTACTACTACTACTACTACTACTACTACTACTACTACTACTACTACTACTACTACTACTACTACTACTACTACTACTACTACTACTACTACTACTACTACTACTACTACTACTACTACTACTACTACTACTACTACTACTACTACTACTACTACTACTACTACTACTACTACTACTACTACTACTACTACTACTACTACTACTACTACTACTACTACTACTACTACTAGTACTTCTACTACAACGACTGCGTTTTACTGCTTCCGCTGTACTACTACAACTACTGCTTACTACTGCTTCTGCTGCTACTTCTACTGCTACTACTACTACTGCTACTACTACTACCACTACTACGACTGTTTATTCTACGGTTACTTCTGCGACTACTACTACTACGGTGGGGGCGTTCGTTAAGGAGTGTGCCTAGGAAGCTGCAGACCCTGAAGGGTCCCTTATCTTATGTGGGCGGCGGTGATATCCATGCTCAGTCCACGATAAGAGTCAGACCAACTTCCAGACCCTGGATTCCTTATTCACTGGTTCCTTATGCAATGCCATGACTGTACTTCTACCATTACTACTACTACTACTACCACCACTACTATTACTACTACTACTACTACTACTACTACTACTCCTACTACTACTACTACTACTACTACTACTACTATTACTACTACTACTACTACTACTACTACTACTACTACTACTACTACTACTACTACTACTCTACTACTACTACTACTACTACTACTACTACTACTACTACTACTACTACTACTACTACTACTACTACTACTACTACTACTACTACTACTACTACTACTACTACTACTACTACTACTACTACTACTACTACTACTCCTACTCCTACTCCTACTCCTACTACTCCTACTCCACTCCTACTCCTACTCCTACTCCTACTCCTACTACTCCTACTCCTACTCCTACTCGTACTCGTACTCGTACTCGCACTCGTACTTCTACTACGACAACTACTACTCCTACTAGTACGACTACGATCATTGAAAGAGCGTGTTCTACCGCTGCGGGCGGAAAACCGAGGGGGGGTCACTACCGCTTCGAACCCCTCCCCCCCCCCTCTCCTCTCCGGAAAACCGGGGGGGTGTCACTACCGGTTCGAACCCCTCCCCCCCCCCAATTCATCATGAAAAGGGGGGGGGGTCACTACCTGTTCGAACCCCCCCCCCTCGAAAACCGAGTGGGGGTGCGGACAGTGGTGGGGACGGTGTTGGTGGGGACAGTGGTGAGGGGACAGCGGGACAGTGGTGGGGACAGTGGGGGGACAGTGGGACAGTGGTGGGGACGGTAGTGGTGGGGACAGTGGTGGGGACAATGGTGGGAACAGGGGGGACAGTGGACAGTGGTGGGAACGGTGGTGGTGGGGACAGTGGTGTGGGGACAGTGGGAATGAGGTGGAAACACTGGGACAGTGGAGGGTACAATGGTGGTGGGGACACTGGTAAAGGCGGTGGCGAGGACGGCGGTGGGACAATGGGACAGAGGTACAGTGGGGACAGTGGTGGGGACAGTGGGGACAGTGGTGGGAACAGTGGGACAGCTCAGTGGGACAGCGGAGGAGTCAGTGGGACAGTGGGGACAGTGGGGATAGGCAGTGGTTGGGTCCGTGGAGACAGTGGGGAGAGTGGAACCGTGGTGGGAACAGTTGTGGGAACAGTGGGGACAGTGCGACAGTGGTGGGGGCACTGGTGGGGACAATAGGGACGGTGGTGGAACCAGTGGGGACAGTGGTGGTGAGGACAGTGGTGCTGGGAACAACAGTGGGGGATGTGATGCGAGCGGTGGTAGGGACCGGGAGTCGTTTGCTGGCGGTGCGTGGGGGGGGGTCGAACCGGTAGTGACCCCCTCCGGTTTTCGAGGGGGGGGGGGTCCAACCGGTAGTGACCCCCCCCGGTTTTCCGGATCCGGAGGGGGGGGGGGGAGGGGTTCGAACCGGTAGTGACCCCCCCCCGGTTTTCGAGGGGGAGAGGGGGGGGGGGGGAGGGGGGGGGGAGGGGAGGGGGTTTTGCCGGGGGGTGGGGGGGGGGGGAGGAGGGGTTCCAGCAGGGGGGGGGGATTTTCGGAGGGGGGGGGGGGAGACCCCCGGGTTCCGGAGGAAAAGGTTGGCAATTTTCCACAGTAAAGCGGCGGTGGATCACGCTCTCTCCTATCAGTACTACTACAACTACTGCTGCTACTATGACCACGACTACTACTACTATTTCTGCTGCTATTACTACGACTACGACTACTACTACTACTACTACTACTACTACTACTGCTACTACTACTACTACTACTACTGCTACTACTACTACTACTACTACTACTACTACTACTACTACTACTACTACTACGGCTATGATTACTGTTACTACCACCACCACCACATCTACTATCACTACTACTACTACTACTACTACTACTACTACTACCACTACTACTACCACTACTACTTGTACTACTACTATCATGACTACGATTACGGCGACGACTATTGCAACTATGATTATTATGCATACTACTACTACTACTACTACTCTCCCTACTAAAGAAAGTTTTCTCCTACTACTATTGCTACTACGACGGCAATTATTATTACTATTATTATTACTACTACTACCACTACCACTCCCACCACTACTACTACTACTACTACTACTACTACTACTACTACTACTACTACTACTACTACTACGACTACGATTACTACTACTACTACTACTACTACTACTACTACTACTACTACTACTATTTCTACTACCTATTACTACTACTTCTATTACTGCTACTACTACTACTACTATTACTATTACTACTACTACTATTGCTACTACTACGAGTACTATTATTCTTCTTACGGCTACTACGACTACTACTACAACTACTACCACGACTATTACTACTACTCTTTCCACTACTGCTCATACTACTACTACTTCTACTACTACTTCTAGTACTACTACGAGTAGTATTACGACTACTACTAGTACTACTACTATTACTACTACTGCTGCTACTACTACTACTACTACTACTACTACTACTACGACTACTACTACTACTACTACTACTACTACTACTACTACTACGGCTACTACAACTACTACGTTTACCACCATTACTACTACTACTACGACTCGGAAGTCGTCCAGCACTATTGAATCATCATGGTTGTCATTGCCATCAACAACTGCGACTTCGACTACTTCCTTCCTTCCCCCTCACGGGTGGACGTTTCAATTTTTCTGGGCTCATTATCGCCAGGATATTCCGGAGATGCACCCCCCCAACACGAGGACATGACAACTTTTCTGAATTGATAGTTCCCAACCCTCCTTGGTTGGGTATTCGTTTTGAATAGAGCAGTGTGGTCGCGTCCCTCCTCCCTCCCTTCCTCCCTCCCTGCCTCTTCCTGTCTTGCCTGCGGGGGGCTGCGATCTGTGAAACTGTCGCCATTTTCGAGGCCTGCTGGGGGACCCAGCACAGTGAGGGCCACGGGCAGATTCAAATTAGACCTCGCCATCCCTGGGGGGGCTGCGCTCTGTGAAACTGTCGCCATTTTCGAGGCCTGCTGGGGGGCCCAGCACAGTGAGGGCCACGGGCAGATTCAAATTAGACCTCGCCATCCCTGGGGGGCTGCGATCTGTGAAACTGTCGCCATTTTCGAGGCCTGCTGGGGGGCCCAGCACAGTGAGGGCCACGCGCAGATTCAAATTAGACCTCGCCATCCCTGGGGGGCTGCGATCTGTGAAACTGTCGCCATTTTCGAGGCCTGCTGGGGGGCCCAGCACAGTGAGGGCCACGGGCAGATTCAAATTAGACCTCGCCATCCCTGGGGGGCTGCGATCTGTGAAACTGTCGCCATTTTCGAGGCCTGCTGGGGGGCCCAGCACAGTGAGGGCCACGGCAGATTCAAATTAGACCTCGCCATCCCTAGGGGGGCTGCGATCTGTGAAACTGTCGCCATGTTCGAGGCCTGCTGGGGGGCCCAGCACAGTGAGGGCCACGGGCAGATTCAAATTAGACCTCGCCATCCCTGAGGGGCTGCGATCTGTGATACTGTCGCCATTTTCGAGGCCTGCTGGGGGGCCCAGCACAGTGAGGGCCACGGGCAGATTCAAATTAGAACCTCGCCATCCCTGGGGGGCTTGCGATCTGTGAAACTGTCGCCACTTTCGAAGCCTGCTGATGGGGCCCAGCACAGTGGGTACCCACCGCAGATTCACATTAGACCTCGCCATCCCTGGGGGGCTGCGATCTGTGAAACTGTCGCCACGTTCGAGGCCTGCCGGGGGGCCCCAGCACAGTGGGTACCCACCGCAGATTCACATTAGACCTCGCCATCCCTGGGGGGCTGCGATCTGTGAAACTGTCGCCACTTTCGAGGCCTGCTGGGGGACCAGCAACAGTGGAGGGCCACGTGCTAGATTCAA
>CAUYUJ010014125.1:0-22500 GCA_963575745.1 Prorocentrum cordatum
CCCCCGCCATGATATCCACCCCCCCTCGTCATCACCCCCCTCACGGCCGCCCCCGACTTCTGTGGGTCCGATGAACAGGCGATCAAGCCGGGTTGCACCAGATCAAGCCCTGCAGTGAGCCGAATTGGGCAGGATAGGCAGGATCAAGCCAGATCCAACTGGGTTTGGCCACAGCAGACACCAGGGCCAAGTCTGAACCTCCGTGGAGCTGAAACCTACAGGAGGGCAGGGCGAGAGGGAGAATAGAAAGCACTAGAACAGAATTCAGATTTTCGGAAATCCGTGCTATTTTGTGGATTTGGCGCTGGACCCCACTCACCAACGCCTCTGGCGCGGCCCCCAGCGCGCTCCGCGCGCTGGAGCAGGTCCGGGGATGGAGGTCCAGCGCCAATCCAGGAAGCCGCGCGGACCTCCGAAAGCTGACGTTTATGGCATGTCGTGCGTTCGAGATAAGATCATTTCTCAAGCAATGCCTGTACTTAAGGGATCTGACTTGCGTTTCTAAGGAATTTGATGGGTTTCCCGAAGATGCGCCACGTTGTTGAAGGGGCCCCAGGACACACGAAGAAATACACACAAATAAAATCATTCCCCATATTTTCCTATATTTTCTGGGTTTCTGTCTTCCCCCCCACTTCCCATATTTTCGCATATTTTCCGGGGAATCGAGGATTCATTGTGTCTGTGTGTTTTGTTCCCTCCTGAGTTGTGGCTTGTTGCCGCCCCCTTGCCGTCCGTTGCCGCCTGTGGGGGTGTTCCCGGGTCGGGGACCTGCTGACCCGGGTCCATCCAGACCCTGGCCCGTCCGGCCTTGCAAACTCCTGCAAGGTGCTGCACCAAAAAACCCGGGCCCATGCGAAGGATCCTGCCAGATCCTGCAGGACCCTGCACCCAAGCCCGGGCCGGTGCGACCCTGGCCCTGCAGGTTCCTGCAAGGTCGGGCGCTCTGGCTGACCCCCGTTTGCATCGACCCCCGCCCCAATAGGGGCAAAACAAACCTACCTCTCTTTTTACCACCCTCGCTTCGAAGAGATACCAAGCGATGCCAAACCACGGCCTGTACTGGTCAGGCCGCTCGACGAGGAGGCGCGTGGTATGACTTGGTTCTGCCTGGAAGCGAAAGCGGGGTAGGTAATTCACGCTCTGACTCCAGGCTCCCGACTGGGGCTCGCCACGCTCCCGGCCCCTCTCGCCCGCGGCCGGCCGTGGCCGCCTGTGGGGGGGGCGACCCCGAGGACTCGCCACGCCCTTGCCAGCGGCCGCCCGCTGCCGCCTGTCGGGGTGTCCATTGGGCGCTGCGTAATGGGGGGATCATAAATGGGGGGGTGGCGAGTGTGGTCCGAAAAGGTACCCAAACGGTACCTAAACGAGCCCCCTGGGGCTCTGGAGGGGCCCGAAAGGGGCACGAAAGGGGACCTTTTTCCGACCCCCCCAGTTGTGACCCCCCCATTGAGCCACGCCCAAGTCCAGAGGATTCGCCACGTTCTGGCCAGCTGTCGCGGTGGGGGCGTCCCAAGGATGCACGCTTGCCTTTCCGAACACGACCGCGGCGAGGTTTGCACATCACACAGCCTGGAAGTGCAAAGTGCCACAACTGACTGCTTGGGGTTCAGATGCTGGCCCACACGCGCATGGCTCGTGTACCCGAGGAGAGGACGGCAAGGAGATCCTGGAAGATCGATCTTGTTGAGAGCTAGCATGATGGGTATGTGGAGCTCGTTGACAATCGGCAACGTCATCAACTCATACCTGCCAGGACCAACGCGGCTGGACATTCACAACGTGAAGACATCAACGTATGCAAGAGACAGTGGAAATCAGGTTACCATCACGCGCAACACCAACGGCCTTCATCGAGTGGCCAGACACATGGCCTCAGAGGCAAAACAGATAGACATCGAATCATGCAGTTCCGCGCGGATTTCTCGGGCGCGGTCGCGAGGTCTGAAACTCATCGCAGAGGACCCCGCCGCACAAGCGTGGATCTCGCGTGCATCGTCACAGCGAGGCCGCCGGGGGCGCCGATGGTTCTGGCCCAAAACAATGGGGGGGACGACGCGGGTGGGTCGCGGATGTGAGTCTCGAGGGGGTCCTGGGTGAGTGGTGGGCCAGTCGCGGGCAGGAGCAGCTAGCATCGAACAATCGGGTCGGCTCGGAATGCGCAATTCGCGTCGGATCGGGCTGCATCGGCACGGAGTCGAAATCGCGTCGGATTGGACGCGCCCTGCTAATTCTACAGCAGCGCCACGGGAGTATCGGGCCGCATCGGATCGTCGGAATCGCACCTCATCGAGGCAGCCTGGATCGACATCCAACCAGACCAGTCGGATCGAAAAGGATCCCGGCGGGTGGGTCGCAGGGGGGTCGCGGGGCGGCTCGCATCGATTTTCGACCGCCGATCCTCGATCAGGGGAGGGGGAGGAGGAGGAGGAGGAGGAGGAGGAGGAGGAGGAGGAGGAGGAGGAGGAGGAGGGGAGGAGGAGGAGGAGGAGAGGAGGAGGAGGGGGAGGAGGAGGAGGAGGAGGAGGAGGAGGGGAGGAGGGGGGAGGAGGAGGAGGAGGAGGCATCGGCCGTCGATCGTTCGATCAGCGCTGGACCGCAGGAGCCCCTCGCTCGCCGATCCTCTGTCAGCGGGCGTCGACGGGCGCGCACGCGGGGGGGGGCCACGGAGGCCAGTGGCGGGGCGACGGCGGCCGCAGCGAGGCAGCGAGGCAGCGAGGCAGCGAGGCAGCGAGGCAGCGACGGCAAGAACGAGGCAAGAGAGGGGCAGCGAGACAGCAGAGCATCCCAGCCACGCACGCAGGGGCGGCGCGAGGAGGAGGAGGAGGAGGAGGAGGAGGAGGAGGAGGAGGAGGAGGAGGAGGAGACCGCTCGGCCACCTCGCTCCGACACACACGCGGCGGGCCACCGAGCGGGCGAGCCTCGAGGGGGCCTCTGCCGCCGCAGGCCGCAGGGAGGGAGAGTCCTCGAAACGCCTGCCCGCTCGCGCGGGCCTCGGTGGGTCGCGCCCGAACATCGCTCCGCCGGGCACAGCCTTGCCCCCACTGGCCGGCTCGCTCCCCCCGCATGCTGCTCCCCTCGGCTTCCGCGGGGCCGGCCCCCACCTGGGGTGGGCTGGTGGGGCTGAGCTGTCGCGGCCCAGTGGGGATGGGGGATCGTGAGGAGATCCAGCGGTTCCGACTCCCCCCCGGTGTTCAGCCCCCTCCCCTCAACCTCGGCCTCCACATCCCCATCCTCCTCCACCTGATCGCCACCCTCCTCCTGCTCCTCCTCCTCCTTTTCACGCTGGACCAACCTGAGCGCGAAGCTGTGGCGTCAGTGGTGGCGGAAGGAGTAGGGGAACATTAAAAACTCGGATCAAAAAAACACCTGGCGGGCGCCGAGGAAAACGAAATATAGCGAGCGCTGGTCGGGGAGATTACTGCGACCGCACTCGCCAGGTGTGACGACACTCGCCTCAGTTGGATAACAACAACAGTAACAATAACAAGTAGAAAAAATGAACAAATTTAGATCGATGGTGAACGCCGTCGCCGCTAGACACATACAGAATGACGGCACCACCTGGAGTAAGGATACGAGGTGCTGGTATGTTCGTTGGTCGTGCCGTCACCGTGTTGAAAAGTTTAAGGCAAGTGCAACGATCGCCATGCGCATAAACAAAAGCCGCACTGTCAGCAGTTCTAGGGTTGCTGCCCAGGGTTTTGGCGTACCCCAAACTGCTGTGCTTATCCCCCCAGCCCCCAATCCACGCCCCCGCCCATCCCTTTTTTATCTAACAGTTTTTGGGATGCTGCCTGTGTTGAAAAAACTAGGTGCAGGACTGGCCATAGTAAACTTTGTACATGGTCCCTCTTGCCAGCAGTAGACCCGCTCTCGGGTTCCCAAGTGGAGGGGCCACCGTCACCGCATGTAGATCTGGAGTGAGGGGGAAGAGCGCAGGGAGCGACACGGGATGGAGTAAGGCTGGCCTGAAAGGCTTACCTGTCGGGCATGCAAGTGCAATGATCGCCATGCGTAATAAAAAGCGGCACTGCGAGCAGTTCTAGGGTTGCTGCCCAGGGTTTGGTGCACCCCGAATCGTAGCGCTCGTCCTCTAAGTGCTAGATATGACTGAAGTAGGAGAGGAGAAGATGCAAAGACAGCGCGAGGCCATCGGTGGCAGCTGCGGCCTCTGAGTAGCAGGGGGGTTACTGTCAAAGACCAGCCCTTGTTCTAGCAGCTCTTGGGATGCTGCCCGTGTTTTAAACTAAGTGCACGTATGCTGTAGAAAAACTGGTGCAGGCAACACTAGGGCCGCGACCCAGGGTTGTGTAGGCGCACTCCAAGCCTGTTGTGAGATAAACTGGCCAAGCTTGGGCTGGTGCTGTACATATTGTATCATCGGGTTGCACGACTGGGACTAGTGAAAAGATGGCTTGCAATGCTAGAGCTGTGAGCCAGGGTTTTGCAGGCGCGCTCCAAACCTGTCATTGGGGGAAGAGCTACCAGCGCGTCGGACAGCGCGACGGAGCAAAGAGGGCGCAATCGCATCAGTGGAGGAGGCGAGAGTCCAACCGATAATGCGAGGCGAAGGCTAGCACTGCAGGTGCGCATGGCGCCAAAAAAGGCGCCTTATCATAGTAAAAAGTGCGACTTGACAGACTAGGGCTGTGACCCAGGGTTCTATGGGCGTGCCCCGAACCTTTTGCTGAAGTGGGGAGCCAGAATGAGATGTGGAAAGGTGGAGAACGGGTCGAGACTGCAGGGCGGGGTCAGACCCAGTTGGGGGCCCAAGCGCGCACTGCGTGCGCTGCGAAAGGAGTGCAGCCTGTATCAGGGCCCCATCAAAGGTAACTAGCAATGCTCGGGCTGCGGCCCAGGGTTCTCAAGACTTACCCCAAACCTGCATAAAGATGAGCGGGCCACCAGCGCGTCGGATCCGCGACGGCGAAGAGGCGTGGCGCAGTGCGCATCAGAGGCGAGAGTAAGGGGATAGGCCGCGGAAGCGAGGGAGGACAGTCTGCTGTGCACCGCCCCTTGGTGGCGGGCTTCTGCTGCCACACGCGTACGGCGTGCAACTGCGTGGGAGGGTCGCCTGCATCAGGGCCCCTCGAAGTGAGCTGCAGCACTAGGGCTGTGCGACCCAGGGTTGTGTAGGAGTATCCCAAGACCTGCATTACCAGCCTCGAACGTATCCCTATCCCTAAGATTGACACGCCAAAAGGCGATGACAATCTTAGGGACTCGCCCTCAAAAAAGAAGGGAATCCCTAAGATTGGCATCGTGATGAGGAGGTGCCCAGCATAGGGATAGGGATATGTTCCAGGCTGGTAACTGCACTGAGGAGCGAGGCGCCACCACCGCGTCAGTGCCGCGCCGGGGGGAGGGGGGGCTCGAGCGCACCGAAGGCAGAAGGAAGTCACGGGAGGAGACACCTCTGCGCGCGTGACTGCGCGCCGTGCCTCGGCGAGGCTCAAGTTGTAGTCCTTCTGCAGCCATGGAAGAGGCAGGAACACGGGAGCTAACGAGCGGCGGGCGGCAACGGAACGGCACGGAGAGCCCCCTCCCCTGTCGCAGCGTCCCCGCAAAACGCCGGCGAGGTAGGCGACAGCACCTTTTCCGCACATGCTCCCAGACAGCAGATGAGCAAATACGCTGAGCGCAGCCTGAAAGCTGGAAGAAACGCCCGTGTGCTCTACGGGGGCCAGCTGTTGTGAATAGGCATTCTGCCATACGACCGCGGACGCAGAACGGAACCGCTTGCATGACCACGGCGAACAAGGCGATGCGGGCACAATACGGGATCGATCTACCCTACTAATTCACCCCCTCGGCTGGCCCAGCCCTGCCCGCACAAAAGCGCATGGAAGTAGATGCGACAGGGTGAGAAATATGACTCATTTTCGCCGCCGCAAGCATGAGACCTTCCGCCAAACTGTCATAATTCTTTCTGTATCGATGTTCACTCATGCCCGCGAAAGAGCATAGCGCATGTTGCACCCACCAAGGCGACCGACACGGCGCTCATTTACTTTGGGAACTTTTCTCGTACATGTAATACAGATGCTCGCAGCCCACTCCGAATGTCAGAAGACGCTAGTCACAGGGACACCAGTGAGGACGAGCGCGTTCCGTTGGCTTTCCCAGCGAGAATCCAACGAACGACATACGTGGGATGGACCTCGAATGGAGGCTGGCCCGCCCACCCCAAAGAGCCCTAAACCCTGCCAGGCGCCTCCTTCCCGTGGCACACTGAGGTGGGAATTGCCATCATCAACGTCTCGTTTTGTCGTGGTTGCAATTTGACTGTTCGGTTGCCGTGCTTCGACTTTACATGATTGCCGGCTGTACTGTTATGTTGTAAGATCCCGATGCCTTCGCTTGCGAAGACCAGGGTCGCACTTTGAACTCAACGTCTGGCATTGTTGCGCACAACTGAGGCGGCAGTATAATCGGACAGAAATATGCTGTTTCGGCCAGGCCTCAAAAAGCTCGGGCCAGGTTGGAGGCAACCGGGGGGTCTTAGCTGGTTGGGACCCCAGAATCTCGACCAAGAGGGGGGAATGAGGCCAAATCTGCTCAAAATCAGTCCCAGGACCCCCCCTGGGATCCACCTGGGCCAAGTTTGCGCCCCGAAGCCGTTTCTTTCTGATGGTCCCAGGGCCCAACAATTATCCCCGGACGCAGAACAATACAAAAAAAAACCCTCAGCGAACCCCGCACCTCGGACCTGCCACCCCTTCCTGCTCGCCAGAACCAGTGCTGGGCCACCTCCGACCCCCAGCCGGCCCCAATGAGCATCATTCAACAGATCACTATCAGGGGAGCCCAGAATCGAATCGATAAGTCGGATCGGCGATCGAAATAAGTCGGACCGGCGGAAATCGGCAGCTGAGTCGGGAAAAGTCGAATCGGCGGGCATCGGCAGGCTAGTACGCGTCCAACAAGAAATCGGAGCCCAAATCGGAATCCCAAGTCGAATCGAATCGACATCGGACGCAATCGAAATCGAATCGAATCGAATCGGCGGAATCGAAACGAGCCCTGCCCCAATGAGCATCATTCAACAGATCACTATCCCCACTGGCGTGGCCTGGGCCCCACTGGCCGACTTACCCCCCCCCCCCTGCATGGGGACGTAGGCTGCTCCTTTTTGGGCTTCGAGGGAACTATAGCCCCAGCTGGGGTGGTGGGATGGATGGAGGGGCTGAGACTGAGATTTACATGCCTGCTGGTTGGGGATGGGGTGATATATTAATCCAAGGAGGAGGAGGAGGATGGAGGGGAGGAGGACGAGGAGCGAGGAGGAGGAGGGAAAAGAGGGAGGAGGAGGAGGAGGAGGCGGTAGGGAGGAGGAGGAGGAGGAGGAGGAGGAGGAGGAGAGGAGGCGGAAGGAGGGAGGAGGAAGGCGGAGTGAGGAGGAGGAGGAGAGGAGGAGGAGGAGGAGGAGGAGGAGGAGGAGGGGGAGGGGGAGGAGGAGGAAGGGGAGGAGGAGGCATGTCGTAATAAAAGGGAGGGGGTCAAAACCCTCCCAGACGGGCAAATTCAATTTCAGACACACCCCAGACCAGCCATGATGGGGCGGCCTTGTGCCCATACCCCACTGGAACCCTCCAAGACAGCTCAACTCAGACCCCCCCCCAATCAGACCACTACCCTCTTCTCGCGAAATCCCGAGTCCACCCCTTGGACAAGCCTCCCCTGGATTCACCTCATGGAGCCTTTCAGAACCCCCACCCCACCCCCACCCCCCTCACCCGGTGAAAGTACAACGCATCCGGCACCCTGGAAGCGCTACCTCGGCACCGGAGGAGCCCCCAGAGAGCACTCGGGGCCAAGCGAAGCCTTGCTGGGGCCCTGCTATTCTTCCATGAGGCATCGCGAACCATACCGAGCCCAGGCCCAGGCACCCACCCAGAGGGTAAAACAGGGCTAGGATCGGGATAAATCGCTCCAGAGCGTTCCAGAGCGCTCTCAGAGCGTTCCGGAACGCTCTGGAGCGGCCGCGGCGCCCAATACATCCCCCAAACCCGCCGATTCTCAGAGATTTCGAGTTATCCCGATCCGATTTTGTCCCGATCTTCGCGTCGTTTTAGGGGCCGCCGCGTCGCCCGACGCCGCGCGCCGTGCGCGAGGCGCCCTGGAGATGGGCAGCTCCCCGGCCCGGGCCGGGCCCTCCGCGCGCGCCGCGGGGCCCGTGCGCGAGGCACGGCGGAGCCCGCAGCGACCGGGGGCCGCGCGCCCTGTGGAAGGCGGCCCGCGCCCTGCCCTGAGACCCTGGGGCCTCTGATGGGCCCGTTCTCCACCACCACCACCATAGGTTGGGCGGGGGAAGGAGGAGGAGGAGGAGGAGGAGGAGGAGGAGGAGGAGGAGGAGGACCCCGTCTCCCCTCCGATTATGGTGGTGGTGGTGGTGGTGGTGGTGGTGGTGGTGGTGGTGGTGGTGGTGGTGGTGGTGGTGGTGGTGGTGGTGGTGGTGGTGGTGGTGGTGGAGAACAGGCCCATCAGTCTCCACTTGTTCGAGCCGGACGTCTTCGTCTCAAGCCGGCTCGACAAGTGGCTCGGCACTGGGCCCGACCTGGAGGGTTGCAGCCGGCCTTGGGCCAGGAGAACGTGCCTCAGGAGCATGAGCCCCTCCGTCGGCCAATACAAACCAACCAGCCAAGGGCACCCTCCCCAGCATGCACAAGAGCATCCAAGGAACACGAAGGACACTAGGGCACCTCCCCGAGCCGACCTCGATCTTGCACCTCGGTCCGACTGTACAGAGGTGGACCGAGGTGGCGACGTCCGAACCAAATCCCTGCCGCCCATCGAGCTGCCTGAATCGTTGATCGGCGAGGTTGGGGACGGGCACTCGCCGCCGACTCGCGCCCCTGGGGCCGACCTGGACGGCCCCACTCCGTCGGAGGCCTCCCCGAGGCACCGCGCGTGGGAGCCGGAGCGAAAGATCGGCAACCGCGGGACGGGCCTCGGGGAACCGCGCGCGGGGCCCCGAGCCCTCCCTGCGCGGCCCCGGACCCCGCAGAAGGCCTGCCTCCCCGATGCCCTGCGCGACTGGCACGACACGCCGAATCCGATGGATCGTCCACTCTGGGACGGGCCCCAGTCGAGTCCAGTCGCGAATCCGGAGAACAGTCTGCCCGTCGATGCGCCGGCAACCGCGTGACAGCATTGCACGTTGTCTGCCACCCGGTGTCTGCGCCGACCGACGAGATTAGGACGCCTCGCACGTGGCCCGACCCAGATCCCACCCGCCCTCTCTGGGGGGAGGCGGTATAACGAAATCCCTCTCCCTTCTTCCCAAGCCCACTCTTCCCCCATCTGGGGAGGGAGTCATCACCGTACAGACAGGTGTGCTATGTCGTCGCCGCCCGTCGTTCCGTGTGCCGGCACAGAGATTGCTGACAAACCTCTAAACCGACCTTCCGTGTGCTGGCACACGGAAAACTAAATCCCAGAAAAATCAACATGTCCAAATTCGTGAAAATTGCGGCAGTCTCACGGATGGCGGCTTCTAGGGCTTCAAGGCGGAGGAGGCATGGGCCTCGAACCAGACCAGCGACAAACCCGAGTCAATGCGGGCCCCACCCCCCGCCATCCCTGCCACTGGCCATCGCTCGGACGTCCATTCCCTGTGTTTTTGTTCGGTTTCGTGCGTGGTTTTTTCGCCAAGTGATTAAGAATGATCCTCGATGGTCCTCGCCGAGGAAGAAACGCACACGTCCGAGCGATGCCGAGGCCAACACGCACTGCAAGGTGCACCCTGCGGCAGGATCTGGGCCGGTGCGACCGCCCTGCGAGCACCGTGCGCTGGCTCTTGTCAGGGACGGCGGGGGTGCCCATACAGGGCAGGTTCTAAGACATAGGATTTTTAAACATCTAGGACCTAGGACGGGGCGTTGACCTAAGGAACCCTAAATAAGGAACGAGGCCCCTTTTTCCCATAAATTAATCTTCGATTTCCTATCGAAAACATAAGGACAACCTGAGGCAAGCCGTGAAACACTTAAGGAACGCGGAGCCCCTCCCCAACCAAAAGGGTTCCTTCTTCAGGGCCCCGACTGTAATTTATGAGTAAAGTTATGCATGAGCTCATCGTTGTTTTTGATACTGAATCCCTGCATGTTTAATACGTGACCCGCACGCGGAGCATGTATGAAAAAAAAAGGCACTGTACGCTCCACCCTGTGCGGGCCTGCCGTCCCTGCCATCACACCATGCCACATACAGTCGGGGCGTTGACCTAAGGAACCCCAAAGAAGGAACGAGGCCCCTTTCTTCCATGAGGTAAGCTCCGACTTCCGATCGAAAACCTAAGGCACACCAAATGCGAACTGCAGAACTACTACGTAAGGAACACTGAGCCCCTCCCAAACCAAAAAGGGCTCCTTCTTCAGAGCCCCGACGGTGTGCCCCGCGGCACAGGCCCGGGCCGGGCGCGGACGCCCCGTGGTCGCTCTGCTCGGGCGTCAGAAAACGGACGGCGGTGGTGCCCGGTGCCCTCCTCCTCCTCCTCCTCCTCCTCCTGCCTCCTCCCCCTCCCCCTCCTCCCTCCTCCTCCTCCTCCTCCTCCTACCCCTCCTCCTCCTCCTCCTCCTCCCCCTCCTCCTCCTCCTCCTCCTACTCCTCCTCCTCCTGGTTCGCGCTCCGCTGGCCCGCCATCACTGCCCACGCACAGTTCAGTGGCAACTCATGGGAGCCTCCCATACCATCTTGTCGGCTCTTGCGAATCGACGCTAATCGACTCTAGTCGACGCTAATCGACGCTGAATCGACGCTAGCCGACGCTAACTGACGCTAAATCGGCGTTCTCTCATCGACCCCCAGACGCTAATCGACGCTAACCGACGCTAAAGACGGAATTGAAAGGGTACACCAGGCTCCCATGACTTGCTACCGAAGCACAGTGCTCGTGAAGCACTCTGTGTGGCAAAAGCTGGGTCCTGCGCGGGCGCCCCGCGAGCCTTAGGCGGCGGTGCTTGAAGAGGGGGGCAGCGGGAGGGGCTCATATTCACTGCTCTGCGCAGGCTCATTTTTTTGGTTGCTTATTGGAGAGAGTCCGAGAGCTGCACGCAGAAAGCAACGCTGATGGGTCAAGGACAACGGTGATGGTTCCAACCACACAAAGTCGTTCCTGATCGCTACTGCTGCGATGCAGAACATGCATATGGCCCGGTTACAAATACGTGAAAACGTCCACCGCCTGCAAACGAACTACTGGCAGGTTGCCCAAAAAAACAAGCCAGGGCGCTGGCCGAAGGGGGGAACGTCTGCGCGAGGGCCTCCCGCGCGACCTCCAGAAGTTTGTGCTCATGCGAGAGCTTGTGCTTCGCCCTCCACCACCACCTCCGCCCCCACTCCCCCCCACACACCCCCACCAGCCCAGACCAGCCCCGCCCGAATCGTCGTAGACATCGGTCACTGACAACTGGTTGGTATCTGTGCCCATTCCAGTCGCTTAGCACGGAGCGTGGTGCCAAAATCCTCGTCGACCGTGGTTGATTATCTAGGAATGAACAACCTAGGTTCATTATGTTCAGATGATACCCCCATTGGATTAATGTTCTGTGGATGGATCGGTGTCCCCCCTTCGCCGGATCATTTCATTCTGGAATAATGCATCTGGGGTCGATATTCCGACATAACGAACGAGGGTTGATCCCATTCCAAACTCCTTCTCAAGCGCTCACCCCCTCCGCCGGATCATTATCATTCCAGGAAAAAAGCTAAGTTCACTATTCCAATTACATTACGAACCCCAGTTTATGATATTCTAGAGATAACGGACTAGGGTCAATATTCTAACATACTGAATCCCAATTTGGATGCACGGGGTCGGGGAAAAATAATTAGAATTATTCCGGGATCATGAATCCGGATTCAGAATATCCACCTATGGCTCAGGCGACGCCCCTCAACCTCCATTAATATCATTCCAGAAATGTAAACCTGTGTTCATTATTCCCGAGGCATTATGAACCCCAGTCAATATTTCCAGAACATTATGAACCCAAATGAATATCATTTTGGAGCCAATATTCCCGGATCAGTATAAACCAAGGTTCATAATTTTCCGGGGGATCATTATGAACCCCAGTCAAGATGTCTCGGAACATTCAAACCCAGGTTCATAATGTTCCCAGGGGATCATTATGAACCCTGGTCAATAATCTCGGCACAGTATGAACCCAGGTTGCTACCTTCTTGCGGTTCGTCCTGTTAGCACGGGCCTGCCTAAGCAACGTTCTGCTGCTTAGCACCTCGGCGCTCTAAATAAGCGCGGCCCTGCATGGAGGAGTACAAGGAAGAGAAGATGCCATGAGTGGGGAATACTGGGGTGGAACTGTAGTTGATGCCGTTCCTCGGGAGGTCATATCGGAGCCGTTTTCTTGTTGTCAGCGGCTGCCCGACCGTCATGAGCTGAAAAAAAACATCGCGCGGATCGGACCCCGTGCGTCGGGGGAGAAAGACTACGAACAAACATCGTGCAGGATACCTGCTCTGGTGCCACGGTGGCCCTGCGATGGGAGGAGGTGGAGGAGGCGAGCGAAGAGGAAGAGCGAGGCGCCCACTGGGCCAGGCAGGAAAAACCGCCTGCTGCCAGGATACTGGCTGCCAGGGTATGGAGTCCGCCCGCACCAGCCATCTCCGAGACAGCACTACAGTCGGGGCGTTGACCCAAGGAACCCTAATAAGGAACGAGGCCCCTCTTTCCCACAAGTGAAACTTCGATGTCCCATCGAAAACATGAGGAAAACATGAGGCAAGCTGTGAAACAATCGAGGAACACCGAGCCCCTCCACAACGAAAAGGGTTCCTTCTTCAACGCCTCGACTGTTACGAGGCCGATGTGGCATCACAGCAGCAATTCGGCCCCTGACTTTCGTCCTGGGTTCGGTTTAGTGAAGTGATGAATTTCGGGGTCCTTACGTGGGAAAAAACATCACTTCACTAATAATCTGGGGCCCCTGGGGCCTCAGTGGGCCCTGGGGCCCAAAATTAGTGAAGTGATGGTTTTCGGGCCTCGGAACTGTGCTGCCCGGCGCAGGCACAGGCGGAAAACGGCCGCCCGCGCCGCACCCCGAGCGCGGAGCGCGGCGCGCACCAGAGAGGACGCCCGGCCAAGAGACAGTCTGGAGCCGCTCGCACAGGCGGCGGAGGAGGAGGAGGAGGAGGAGGAGGAGGACGCCGACGAGGAGGAGGAGGAGGAGGAGGAGGAGGAGGAGGACGTCGAGGAGGAGGAGGAGGAGGAGGAGGAGGAGGACGTCGAGGAGGAGGAGGAGGAGGCGCCGCAGTGCCGCCGCGCGCGAACGTGGCGCGCTGCGAGCGGCGCGCCCAGCACGCCCGGGCCGGCTCCCGCCCACGTGCACGGGAGGGAGCGCAGAGGAGAGGAGGGGAGCCATGGAGGAGCGGGACGACGGTGAGCGTCGAGCAAAGGGGGCGAGAACGGACGGGAAAGCTGCAGATGCAAGGTCAGCAGCTCGCCTTCGGCGCCGCCGATGCAGCGCAGCGCAACACTGCAGCCACGTCGTAAGAGCACAGTGGGGCGCCGCCACATACGCGCGAGTGCGAAGACGCTGGACATCATGGCGCCTCCTCCTGGTCCTCCCCCCAGCCCACTCCCCCCCTCACCTCTTCCTCCCTCGGCATTCCCAGAAGAACCGCTGACTCGTTGGCTATGGCAAGAGATTGAAAAATGTGAGGCAATCCGCAAAACTACGGACTATGGCGTCGAGTCCGCAGTAGGATGAAGAAAAAGGCTTGTCCACAGCATTCGGGAGGGCTCCACGGAACGTCGAGAACTGCCAACGAAACAGCACCCCCCATCCCGCCACGTCCTCCTCTCTCAACCAACTCTCCCCCCCCACCGACGTGATTACAGCTCACGATGTCGAAAAATCCCAGCGCGATAGAAGCGGTGAAGGAAGTGCTGCACGGTGACTGCCCATCCCAGCGGCCTTTAGCTGGGGCTGGTCATTCGAGGAGGAGGGGAATTCGCAGAAGATGCGAGAAAGACTCGGGCGGATGGGTCGAGACCGGAAGCAACGCTTGCACTTCTTCGATCACGTCCGACTCAGTGCAAGACTGCTGCCAGCGAGCTGGCAGCCTGACCAATGGTCGTGCCGCTACCACGGCGAGACCGACTGGCCTCCTCACAAGACCTCATCCGTCGCCCTGCGGACGTCGTCCTCCGCCTCGCCCCCTTCCTCCTGTCAGGCCGAGACGGGCCCAGCGCGCTGCTCGGCCGCTGCCCGGGGCCGATCCATAGAAGGTGCCAGCAGCAACTCGCATCTGCAAACGCTCACGGGGAGAAAGACTGGACGCCCGAGCTATCCGGGGTAGCTCGGGCCCAGGGTAACTCGGGCTTGGGTTCCCGAAAAACGAACCCGAGTTAGCCCTGACCCGAGTTACCCCTGATGATTCGGGACTCTGGACGCCCGAAATATCCGGGGTAACTCGGGCCCTGGAGAACTCTGGCTCGGACTCCCGAAAAACGAACCCGAGTTAGCCCTGACCCGATTACCCCTGACGATTCGGGGCCCTGAAAAGACGGCAGCCTCCCGCAAGCCGGCTTCGCCCCTGCGCCAGCAACGGGTCGCCCCTCTCCCCATCCCCCCTCCTCCTCCTCCTCCTCCTCATCCGTTCTCCTCCTCCTCCTCCTCCTCCTCCTCCTCCTCCTCCTCCTCCTCCTCCTCCTCCTCCTCGTAATCCCGCCGCGCGCGCCGCCCTCCAGCCCCTCTCCTCCGACCGCGGGCGGCCCTGCCCGCCCCCCGCCCGCCCATTCCCGAAGAAGCGCGTGCGCGGCCCCACCCTGCGCGCGAGGCCCGCGGGGGCCAGCGCTGCCCCCAAATAGACTGGACGACTCAAATCAAGGAATCGGAGGAATCAATCGGGGATGGACGGACCTCCCTTTAGCAAAACGTGGTTCATTGAAAGCGACCTGAGGCCCAAACCTGGCGGGCGCACGCCTGGAAAATAACGGCCACGGCGCCCTCTCGAGAACCGAAAACGGACAATTCACTAATCGACGTGTCACTGTTGGGGGTTCTGTCCACCCCCGAAATAGACTAGACGACTCAAGTCAAGGAATCGGAGGAATCCAGCAGGTTTGGAATCCGGCACTCCGCAAGCGAGCAAGCGTGCAAGCGTGCAAGCAAGCAAGCAAGCAAGCAGGCAAGCAAGCAGGCGTATAGGCATGGGCGTGGGCATAGGAGTTCGGGGGAGGCATAGGCATAGGCACAGGAATAGCAACAGGAATCAGGGGGAGGGGGCATAGGAATTAGGGGGGTGGCAACGGACCAGTTAGTAGGGTTGGAGCAGGATTCCGATGGGGCAAGCCTACTTGGAGAAACATTGGACGGACGCGCCGAGGCGACGGAGCAGACTGGGGCCGTGTATCAGCCGAGCTGCGATTGAGCAGCGCGGCGGCAGGATTGTATGTTTGGGCAAGGGCGGCTGCGACTCGCCCGCGCCTGCACCTGACGACACCGAGCTGCAGCGGTCGCCCAACATGCCGCGATGGTAGTGCAGCGCGGCCAACCGAGATCGCCCCTGACATGACTTGACCCTCAACAACCGTTGAGGACAGAGGGGTCCTTCCCCCCGAAGCCCCACCACCACACACCACCACCACCCGCCCACGCCCCCAGCCCCCCTCTCGCTGGGTTCGCCTAAAGGCGCAACTCCTCGGCGCCCACGGTGCTCAACGCGATGTGCTGCTGCACACTCCAGAGCCCTTGTTGGCCAGAGGTTCGCTCGATAGCAAAGCCTCCAGCTAGCCCGAAGTCGGCGTCCTCCTCCAGCAGCAGAACGACCCACCACACCTCCCCCCCCCTCCCCACGGAAGTGGCGCGCTGAGCGACGCGCCGACGCCGCAGCGACCATGCAGGAGCGCGCTCCGACTGCACGTGCTGGCTAGTCTGGGTTGAAGTCTGGGTTCAAACAAAGCAAAAAAACACTCAGAACACTTAATGTCATATGACAATGAGCGCCACGGTACACTGGTGATCAGTCAGTATTGCACGTTGACCATATGGATGTCCCCGACGGCTGCCTTGAACCACTGTTTCATGTCCTCACTTCCACGAAGGCGGTGCCAATTGCCATTGGCGATCGTGCTCTCTTTTCGGTGCTCCTGGTCTATTGGGTGTTGAGCTCCCTCCTTGTGACCGTCAGCAGTTGCAACCGAACTGGTTTTGCCTCCGAAACCGTAAACGTCGAGCTGCTCGCAGACAGCAGCAAACACCACGAACGCTCGAAAACCAGTTGAGGGATCGTGCGGCACGCTGGCATGGATGAAATGTGTCAGGTTATGATGGAAGCAACCGACGAAAGAATGCTGAGGCGGCCATGGCCTGTATGCACCCTCACAGCCGGTGCTTCCGCTTCCTGTGTAAACTATACCCGCACCAAAACAACCGGAACCTGGCCCCGCGCAATCGATGCTTCCACTTGACGAACTGTGATTGCCCATGACCTGGACAGAATGATTGTTGCCAACAACAACGATATCAGTGCGCCTGCCAAAATCTTCGAAGAAAGGAGCTGTGGGGATCCGGTTGAGGCGGATCACCACGTCGTGCGAATCGATATCCGAACCTCTCCTGGCGCCAGCCAGTATGTCACCAGACCCGACGAGCGCACAACGCTTCAGGCTCAGATGTTCAAAACCTGGATTCAAAGCCGTGATGTTCACCACGGACCGTACCCGCGATGCGGCATCCGCTTTGGCGTGGGCAGCGCCGACCAGCGATCCCCGCGGTGTCCAGCGAGACAGGCAGAGGACACTAGCGATCCCCACAAGTGATATTAACAAAAAAAAAGACACAACTATCCAGTTGGTTCGCTCGAACTCTCTGGCCGAACGACTCCGACCCCGAATCATCGCTGAGGGAGCCACTATCCACTGCTTGATGTTCATCTGCTGCAGCGACAGGCAAGCGTATTGAGTTTGGACGGTTCACACCACACAGCGGTCGCGCCTGCACCAACATGGCTGACCTTGAACGAGGAGGCCGCGCAACCTGCAGCGGCAACACAGTCCTGCACTCCAAGTCTGTCCCGCGCCCCTGAAAAAAAAAGGCCGTCAACTCGTAGCCGCTCGCAGCGACTTGAGCCAAAATGGTTACGGCATGTTCTGTGCAGGCTCATGATCCCTGACCAAAGTGCACTTTGCAGCAATATCTGGATCATGCGCGGGCGCCCTGCGATCACTTTGCGCTTGTTTTTTTGCCAGGGTCGGCGGAGGGGCCCTCTTATCGGCTGCGGTGTGCTTCCGACGGGACTCATGACCTCAGTGAAATCGGGGCCCTAGGCTCGGATGCTGCCTATGTGTTGGGAGGGCGGGTTAAAATGAGCGGCGCAGTTTCTGGTTTGGGGTAGCTTGATCACTGTTCCCTATTAATAAACACCCCCTCCCCCAGGCGAAATTCGGAACATGCGCAGCCAACCCGATGCGGCCCCCCCGGACCATCCCTGTCAAAAAAACAATACAGAGTGCACTTAGCGGCGGCGGCGGCTGCGGCGGCTGCGGTTGCGGCGGCGGTGGCTGCGGCGGTTGCGGCGGCGGCGGCGGCGGCGGCGGCGGGGGCGGCGGCGGCGGCGGCCGGCGGCGGCGGCGGCGCGGCGGCGGCGGCGGCGGCGGGCGGCGGCAGCGGCTGCGGCGGCGCGGCGGTTGGTCGGCAGCGGGGTGGGGGGGCCCGGCGGCGCGCGGCGGCGGGCGGCGGCGGCGGCGGCGGCGGCGGCAGGCGAGGCGGCGGCGGCGGCGGCGGCGGCGGCGGCGGCGGCGGCGGGCAGCGGCGGGCAGCGGCGGCGGCGGCGGCGGCGGATAGACCCCCAGTAGCTGCCCATCCAAAGACAACCGCTGAATATGCTGAGGCTCGGGCCAGATTCGGGTGCTACCTATGTGTTGGGAGGGCGGGTGGGAGTGAACGAAACGGCTTGCGGGCGGGGAGGGGGTTTTGACCTCTCCCCCGACCCCCTTTCCCTGATGTTGGACGGGGGAACGGAGCGGTCAGAGGGTCCAGGATGGCCCGAAATGGGCACAATATGACCCCGATGCCCGAGAAGGGCCTCCAAGATGGCTCAAGATAGCCGACGAGCTCAAGGTAGCCTTCAACATACCTCCGAGAGGTCCCAAGGCGGTTCCAAGTATCCCCGAAGCCCTCCAAACCCACGAAGCGAAAATCGCCCCAGGATTTGAAACAAAATTATGATGTGTGTTTTTTATCGCCGTTTCGCCCCCAGTGGGCCTCTGAGGCCTCAAGATGACCCCGAGGTGGCTGAAGAGAGCCCAGAGGGGCCCACCCAAGAGGGCCCCAAGGCAGCCTCAAGAGAGCCCAGGAGCGCCCCCAGAGCGTCCCAAGAGGACCCCAAGAGGCAATCGTTCGACCTCCAGGGGGAACCCTACTTTGACGCAGCCTATGTCTAAGACCCTTGCGCTATAAGATGACCCCGCGAAGAGCCCCAGACCCACCAAATATGCTCAAGAGGGCCCCGGGGGCCCGAAGAAGGCTCCAGGAAGGCCCCAACTAGACCCCAAAATGGCTCCAAGAATCCCCCACAAGGCTCTTGCGACAAAAGACCCGCGCCTCGTCATCCTTCTCCTCCTCCCCTCCCTCCTTCTCACCTTCCTCGTCGTCCACATCATCCTTCTCCGCCCCCTCCTCCTCCTCCTCCTCCTCCTCCTCCTCCTCATCATCATCATCATCATCATCATCACCATCCTCCTCCTCCTCCTCCACCTCCTCCTCCTCCTCGTACATGGTCACACGTTTCCTCCTGCTCCTCCGCGTGCTCCTCATTATCATCCTCCCCTCCTTTACATCCTCATCCGAATGGCTCTCAAAAACATAGTTTCCAGATGGGCCGGTGGGGATATTTTTTTTGTCTGCGGCCGCGCGACAACGGTCTGGCGGCGAGGGGCAATGTCCAGGGCGGGCGGCACAAAGCGAATTGGCGACCCCAACCGCCACATTGGCAGGCCGGTTCGCACCTGCACAACAAGCGCGCAGTTGCACATGCACTGAACCAGATGCTCTGCATTCACCAGCAGACGCACCTAGGCGCCGCACTGTAAACCAAAGTAAACAAGCGGCCGCGGGTGCGAGTGCAACGGAGTGAGTCGCCGGTGCGGCGCTAAACTCCAAGCAGCCAGCTCGGCAAGCTAAGAGACACGAGCCCGGGAGACCGGGCTGCCGGCGGTGGAAAACAAGAGGCAAAGCGAGCGCGGAAGGCTGAACCACTCAGCGCGCAGCCCTCAGACTCCACCGCTCAGCTGGGGGGGGCCAGCGGCACCAATCGCATCGAGCCCGGCGCCTGCGACGAATAGGCCCGAGGTGAACGCGACGATGCGCGAGACGCAGGCTGTACAAGGCTGCAACACTCAGAGCAAGGCCTTCGGGCACACCACTCCCAGTGCCGGTGGAAGCCAGCGACTGCCCAAGCACTACAGTGCCGTCCTGCCGCGGAGAGGTCCACCGATGCCAGCCGCGGACAACGCTGTGGGTCGGCCCGTGGGGGGGGAGACCTCAGCGCTGCCTGTCCGACGGGCCCTCCGACAAGGCCTCCGCGGCCGCCGCGGGCGAACCCCTGAGGCACAGTGGGGGGCGCCCACCGGGCCGAAGCAGCGGGGGGCGCGACGCCCCACACCGCGGCCAGCCCGAAGCAGAGCCGGGGGGCGTCTCCAGTCACCTGGCGTGTCCAGGGGTGGATGCAACCAGCGGAGAGCACCTCGGCAGTGGAAAGGGGGGCGCAGCTAACCGCCGCAAGACACAAGTAACTTAATAGCTGATGCACGCCGAGAACATCTGCGCATGAAGGGGGGTGCAGCTAACCGCCGCGAAACACCATTACATCGAGGGGGGGGGCTGGCAGAACCTCGCCGACGCGGTCCCAGCTGGAGTGCGCCAGCGCCGGGCGCGCCTCATGGGGGGGTTCATATGCCGCCGCTGTACGCACCATAGCTGAAGCTGCGAACTAAGCCTAGGCACCGGCTGAGCGGCGAGCAGAGGGGGGACTATTTCAGACGACTGCCCCCTGCCACCGAGAGCGGGCGGCTGTCACGGCTGGACAGCAAAGGAGGGGCGCGCTGGGGCGGTGCATCTGCGGCCGCCCCCTTGTCACCGAGAGAGAATGGCTGTCGCCGAAGGGCAGCAAAGTAGGTGATCCCGGGACCGGTGAGGCCTGCGGGCTAGTCCCCACCTGCTGAAGGGGGGGTGAGATGTCCATGCATGGTCCACTTCTCCAGTGTGGGCTGTCTAGCTATGCTGCGCCATGGGTGAAATGCGGGGAGACCCCCGCCCCAGCGGGAGTTGCCCCAGGGCATGGCGGCCGAGGCTGGGAGAAAAGGGAAAGCGAGGCAAGGGTAGCGGCATGGGCACCTTCACTCGGCGGTGGACAAACCTCCCTTCAGTAAACCTTCCCTTAGTGAAAACGGCCTGGGACCGAAACCGACGGACCTGGACCCGCAAAAACGACGGCCGCGACGCCTTGTCGCGAACCGAAAACGGCCAATTCCTTAATCGACGTGTCAGGGTACTCCAGATTTCGTAATAAAGGGAGGGGGGTCTCATTTCGGGGGGGGTCTCTTCCAGGCTATCTTGGAGGGCCTGGGGGGGTCTGGGGACGATGTTTTGGAGGGTTCTCCCACGGGGGGGGTCTGAAATGGTTTGTCTTGGAGGGTCCAGACCCCCTCCCTTTTATTACGAAATCTGGAGTAGGAGGTCGATCCACCTCCGATTCACCTCCTTTGAGAGAGACCGTGACCACCGGGGATGGGGATCGGCTCGGCGATCTTTTTTTTTCCTGCATGATCACGACCGCAGTGCACGAGCAAACGCACGAGGCCCGTCCCGGGGCACTGAGCATGAGATCCGCTTCCCCTCACGGGGGCTATGAACGAGCCCATCGGATACAGGCACGGGCATGACGGCGGTAATGCAGCGGAGGAGGAGGAGGAGGACGAGGAGGAGGAGGAGGAGGGGATCGGCTCGGCGATCGGAGCGGGCTCACGCCCAAGCACTGGAGGCGGCGGCGCGCCACGCCGAGGCGGCGCGGGCCTGCCGAGCGCGGGCGACCCTCGGCGTTTCAGGGTGTCCCTGGGACTCCCTTCTGGAAGCCCGTGCAGAGGCAGGGGCAGGAGGAGGAGGAGGAGGAGGAGGAGGAGGGGGAGGAGAGGAGGAGGAGGAGGAGGAGGGTGAGGGGGTAGGGGCCAGGAGGAGGAGGAGGAGGCGGAGGAGGAGGCGGAGGAGAAGAGAGGAGGAGGAGAGGGGAGGGGGAGGGCAGGAGAGGAGGAGAAGGGGAGGAGGAGGAGAAGGGGGGAAGGAGGAGGAGAAGGGGAAAGGAGGAAGAGGAGAGGAGGAGGAGGAGGAAGGAGAGGAGGAGGAAGGAGGAGGAGGAGGAGGGAGAGGAGGAGGAGGAGGAGGAGGAGGAGGAGGAGGAGGAAACCGAACACGTAAGAAACATGAGCGCTTGGAGGTCCACCGCACGACCCTCCGACAGATCGGGTGCTTCGGTGGCGTGTCTTCTCCGAGAGCAGCACTCGGGCGGCGGACCCTCCGTGCCGAGCTCGTGGCCTCGCTCCGGCGCCGCGCGTACACTTTCCGCGCGGCTCCTGCCGGCCACGCGGAGGGCAACTCCCTCTCCGGGCGAAGCCAGGGCCGGGGCCAGCTCGGCCTGGGACCACTCGAGGACCTCCGAGCTCTGGCGGCGCTGCAGGATGGATCGGGCGCCGCGGCCGTTCTGGAGCGCGCCCAGAGGGTCTGAGAGCGCTCCAGAGCCGGAGGCCTCCCAGGTGGGGTGCGCATCGATGGGGTCGGAGGATCGCGCCGCATCGCCAATACATCGGCGATGCACCGGCGATGCATGGGCGATGCGCCGGCGATGCGCCCGCGATGCATCGTCGACGTGGGCGATGCATCGGCAACGTCGACGTGAAGCAAATCGGGCTCCACATCGAGCCGCATCGGCGATGCATCGGCGATGCGGCGCGATCCTCCGACCCCATCCACTCCGACCGATCTAGGAGGCCTAGAAGAACGCTCTGACCACACACCACACACACACACACACACACAAGGAGACCCGTCGGACCATGAGGCCAAAGCCCAGACTACAGGGGCCCGCTCTCGGACGCCCGCCCCCCCCCCCCCCCCAAAAAAACACCATTGCGATATGGTAAGCGATGTGGGTTCCGAGCTTCGGCGTTTGGACGAAAGTTGGGGGAAGGGGGTGGGCCTGGGTCTGGACCCGTGCTCGGAGGAGGGGGAGGAGAAGGAGGAGCAGGAGCAAGAGGAGGAGGAGGAGGAGGAGGAGGAGGAGGAGGAGGAGGAGGAGGAGGAGGAGGAGGAGGAGGAGGGGGAGGAGGAGGAGGAGGAGGAGGAGGGGGAGGGGTGAGAAGAAGGAGGAGGCGGAGGAGGAGGAGGAGGAGGTGGAGGGAGGATGGGAGGAGGAGGAGGAGGGGGAAGGGAGGGTCACAGATGCTCGGCGACGTCCTTGAGCTGAGCCTTGTTCTCG
>CAUYUJ010014125.1:26685-41685 GCA_963575745.1 Prorocentrum cordatum
CTCTTCCTCCTCCTCTCCTCCTCCTCCTCCTCCTCCTCCTCCACCTCCTCCTCCTCCTCCTCGTCAGACCCCATCGAGGAGACCTAGATTCCTCGAGCCTCCTCGGGCAGCTCCGGCGGGTCCTCCGGGTCGTCGGACAGGGCTGGGGCTACGCCGCGCTCGGGCTCCCCCGCGGGCGCGGGCGCGGCCGCGGGCGCGGCCGCGGGCGCAGTCCCCGCGGCGGCGGCGAAGTCCTCGGCGCCCTCGCGGCGCCCCGCGGCATCCTCGCGGCGCCCTGGGTAGACCTTCAGCGGGAACCCACTCCTCGGGCGACAAGATCCCCCGAGATCCTGGCGTTGCAATGTTTTCGCACCGGGCGTTTTCGCTCTTTGTCGGGCCCCGGGGCCCTCACAGATCGATCCGGCTCGAAAAATGACGCAGAAAGATGGGATCCGTGGCTCCGGGCGTGATGTTTCGCGATGCTGCAACTTTCTCGCAACGCCGGATCTCAGGGCGTACACATAGTCACCGCCACCGGCCAGCCCCATGCGGGGCCCTGGAGCGGTGCTGCATATTGCAAGTCAGGGGGCGCATGCGCCGCTCATGGGCCCAGGACGGGCCTGGCCGGCGGCGGTGGACACGTGTGGATCTCGCCGCCCCAGCTCCGGTACTTGAGGAAGTGGATGGCCCCGCTGGACGTGCCCACGGCGGCCACGGACAGCTCTTCGCTGGCGACGAAGGCGCTGATCGTCTCGCCCTCGCCGACGAGGAAGATCGGCCGCGAGCGCGCGGGGCAGGCCTCGGGGAGCAGACAACGACATAAGCACGAACGTCCAGAGGTCCGCGCGGCTGTCTTGGATCGGCGCTGGAGCCCCCTCCCTGGCGCGCCCAGCGCGCCAAGGGCGGCTCCGGAGGCGCCGCCAGGGGGGCCCCCGCCCCGATCTGCGAACTCCGCGCGGAGCTCGGAGTTTTTAATGCTCATATGTCATTGTTTTTGGCGACGCCCACAGATGGGGTACAGGGGGAGGGGAAAAGCCTTCTTAGAAGGAGGATGCGTCTTATGGAAGGTGCCGGCCCTACATCTACAGACAAGGCCAGCGCCATCTGAGAAACAGGGACGCGTCTAAGAAGCCTTCCCCCCTCCCCCTACTCGCCATGGCTCGGACGTCCATTCCCTGCTGGCATTGTTTCGGCTTCGTGTGCGTGCATTTTTGTCGCAGGATGGTCTCTCTCCTCGATGGCCCTCGCCAATGGAAACATGCACACGTCCGAGCGATGCCAAGCCTGCCCTAGAGAGGGAGAAAACCCGCCATACACATGGGGGCCCAGCGCGGACCCGAGAAATCCGTGCGGAGCGCCAACAATTTATCATGCTTATGGCGTTTTTCCTGCTTCGGCAACCCCCCTCCAGTTCCGCACCACCTCAAAGAGGTATTCCGTGACATGCGCATCTTGCCGTTGCAAGGCTTGTTCACACGGGCGCGTGCTTCTACAGACCGCCAGGTTTCTTGGATCAGACCAAGCATGCCACTTTCCTTTGCCTGAATGTTGCGCTTGGGGGGGGGGGGGGGGGGGAAAAAACAAAAAAAAAACCTCCGCGCGTGGCCCCTGTTGGTTCTCCGCGAGGCCCGCTCGTGGAGGCGCACCTCCGCCTCCGTCACCGACAGCACGTGGCCCCGGAGGGCGGAGAGCCCGCACCAGCGCGGGCGCGCCGCGCGGAGGGCGCTGGAGCCCTCCTCCTGCAGGCTCTGCGCCTTCGCGAGCTGCTCCTCTCGGCGGCGAGCCCAAGGGGGGGAAGTCCGAACCCAGGGAGCCAGGAGAGCCCAGGATCGGATCGACAAGTCGGATCGGCGATCGACATGAATCGGATCGGCGAAAATCGGCAGCCGAGTCGGGAAGCATCGAATCGGTATACATCGGCAGGCCAGCAGACCTGCGTTGAGAAATCGGATCCTAAATCGGAATCCGATGTCGAATCGAATGGGGCGAGCCCATGGGGGGAAGTCCGAACCCAGGGAGCCGACGCTCCAAATCGCCGGGCAGCTCGCCACCTTGGCCCCCTTCGGCCCCACGCCGAGGGGCGAGCATATGTACGGGCGCAGCATCGCGCTGGATGCGATACACTCGGCCAGGCCAGGCAGGGGAAAACCAACCATTGAAACCAATGTCGAACGTGATCCATATTCCAACGCTGTGGCTGCATGATGCGCCCCGATCCCCCGATCAACGAATTGAGCCTCAGCCCAATGTCGAACGCGATCCATATTCCAACGCTGTGGCTGCATGATGCGCCCCGAACCCCAGACCAACAAATCCGACGATCACGCCTGACCGCCCGTGCGTGGCACATGGTGCTGCTTGGTTACGTCTGCAAGAAAATCCTCAGCGCCCTGACTTAACTGGCAGCGAAATATCCTCACACCCCTCGCTTAAAGCTGCAAGCAAAATATCCTCACACCCTGGTCAAACATTGCCAGTGAAATATCCCCACTCCCCTCGATTAAAACTGCCAGCGAAGTATCCTCACCCCCTGGCCTAAACCTGCCAGCGAGATATCCTCAATCCACTGATTTGAAACTGTCAGCGAAATAATTATCCTCATTCCCCTCGATTAAAACTGCCAGCGAAATCTCCTCACACCCCTCACTTAAAACTGCCAGCGAAATATCCTCACACACCTCGCTGAAAATTGCCGGCGAAATATCCTCACACCCCTCGCTTAAAATTGCCAGCGAAATATCCTCATCTTCTGGCCTAAAACTGCCAGCGAGATATCCTCAACTCCCTGATTAAAAACTGCCAGCGAAATATCCTCGCACCCCTCGATTAAAACTGCCAGCGAAATATCCAGACTCCCTGGCCCAAAACTGCCAGCAACATATCCTCACACCCCTCGCTCAAAAACTGCCAACGAGATACCCTCACCCCCTGGACTTAAACGCCAGCGAAATATCCTCACACCCCTCGCTTAAGATTGCCAGCCAAATATCCTCATCCCCTGACTTAAAACTGCCAGCGAGATATCCTCACACCCCTCGCTTAAAGCTGCCAGCGAAATACCCTCACCCCCTGGCCTAAAACTGCCAGCGAGATATCCTCAATCCACTGATTTAAAACTGCCAGCGAAATAATTATCCTCACTCCCCTCGATTAAAACTGCCAGCGAAATCTCCTCACACCCCTCGCTTAAAACTGCCAACGACATATCCTCACACCCCTCGCTTAAAATTGCCGGCGAAATATCCTCACACCCCTCGCTTAAAACTGCCAGCGAAATATCCTCATCTTCTGGCCTAAAACTGCTAACGAGATATCCTCAACCCCCTGATTTAAAACTGCTAGCGAAATCCTCACACCCCTCGCTGAAAACTGCCAGCGAAATATCCTCACACCTGGCCTAAAACTGCTTCTGTCTGTCTGCCTGTCTGTCTGCCTGTCTGGCCTAACACTGCCAGCGAAATACTCTCACCCCCTGGCCAAAAACTGCCAGCGAGATATCCTCAACCCCCGGACTCAAAACTGCCAGCGAAATATCCTCACCCCCCTGACTTAAAACTGGCAGCGAAGCATCCGCATCTCCAGAAATAAAACTGCCATCTAACGGCTTTGGTGATTCAGTTCAGTTCTGTCAGTTCTGTCTACTTCCCGAAGATCAAATTGCAGGCTGCGCCCGTAACAAAAAATTGGGCGGCGGGATTGTGTTGCCGTGTTCGGCCTCCGGGGGCCCTCGCCGGGCCTCGGGAGCGTCAGGAAACTGCTCAGGACGAAAAGCTGGCCCCGGGGAAGTGGCCTGGACCCCAAGGGTCCACGCACCGAAACCTTTGGAGCAGCCGGACGTCTGGGAAGGAGCCAGGGGGGGTTCGAGGTCCGAGCCGCGAGGTTGCCGCAGGCGCTCGTGGCCTCTCGGCGGTGCGCTTGCCTCGGGGGTGCTCTCTCTCTCTCCAGAGGCGGTGCCTCGGCGATGAGAGCGCTCCCCGGGGAGGCCCAGGTCGTCCCGACCGGCCGCCGGAGGCCCGAGCTATGATCCGAAGACTGCCTGCAGGAGGGGGCGGGCCTTCGCCGAAGGCTTGGCAGGCCTCGGGCCTCCTACATATATATATATATATATATATATTATATATATATATATATATATACTAGAACCACGCGCGCGCTTCGCGCGCGCTTAGGTTCTAGCTAGGATCATTCTCGCTGGGAGTTTGACGTAGCTTCTCGGGAGCCTCTGAACCTGTCGGGGGCCTCCTGGAAGCAGGTTCGAAGCATTTTGGGGGCCGATTTGGGGCTTCTCGGGGCCTCCTTTGGGCCTCTTGGGGGTCTCCTGGGGCCTCTTGAGGGGCCTCCTTGGGGCCTCCTGGCGGCCTCTTGGGGCGGAAGGCTCGAGCTTGCGGTTCGTGGTCCCCCTCTGGGCCCCCTCTTGGGCCCGTCTTGGGGCCCTCTTGGGCCATCTTGGGCGCCTCTTGGGCCGTCTTGGGGCCCTCTTGGGCTGTCCTGGGGCCCTCTTGGAAGCTTCTTGGGCCGTCTTGGGGCGGTCTTGGGCGCCTCGTGGGCCGTCCTGTAACGTCGGAAAGCCCAAAAAGCAACTTTGTGAAAAATGTACGTTTTACGAAGGGAATGGGCCAATGTTTGCGTCTAGGGGCCCTCTTGGGACGCATGTTGGAGGCTTCTTGGGGCGTCTTGGGGGCGTCCTTGGACGTCTGGAGGCCATCTTCAGCATCTTGGAGCCCTCTTGGAGGCCTCTTGGAAGTTTCTTGGGCCGTCTTGGGCGCTTCTTGGGCCGTCTTGTCTATCTGGGGAGGCCTCTGGCAAGCCCCGACGAGCCTCCAGGCCCCCCGGGGCCCACATTTGTGGTCGGGGTCTCGGCCCCGGGCCCCCGGACCCGGTGCGCCGTTATATGTATAAGATGTGTTTTCGAAGCCCTCCCCGAGGACGCAAGAGCACCTCTCGGAAGGCCCCGGGGCTTCCGAGAAGCCCTCCGCCGCCTCCCGAGACGCCCTGCCCCTGCTCGCTTTCCCCCCCCGGGCGCGCCGCCGAGCCTTCGTGGGGGCCACGCCCATGAAGGCGGCCGCCAGCCCGTTGCCCTCGTAGAAGTTCAGGCGCCGGCCGGCGACGCAGACGCGGCCGAGGGAGGGCAGGCAGGCGACGATGCGCGGCGCGCACTCCCGGCAGTTGACCGTCTGCACGGCGGCGAGCGTGGCCGCGTCCCACACGATCAGGAAGCAGGCCTCGTCGATGGTGAAGAAGAGCCGCTGCGCCGCGGACACCTGGAGCACGTTCGCTTGGTGCTGGGACAGCTTCGCGCGCGGGCCGCGGTAGGTGGTCGAGTCGATGGACCACACGTACACCCGCCTCTCGCAGCCGATGGTCACAAGGCTCGCGTAGTTGGACAAATACGCCTGGGATAGCACAGACCGCTCGTGATCCGCGATCCTCACCTCCATGGTCAGGCTCCTGTTGTCCCAGAGGACGACCGTGCGATCGAGGGACGTGGTTGTGAACTTGATCCTGGGGGACGAGGCCAAAATACCGATACCGCTACTCCACAGCACTCTCCAATCGTGCCGTCTGAGCAGAGCAAATCTTCGAATCGAATCCCGCCGTGGCGACGAGGGCCTCCCAGGAAGCCCAAGGTGGCGACACAAAGGGAAGGATAGCGGCATCGGTACCTTTTCCTTCTCCGAGGTCCTACCGATCTCCATGAGGGACGTGACGGTCCTGGTGTGCTCGTTCAGCACCTTGAAGGGGGGCAACTCCTTGTCGGAGAACGAGCCCTCGTTGGACCGTAGGTCCCAGAGGAACAGCCGGCCGCCGCGGTCCGTGGTCACCCAGCACTTCAGGTTCGCGTTCCACCAGAGGCGAGGAGGAGGAGGAGGAGGAGGAGGAGGAGGAGGAGGATGAAGAGGAGGAGGGGGAGGAGAAGGAGGAGGCGGAGTAGGAGGACGAGGAGGAAGAGGATGAGGAGGATGGGAGGATGAGGAGGAGGAGGAGAAGGAGGGAGGGGAGGAGGAGGAGGAGGAGGAGGGGAGGAGGAAGGAGTAGGAGGACGGGAGGAAGAGGAGGAGGAGGGGGAGAGGTGGAGGAGGAGGAGGAGGAGAGGAGGAGGAGAGGAGAGAGGAAGAGGAAGAGGAGGAGGAGGAGGAGGAGGAGGAGGAGGAGGAGGAGGAAGAGGAGCGACCGTATCGTGGAGAAGGAGGAGCAGGAGGAGGAGGAGGAGGAGGAGAAGGCGGAGGAAAAAAGGAGGAGACGGAGGAGAACGACGATGACGACGACGAACGAGGAGGATGATGAGGAGGATCACTGAAGAGTCGGCTACATGCAAGAGTGACCTTGAACAAGATCGACAAGATCGACCTTTGGTACGCGGCTTCAGGGGGGCGCGGGGAAGCCAAATCCAAGCGCGCGCTCCAGTGCCGGGGGGACCCCTGTGGGCCCGCACCAGGAGTCACTCCGGCGATGGGTCAGTCTTTCGCGTAGCCGAACGAGGAGGGGGAGGAGGAGGAGGAGGAGGAGGAGGAGGAGGAGGAGGAGGAGGAGGAGGACGAGCGAGGAGGCGGAGGATGGCGAGCGAGGAGGAGGATCAGGGCGAAGGAACCAGATGTCGAGCTGGGTGGACGCGTCCGCAGCGAGGCGCTCGTCCCTCTTCTGCTTGCGCATGGCCTGCTCGTCGTCCACTTTCTTCTTGCGCGCGCTCCTGTCGCGGCTGGCCTCGGGGGGGCACGAAAATGCCGCTTCCGCTGCTCCCTGGACCTTCCCCGGGGTGCGTCCTGAGCAGAATTTCGAGGAGAATCCAGCCGTGGTGATTAGGACCTTCCCGGAGGCCCCAAGATGGCGAAAACGAAGGAAAGGTCAGAGATTCTTCGAGGAGAACACAGCCGCGGCGACGAGGGCTCTCCAGGACGAGCAGCGGCGTCGGCATCCTTTCCTGCTCCGCCTGGCTCCGCGAGCGGATGTCCTCCCCCGTGCGCGGGTCGATGGCCGTGAGGTACAGCGACCACGTGAAAGCCTTCTCCCGCCGCCCCTCTCCGGGGCCGAGGGGCCGGCCTTCTCCGGGCGCAAGCGGCCGGCCTTCTCGGGTGCGCGCCAACAGGGGGGGGGGGGGGCACCACTCGATGATCCTCAGAACGTGTGTGCTGGCGCCAACGGCGCAGTGCCGTAGCCTAGGCTGCTTGGACGCGCGCGCGGATCGCCTCTGCCGCGCCGCGGCGTGAAGGTGTTGGCCCCAGCGTGTGCTCATCCGCCCGGGCGTGGTGAAGGTGCAGCCGACGTGGTAAAAGGCCGAACGGGCAACACACCCTTTCGGCTAACACATATCCTCAGGATCATCGGGCCACAAGGGGGGGGCAAGCAGGGTGCGCAGAGTGCCCTCAGAGTGCCCTCAGAGTGCCCCAGGAGTGCCCCTGGAGAGCGCCGCGCCTCCGCGCGCAACAGCGTCTGTGGCAAACGTATATTCTGGAGCCCCCGCCTAAACGCCCCTGCTTTCCATCCAGCTGGCCTTCTCCCGGACCGTGCAATCCGTGATCGTCCTTCTCTCGAGCCGAATGGAAGCGGAACTCCCGCTTCTGCTGGAACTGGCCCTTCTCGCGGTTCCGCAGCCGGAAGACGACCATGATGCGGTTACTGAGCAGGGCCACGAGGTCCTGGAACTCGGGGTCCCACGCGACGGCGAGCACGCTCCAAAGCGCCTTGGAGCCCTCCCCGAACACGTCCGGGGGGAGTGTCGGCGTCACCTGCTTGGGCGCCTCGCACGCTGCGTGCGGGGACCAGAGATACACCGACTCTGTCCCCTCGACGGTCGCCAGCATGTCGACGTACGGGATCCAATACATCTTATCGATGCGGGTGCCCTGGTGATGGGCTTGTTTTCCACCACCACCACCACCACCACCATGAGTTGGAGGGGGAAGAAGGAGGGGAAGAAGAGGAGGAGGAGGAGGAGGAGGAGAGAGGAGGAGGAGGGAGGAGGAGGAGGAGGAGGAGGAGGAGGAGTACGACGAAGAGGAGAAGAAGAAGAAGGAGGAGGAGGAGGAGAGGAGGACCCCCTCCCCCTCCCGCTTATGGTGCTGGTGGTGGTGGAAAACAAGCCCATCACCTGGTGCTTGGCGCAGTCCACGTACGCATTGCGGAAGACCTGGGGCAGCTTCTCCGGGCCCCGCTCGCCGGCCTGCGCTCGGGCCGCGAGCGCGCTGGTGGCCTCGGAGCCCTGGAAGTTGGTCACCTTTCGACTACACGCAAGAGTGACCCTGGGTAAGATCGGGAGACTCGCCATGGGGGGGGATCCCATGGGGGGATAGGATCCGAGGGGGGGGGATCCCATAGGATCCCCTGGGGATCCCATGGAGAGTCCCCCGACAAGAGTGACCTTTGGTGCGCGGCTTTTTGGGGGCCGCGGGGGGGGACCAAAACCGAGCGCGCGAGACGCAACCACCGCATCGCGTTCGGCGATCGGGGGGCACCGCTGGGCCCGCGCCAAAGGCCACTCCGGCGAAGGGTCGCTCTTGCGTGTCGTCGAGCCTCCGGGCACTCGATGAGGTGGTTCATCAGCTGCGCCCAGCTCAGCGCCGCCGTGGGCGCCGCCGCCCGCCGGGCCTGCGAGCGCGCCACCTCCAGGAAGAGGTCCACGATGCCGCCCACGAACGACAGCACCTGGTCCCTGTCGTAGGTGCCGGTCGTCACGATGCACTCTGCGAATCCTGGGGAAACCAAGGGTACCGCTGCCCCCTGGACCTCTCCCGGGGTGCGTCCCGCCCAGGATTTCGGGGCGAATCCAGCGGTGTCGACGAGGGCCTCCCAGGAGGCCCAAAACGGGGAAAACGGAAGAGGGGTGGAGGTATGGGTACCTTCCTCCTCCTCTGAAATCCGGGCAGGTCGAGGAGCTGGGAGCCAAACGTCTGCTGGACCATCGCCAAGTCCTCCTGGCCGATCGTCCCGAGCACGGTCTCGATCTCATCTGGGACGCGCCGCTGCAGGTAACGACGCGGCCTGTACCTGCGCCCGGGGCAGCAGGTGGGGCACGCGAGGATTTCTGGCACCTCTGGGGCTCGGCATCTGACAGGCATGGGCGTATCTCCCAGACCAGACCCCCGACGTGGTGATTTCTCCACAACGTCGACCCCCAGAAGCCTCGAGCCATTCCCCAGGACCGGTTTTTCATACTGATTCGTTTTTCTTTGCGGTCCCGAGGCCCGGTAGGGGCCCCCGAGAGGCCGGAACTGGAGAAAAACCCTCCCGCCATTATCTTGTTCAGGACCCGAGGGGGTCTGGGTCTCCACGATGCACCAACTCCAAATTACCAACTGTGCACATCGCTACCGACACATCGATGCCCATGGCTTGAGTAGGGCTGGGGGGTCAGGTCTGTAGAACACCCCAAACGGACGTCAAGGAGCGCAATCAACCTGTTCGGTCAAGCTGAAATTGATGCACCACACCCGGCGTCGAACCAAAACTCTGGACATCAGCAAACTGTCGGACTCTGCACATCTTCGTCGGCTCAACCGGCGAGGCGTTTGACCACCTTGACGTCACTTTTTGGGTGGTCCTGCAGAGGAAGCCGCTCTCTGACCCTCGGACCTACTCAACCCATGGCTCTCCCTTGAGCGCTCCTCTCGCCATGGCTCTCCCAGCCGAGTCGGAAGAAGCCGAATCGGCGAAAATCGGCAGGCCAGTACGCCTCCAGTGAGGAATCGTAAGCCAGATCGGAATTCGAAGCCGAATCGAATCGGAATCGAAAGCCATCGAAATCGGATCGAATCGGATCGGAGGCATCGAAACGAGCCCTGCACCCCCTGGGTTCTCCCTGGAGCGCTCCTCTCCCGATGCCTCCCGCGGCCTCGTGGGAAGACCTTTCCGCTGGCCCCGCCTACAGGTCCCCCGAAGCCTGGGGCTCTCCCGGGGATGCTTCTCGAGTCCCCGGAGGCCTCTACGGAGGCCTCCCAGAGGCCTCTGGGAGAGTCTCCAGCCCCCCCCCCCCTGCTCATCCTCCTCCTCCCTCCTCCTCCTCCTCCTGTTCGGTTCGGTTCGGTTCGGTCGGATGGCGGAGAGTCGAAGCCAATGATGGTGAGAGAAAGGTCGAGAAGAACACTGGGTGAAGAATGACAGCAGGCAGCAACAGCAACCGCGGAGGTGGACTGAACTGCCAAGCGCTCTCGGCGCGGCCTGCACCTGCAAATGCAAGCAGGGGTACTATCACTTAAAGCTGTCGGACACTTAAGAATGGAAAAGGGAAGTAATGTAGAGATGGAAAAGAAGAGCCTTCCCCCACGAAGTGAAACCAGTTACTGCCTGAGGCGAAGCTGGGCGATGGCCGCCCAGCATGCTATGTCGTTACTGCCGAGAGGGCGGCGCACCCTGCGGAGCCTGTGGTTGGGCTCGGCGTTCCTTCACGAAGAGCCCTTCACTGAAACACAACGCTGCTGGCATAAGGCTAGCAGCTCTGCAACTCAACAATGAGAGAACAAACAATCACGCACACAGACAAAAGAAGAAAGGAGGGCCGGTGCACGTCACATGTCGGGATCCGTGGCCGTCCGATGCAACATACAATCCATACTGATGCCCTGGACCAAGTAGGGGTCCCACGGTGCCGAGAACTGCCGTAACCCTGTCGGCACACTCCACCCGTCGCAAGAATCGCCGAGGTCCACCAACGCCCTTAACGCTCGTTCGTCGTTGAGGGCCCACGCAAGTGGTGGCCTGACAGCAGCAGGGGACAAGGGAGGAGGGCGTCCAGGGCCCTGGCACAGTTCGGCGAACCTAGAGCGGGTCTCCTCAAGGAAGCTGGCAGCCAAAAACAGGCACAAGCGACTCGGGTAGGTCTTGAGGTGAGCAGTGCGCCAGAGTCCATCGTTGCCCACCCCCCAGAACCCCCTATGTGAACTCGCGTGGGTGCACCTGCCTCGGCCTTGCTTGGCCTCCAGGATGGCCCCCATAGCTGGCACGTGAACCGCGAGGAGCGTAGTGGGTTTCAGCCCCTGGCCCCCGAACATGCACTGATGGATGTGGTGAGCCTTGACCCCAGGGGGCCCCTCAAGCCTGCGAAGTTGGGGAAGCAACCAGGAGCTGGGAGCCTCAGGGATGCGGCTGTTAAGGGAAGGGTGCTCCATAATAGCAGGGATCCCGAAGGCCCAGGCCTCGTACAGGAAACGAATGGTGGTGCGTAGGAGAATGTTTCCTAGGCGCACCTGCTCGCGCTCTCTGGCATTGAGGTGGCCTAGTCCCCATAAATGCTGGGCAGAACGCAGGGGGCGGGGTGGCTTCCTCCCCCCTGGGGCGTCCTCGGGGACGGGCAGGTGACGAGCCGAGGACCATGTCTCGCAAGGCGGGCCAGCGAGAATTCCAGCGACGCGCCCAGAGCGTAACATTAGGGACCACAATCGTATAGTGGCAGGGGCAGTGAGATCGCCGTGCGTTGCATGATTAGCAACATCAATACTTAGCACAATAACGTTAGTGGGGAGTTCCTTCAGCATATCTTCCAAATGCCACTGGAAGTCTCGCTCACGCCTGAATCCTGAGAACAGGTGAAGGATATACTTGACAGGCCGAATGGGCAGGGGCCTCGGGGAGAAAACGGAGGGGTCAGGAGGCGGAGGGGGAGGGAGGACCTGTAGTGCTGGGGCCTCAAGCTTGGCCTGTTTGCGCGAGACAACGATGCGAGGTCCAACTGGTGGTCCCTCGAGCTGGGCGGGGGGGGGATGAAGCAAAGTTGGCCGGCCTCCCCTTCGATCGGTTGTCGGCTGCTACTCGGCGAGCTTCATCACGCGCCTGGGCCAGCTCGCCTTGGTGGGCTGGACCTGCTGCGTAGCCTGACCTGCTCCAGGAAACGCGACAAGTGGGGGCATTGCGAAGGTGCTGAGTGAGTCTGGCTACATCACTGAACTGTTTCAGGCACATTTGGCAAACAGATCCCACTGCTATGGCCGTCGGGGCCTCGGGCGTTTTGTGAAATTTCCCCATGTGTGCCAAAAGGGCCTGCTCACTAGCTGTGGCATGAGTGCAGTGGGGGCACTTAAGGAGAGGGACCGACGGGGGCGCGTCGCAAAGAGGGGTCCCCTGAGCGGTAATTCGGAGCTCTCTCTCCCATATAGCTCTGTGCATGTCGTCCTGAACATGTGGCTTAGCATGACAGATGGCAGAACTAATGACGGAGCGGTAGGCACGGGGATTCTCCAAAACAAATCGGATCAGTCCAGGAGACGTGGTGTCGGTAGGACGGCGGGCAGGGTCAGTGTGGAACAAAAGCCAGTCATAGTCCGCCTGTAGCTGGTGCGCCCAGCCTCGGGGATCATCCCATGTTATATCTACTAGTACCCTAATGAGTGGGGGGGCATAGGTGAGCATGCGTGCGAGATAACGGAGCCTCGCGATGGTCATGACAATGGTTTGCGGGAATCTCTGCGTATCAAACAAGACCTGAGCAGAGAGAGCATGATCATTGGCGTTGTTGGTACTTGAAAGATTCAATGCTGCTCGGTATACCGCCATGTGCGCCGTGCACATATGTCGAGCTTGGGTATCAGTAATAGTACGCCAAATGGCCACTGCATAATGTAGGACCGACGAAGACAAAGCCTCATAATACAGGACTTTGGAGCGTAGTGAGAAGCCCTCTCCCGGGCCAACGGTGGCCTTGATGGGCCTGAGGGCGGCGCGGGCCTTGGCTCAGCGGGCGGTGACTTCAGGAGCCATGCTGCCAGACGCGGCGATTTGAACACCCAAAACCTTGTGAACCTGGACGATAGGGAAAGCAAAACCCCAGCGCGCAGACTGGACCTCCGCGGCCCCAAAAGAGAAACCAGGGACCCCGCGGGGCCCCACGCCACGCAGAAACACAAGTAACTTGGTCTTGGCGGCATTTGGGCGAAGCCCTAGAGATAGGCAGGACACGTACACTGCCTCAGCGAGGGCCAACGCCACCGTGGGCATATCCTTTGCCCTTTTTACAAACAAAGTGACTGTGAGGTCATCAACGAAAGAAAGATCGGGCTGAGCGTTATCCCAATCGCTTTGAGACGAGCAGAGTGGTTCAGGCTGGTCAAAGACGCCCCTTACTGATGCCGACAGCTCGCCAATGGCCTCGCGGATTTTTAGTAAGACGGACCTGAAAACCAAGTTGAAAAAACCGGTAGCTAAGATAGTCCCCGGCCTGGTGCCCCCCCCAGGGAGGACACATCCTTGGGCATTGCGAACTTGCCAGAACGTGCCTCTCTGAGACTCCTGGATGAGTGCCAAGAGGTGAGCAGACGGGACATGAGCTTCCAATGGCTTGCCGGCTGCCAGCATGACCTTGGCACCCTCTAGTAGGATGGGGGGAAGCTGGACCTGCCGTAAGGCGTCCTCCAATTTTTCTTCCTCACCCGGCAGTGACAACGCAAACTGTTTGATGACGCTATAAAAGGCGTCAACCAAGTCCAGAGAGAAGATGAGAGTCGAAAACTTACGCTTGTGCGCGGCAACACTAGCTAAATGCAGGCCGTGCACGGCCATCTCTGGGCCTTTGTGCGCAAGCCCCCCGCATTGCTCATCAAGCAAGCACATGGCAAAGAAGTCGAGGGCAAGAGAACGTATATGGCGATGATATAGCTTGCAAATAGTGCTCGCCATAGTAATATTGCGCTGAGCCTTGGCAACCTGGGGGGGCCCCGAGCCTTTGTAGAAGAAGGTGACTCCCCCATCTTAAATACTATAGGTTCCCTAGCAGCAAGGGCAATCTTGGACAGCAGTGGGCACAGGGCAGAGGCAAGGGCACGGGGAGCAGCACGGAGCAAATCAGCAGGGGCCCCGTCAGGGCCAGGGGACTTGCCGACCCTGATGCGCCGTATGACGTGCTCTATATCCACCGCTGAGGGGAGAACCCTAGGCTCTCGGTCATCCGCCACCCGCAAGAGAGCTGGTAACCCGTTGATGTCTTGGACCACCTCTGCGAGGGTGGCAGCACGACCCAGCTCCACGGCCTGAAAATGGGCCTGCATGTGCTGAGCGACATCGGCCTGAGACGTCAGTAGACGATCAGACGCAACTGAGCCAGTCCGCTGGGCTTCTGCAATCTCTCCCTGGGTAGGGGGGGCTACCATCATAGTCTGTGCGTCCTGAACGCGCGAAGCCCCCTTCTTTCTCCCCCCTGCTGCGAGCAACGTATTAACATGGTTCCATTGGGCCATGGGCATGCGGGCGTCGACAGACATATTAATTAGGTTGGCCGGTTTCTCAAAAAAACAATTCCTGTCGTCGTGTAGAATCTTGGATAAGGTCGACTTGCTTCTTAAAAAGAAGCTCATGACTGCGTCGGCAAAGGCATGTGGTGAGATGAGAAAGCGCCGCATTTGCTTGGCTGCAAACAAGAGAGGGGCTACTGCTTTCCTCATGTAGTCGGTGAATCGCCCGTCATGAGCAATCGCGAGATCACCAGCTGTAATACGCTTTGCATAACGAAATAGGGAGAACGCCAAAGAGTGAGGGTACTGCTGGGATGGTGGTGTTTCGCTCTGAGACATGGCGCATGGGGGCGTGTGCCATTTGCGAAGGGCCCTAGTGGCACCTCGGCGCCAACTTATGAGGTCAATAGCTTGCGAGGACACGTGCGGTTGCTTGGGCGCGCGGGCGGGATAAGCAAAGCACGCACTAGCACAGCGTAGCATGGCAGAGGAAAGCTCGTCCAAGTGACCGTTGACATCCAGGTCCCAGGGAAACCAGAGGGAGTGTCCTAACTGGGTAGCAAAGGCGGCGCGGTCGTCGGCGTCAGCCATCTTCCTGGGGTCAAGCTTGGGGCACCGTGGGATACGGGTACGGTAGGGTTCACATCCCCACTGGACAAAAAAAGGAGCTCGTCTTAGCACCCAGTCATGTCAAGGTCATGCACTCGTGCCCTCGCATTCTGGTTGCGAGGTTGCTGGCTCCTGCGTTACAGCTCATTGTCATGGTCGCTCATGCCCCCCATTTCAAGAAGCCCCCACACATTCAGAAGGACTTCTGGAATTCTTTCGGAGACCTCAGCCAACGCTGGCGGCCCCAACTTGTCTTTGTGGA